>VMDO01001789.1:53790-191357 GCA_007922755.1 Pedetes capensis
TTTTTTTTTTTTTTTTTTGCAGTACTAGGGGTTGAACCCAGGGCCTGGACCGCTGAGCGGCACCCCCAGCCCATTTTGTAGATTTTATTATTTTTTGAGACAGGGTCTCGCTAAATTACACTGACTGTCTCTGGTCTTGAACTTGCGATCCTCCTGCCTCCGCCTCCCCAGCTGCTGGGATTACAGGCGTGCGCCACCACGCCCGGTTATTAGCAAACATTTTTGATTTTGTATCTTTTCTTTCTACTCTCAATGTCTTTTGAAGAGCAGCAGCTTGAAATTTTGATGAAGCCTAATTTATCAATTTTCATTTATGGATTGTTTTTGGTATCTAAGAAATCTTTTACTAATCCCAGGTTGTAAGTTTCTTTTCTTTTCTTTTCTTTCTTTTCTATTCTTTCCTTTTTCCTTTCTTTTTCTTTTTTTTCATCTCCCCCCTTCTCTCCTTCCACCCCCCCCTTTCCTTTTCTTTTTCTTTTTGACAGGCTCTCACTATATATCCCTGGCTGACCTCAAACTCATCCTCCTGCCTTCTCCTCTAGCTGGATCAGAAATCCAGGCTTAAGCCAAGCAGAGAATGGCCTTCAGCTGACAGTTATAGGCTCAGGGCCCACAGGTGTCTCAAGACTTCCCAGTCACGCTGAAACAAAGAATTTTGTTCGACAGTTGATAAGAATCTCCCACTCTTCCTCTAATCATGAAGAAGGGAGCCAGCATGGCCAGAGGAGGCATGGAATCCAGAAGACGGCCATCTTTCAATGGTCGCAAGAGGATCCACCTTAGGTGGAGCCGACACTGCATGGCAGAGCAAGCAGGCAGGCAGAACCTGGGGGCCCGCAGGCATTGTGTGACCACTGAAGAACCAGACCCAAGGCCTGCCCAGCCTATGGGCTTCCGAAGAGGAGGCCCATAAAATCCCTCCTTGTTTAAACTTTGAGTCATGGCTGCAGTTCCTGAAGTATCCTAACTGATCTGATGGCTTCTAGAACAATTCTGTCAACACTCAGCTTAGTTCTACAGTGCCCTTCAGTCCTTCAGCCTCCCCTCCTGGCAGACAGGTAGAATTGTGATTGAGGTCTTCTATGTAGGAAGCCCAAATTTGTTCATTACCTATAGTATCAGAGTTGTCGCAACTGAAGGAACCAGGAGACTCACTTCCCGGGACTTCTTGTTTCAGTATTTGCAAAACTTCACTTTTGAGCTGCTAGTCCAGGACCAGGTCTGTGACGCTCTGGCTGGTTCAGACACAGCAGAACACATGATCTGTCATCTGTGGGTCTCAAAGCACCAAGTACAGCCATAACTCAGCATGATCAAAATAGTCTCAAGGCCTTGACTCTGTGTGGCTGGCACATTCCCCTGGCAGGAGGCTGCGCTGGTGCTAGAGCCAGTCCTTCTAATAGGTGTCCCCTGGTCCTCTGGGAAATACAAGATAATCCTGATGTAGGTGTATGATATGGATTGGGTAGTGGTGTGCTGCCAGGAAACCTGAGTGGCTCGGGTCTGTAGGACAGGTTGATTTCTGTACTGTAAAGACAGATGCCTCCACGACTGGCTTCAAGCTACAAATCTGAAGTCACTGGGATGCGGAGCTGAGAAGAGACACACATACACAGCTCGCTCTGGATAGGTGGCACAAGCTGGTTTTGGCACACCACTAGATCAGACCCATCAGTGCGTCTTAGTGATGAGCATGACCGTCACTCACACTCACTAGGTAGCCCTGGGGTGTGGGTAAGCACCGGGGCAGGGCAGTCTCTCCCTGAGCCTCTGTAAGTCTCTTAGCCCAAGGGTCCTAAAGCAAGACTGGGAAGTCCACTGATTGCTGGTACCCTCAACTCCTCCCCCATAGCCCTTTTGTAACTGTCAAAGGTTTTTGTTTGTTTGTTTTCTAAATAGTACTTTCTATTTCTAGTTTAAGACTCACAATAAGTTGCAAAAGCATTTTAGAGAATTCCCATGTACCCTTCACCCAGCTTCCCCCAATAACAAATCTTATGCAATTATAGTACACTGTCGTCAAAACCAGGAAGTTGACATTGGTATAATACCATTAACTTGAAAATAAACCTTCTTTGGAGTTTACAAGTCTCTTCACTGCATGCAGCATGTGTGTGCGCTTGTGTGCACATTTCTATGAAACTTTATCACATTTACAGATTTGCACAACCATCACCACAATCAAGATACAGAACTGTTCCATCACTACAATGAAATTTCCAGAGCTTGTCCTAACAAAAGTGCCCAGTATTACCACAAAGAGTATGAGCTTTGGAGTTAGGGCTGTTATTTGCAAATCCTGCCCTTCTCACCATGTGACCTTACACATTTCCAAAATGTTGGGTTGACATGAGCAGAATTTGAACTCAGACCATCTGGTTCCAGAAAAACACACAGAATAACCATCACACACCACCCACGTGAACAAACCTGCCTGGTCAGCTCTACAGACACCATCATAAGATATTCAATGATTTCAGCTAGGGCTGCTGCAGTCTGTGAAAACAGCCTACTTTTCTTGTCTCTAACATGTTTATTTAGCACCTAAGATGTGCCAGCAACAGGATGGGGAAGAGGAACAGATGTGGTTCCTGCCTTCCTGGGGCCCAAAATGCAGTCTGGTGCTGAGCACCTGTGAAGGAATCACAGAAATCACTAGAAAATCATAGAATCATCCCAGCAGTGCTAGGAAGCAGTTGTAGTCTGGCAGGATAGTCAGGGAAGTCATCCTTGAAGACCAGATAACTAAGCACAGATCTGAAGACAAAGCAAGTGATGTCTAGCAAAGAGGAAATAAGCGGGGCTAGCTCTGCAAAGGTGCCCCATGTAGAGGCAACAGGAAGTGCAAAGGTCCTCCAATGGGCAGAAGCAATGCTTATTCAAGGAACTAAAACGCTGGGGCTGGGGTGTAGGTGAGTGGTAGAGGGCTTGCCTAGCAAGATTTAGTCCTGAGCTGGGCGTGGTGGTGCACACCTGTAATCCCAGAGGCTCAGGAGGTGGAGGCAGGAGGATTGCAAGTTTGAGACCAGAGGCCGTCTGCATAACTTAGCTAGACCCTGTCTCAAAAAGTAAAACAAATGGGCTGAGGGTGCAGTTCAGTGGTCCAGCACTTGCAGAGCATGCAGGCGTGAAGCCCTGGGTTCAACCCTCAGTACCACAAAAAATAAATAAATAAATAAAATAAAATAAAATAAAATAAAATAAAAAAATAAATAAGTAAAAGAGTCAGGCCCTGCGCTCAATCCCCAGTGCTGCAGCCAGAGTGGAGAGGGCTCTGGGAAGAGTCTGGAGGGCCATGTGTGTCACTGGAAGTCTTCCAGGTAAACAGAGCCACACAAGAAGGTTCAAGTGTGCATGCAGGGTGTATGCAGGAGACCCAACCCGATTTACATGACTTCAAAAGACACTGAATCTTGACAACCCTATGAAGTGCATGCTGCTCAAAGTGAATATCTGCTACAGGACGATGGGCGATCCAAGAACTTCAGAAAGTCTCCACATACAACCCTTGTCCCAGCAACATCTCTCCACCTCGCCTCCTCACAGCCCCTTCTGAATTCTGATGAAGGTTAGTGGTTACCCCCACCACCAGCAAACTACTCAAGGACATTTGAAAATTCTGCATGCACTTTTGCGGGGCTCATAAACCCCTCAAAATCCTCCAGGTTAACAACCCTCTGGCCAACAGATTTTTAAAAAGAAATCAAACTCCAAGCTAGGTGCCATGGTGCCTGCCTGTAATCCCAGGTACTTGGGAGTGTGCCACAGAAGGATCACGAGTTCAAGGGCAGAGGCAGCCCGCACAATGTGGCGAGAACTTGTCTCAAAATAAAAAGTAATAAAGGGGATTGAGGGCACAGCTCAGTGATAGATAGAGCACTTCCCGAGGCCCTAGGTTTGGCCCTCAGTACTACTTTAAAAAAAATATCAAACTTTAAGAGGCCATGGAGGGCAATGTGAATTCGAAATGATGAACTGTCAAATGGGGAGATTTTAGGTAACCACGAAGATCTAGTCAGAGGAAGGGATACAGGGAGATTTTCCCATTAGAGCATGAGCTCTCAAGTATCCAGGCTAAAATGAATGAGCTGTGCCATACACACATCCACTCCTCAAATACTCACAGGGTACCTGCTCTGCACCAGGCCTGGTAGTCAATTCTGGAACACAGACATGAGTCCAAGGCAGATCTTGTCCTTGAAGACCCAGACGCAGATAATTACTTTAAGGTCAACATTAAAGACAATTGTGAGCAGTAGAAGAAGGCTCAACAATTCTTTCCTTGCTGGGGCTTTAAAACATAGCTCTTATGGATGACATTTTGGTGGCAGACACAACCTGGAAGGGAGCACCAACCAGCAAAGAAGCTCTGTCCTGAATTGTGGAGGGGCTGGACCACATTGGAAGCCTCCTCTGCTCCTAAGATGCCTGAGGGAGAGTAGGAGGAAGGAGTTGATAAACACCAAGCTTTAAAGGGCTGGAAACCTTTGCATGGCCCTATGTTGCTGGTTGCCTCCAGGTGACAGGCCAAAGGGCAAGGCTCAACCTCTGTCTTCTTCAACCTTTGAAGGGGTCCTTGCATTCAGTGAAAGGTCAGCCCAGACCAGGGCAGGGCCTGCAGGAAACCAGGTACACTCACTGGCAGCATTATAAGCCTACAGATGTCAGGGTGAGGAGGAGGGCTGGACTCAGGGATCCAGAACCTTCCTTACCTCACCTGAGGCCACCAGAGAGGCGGATGAAGTCAAGGAAGGTCTGTGTGGGTCTGTCTGCTCCATCGTCTCTTCTCACCATTCAGGGCGAATTGCAGGTCACTGGGGCATGAGAAGTGGCCATGGTTCCAGAACTAGCTTTGTGGATTCTGGAGTTTGTGCTGTGTGGATTTGAAGGTATGGGATCATTCATTTAAGAAAGCAAAGTGACCATTCTTCTTATATCCTGGGCACTGAGATGCTTTCATTATTTCACCTCAGAACAACCCCTGGAGGTAGATGGGACAAAGTCACTGAACAAGGAAATAGGAGAGCAAGGATGTGAAAGAAGAGGGTGACTCCAAAGCCTGTGCTCCTAATTACTGACCTTCTCTGCCTTCTGCCCAGAGAGCTTCTGATGAGTTCTTCTTCAATATTCAGTGATTGCTGGAGTGACATTATCCTAAATTGCCATCTGCTCTAAAGCTCCAATGCCAATCCTCACGTAGCCTTCCCAGAGCACCATACCACTCCAGTTATCTCTTCTGAGGCACTGAAACTTTCTACTTTGAATTTCTGCAAATGTTTTTCTCCTTCTGTAAGGTAGTATGTACTCTATATGAATGTAGGCTATCTTTGCATCACCTTGATTTGCCTCTTGGTGCCTAGGTCATGGTAGTCATCCATAAAGTCCTATCTAGGCTTCCAATTAATGACCAACGTAATTTTTCTTCTTGGTCCTGTGGTGGGTGGATCAAGCTGATGGACCCACAAATTCTGTTTCAGGGCCACACATGACACTACTGTGGTCAGTGCCTCATAAACATGAGAATAAAGGAGGATTGAAGTTCATCTGTGGATCAAATAATGTTAAGGAAGTGGTGCTAACTCAGGCAAGGGAGCCTTGTCAAGATATGAACTTCAAGGGCCCTGGAAGATCTGGAAAACTGCCTCTTTACTGCTGTGGATGGAGCCAGGCCATCTCCAAGGTGAGTCCTCAGCCCCAACTCAGCTGTTTGGGTCAAGGAACCATAGAGAAGTGTGTCTGTGTGGGTTCTGCCCAATAGGAGAGCTCAATATTGGACTGTGAGACTGAGGACCCAATAAGAGCCTCCTCACAAACACTACTGCCTCGTGGCGCACTCTGGGAGTATAAATTCACACCTTAGGTCCCAAACGTAATTTTTCTGGACTTCCATCTTTGTGTTTTGGAAAGGATAGCACTTGACCCCTGTCACACTCAATCCCCCACATGAGGCCCCTACAGGGTTGATGCGAGGCTAGTGGCATACTCCAGACTCTCTTTTTCAGTCTGGTCAAATATCATAGGTATGTTCCTTGGTGGGGGCTTCTCACTGGAGCTTTGCTATTCCTCTTGATTTGTGGGGTTCTTCTTATCTGGTTATCCAAGCCCCATCTCCTTCAGGAAGCTTGCTGTTACCATGTTCTGCACTTATAAGAATCAGAAAGTTCTATGCACAGCCATGCAGCTAGGGCAGAGAACATTCAATGTCCTTGGTCTGTTACCCAACCTTTTTTTTTCTTTTTTCTTTTTTGCAGTTCTGGGAGCTGAATCCAGGGCCTTGCACTTACTTTGCAAGGGCTCCACCACTGAACTGCACCCTCAACCCCTTTTTAAATTTTTTTTTTTTTATCTTGCGATAGGGTCTCACTAAAGAAGAAGGACCTGGCAATCTACTCCGGAGGCAATCCTGAAACAGTCAGCCATTGAAAACCCTATAGGGTCGCTATGAGTTGGACACAACTCGATGGCACCTAACAAGTTAAGGAAATTGCCTCTGGCCTCGAACCTGCAATCCTCCTGCCTCTGCCTCCTGAGTCTCTGGGATTACAGGCATGAACCACAGTGCTCGGGTACCCAAACCTCTTAACCCTAAGGCTGCAGTGTTTACCCTAAATGGTGCTGGGACGTTTTCTGGTTTGCACAATTTAACCAACAGTATTGAGCAACTTCCTCTCACCTCCATCACAGACTCAGAAGGGTGAATTGACTTGCTCAGAACCACACAGGCACTGAGTATCAGAACCCAGGTTTGGCTGGCGCCATGGCGCATGCCTATAATTCCAGCCACTCAGGAGGCTAAAGTAGGAGGATGGCAGGTTCAGACCAGAGATCCTGTGTTAAAATTAAGGAACAACAACAACAACCGCAAGTGAGGAGACTGGGTGTACAGCTCAGTGGTAGAGCGCTTCCCTAGTGCAAGGCCCGGGTTCAACCCCAAGTACATCTAAAACAAGAAATAAATATAAGTAAAGAAATAGGTTTGAACCTGGGTCTGTATGATCCCAAGGTTTTAACTATTACATTTCAAAGTAAAACTGAGCATCTGATTGGACTCTTGTGCGGCTGGACGTTTCATGAGTGTTCTTGGCTTACCACAAGCCTACATAAAGAGTCTGTATGCAGGGGCTTTAGCTAGGGCAGGACACACAGTGGGTCGTAATACACATGCAGGGTCAGTGAAAACATTTTCTCTTGTCTCCTTGCTTCACTGCTTGGCATCATAAGTAGGTCCCGCAGATGACATCACTATCCTAGTACAGCTCCATCAGTTCCTCATAACGAGTGCTCGAGAGCAGAACAACGGGCGGCAGACCTGTGGTCCAGTTCCCATCCTTCAAGGCTGGCGGGTGGCATAGCACATGTGAGTGAGCACAGGCTCTCACTCAGAACAAATTTCAAAGCTTGCCTCTGTAGTTCATCATCTGTAGGAACATATCTGATTTCAGCTTCTTCCAGTACGTAACAATTAACAGCCTGGCAAGTGCACAACACATTTTTTTCCAAATGCTTTATTTATTTACTTACTTATTTATTTGCGATACTAGGGGTTGAACCCAGGGCTTTGCGCTTGCATTCTTTGCAAATGCCAGACCACTAAGCTGCACCTTCAGCTCCTTTTTTTTTTTTTTTTTTTTTGACTTTTTGAGACAGGGTCTTGCTAAATTACGCAGACTGCCTCTGGTCTCAAACTTGAGATCCTCCTGCCTCCGCCTCCCGAGCCGCAGGGATTACAGGCATCCAAATGTTGTTTTTAAATAAATGTGTAAACAGCTTTGGAAACTGATCCAAAAATGGGACTCATTTTGAAGTCTGTTGACTCTGGAGTCTATCCCTTTTTTTCAAATCAGTTAATACTCTTAGTAAGACAGACCTGGATTCGAATCCTGACTCTACAATGTTTGTTGTTACCTAACATTGGACAGGACTCAATGAAATAACTCCATGTTAAGTGCAGTCATTGTTATGGTGCAGGTCTATATTTTTCTGCCGCTACTACTGAATGCATAATACTTAAGGCAAGTTGTGGGGATTTTTGTTTGTTTGTTTGTATGTTTTGTTTTTGGTATGGGGGATTGAATCCAGGGTCTGTGTATATAAGGGGGGCACTCTACCAATAAGCTACATCCGCAGCCCCTTTTTTATTTTTATTTTGAGACAAGGTCTTGCTAAGTTTCCCAGGCTGGCTTTGAACTTGCTATGTAGCCCAGGCAGGCATTAAACTTGAGACTGTCCTGCCTCAGCCCCCTGTATGGCTGGGATAGCACACATGTGCCATGGTGTCAACAATAAATCTTTTTCATATTCATCCTGGTTACCCACTTGCCCCGATGGTACTGGCCACACACGAGTTCCTTTACTGAGCACCTGCTGTGTGCCAGGCACTGTACTGAGGGCTCCATAGGCATCATCTCATCTACTCCTAGCAGATGCGGCAACTGAGGATCAGAAAGCTGAGGTGCTCTAAGTCCCCTAGCGAGGAAGAAGCAATGACAGGCACCACCCCTATCTGTCTGACTCAGGAGCCCCCGTGGCAAATCACTGTGCCACCCCGCCTTGCTGAACAGTTGTTAGTAACCACAATGAATAAGTGACACATAGAGTTGAATTAGTCAGCAGTCGGTGCAGAAGACCAGACCTCTGCAGTGGTGACTGTGTCACCTGTGCCTTCTCATTCCCAGTGACATCTGGAAGAGGCCTTCCTCTAGTTAAACCCGCTTTCCCCAGGGCCCTGGAGTCAGGCTGCTCTCATGAGCCAAGACACACCTCCTCGAGCCTGACCTGGTCCCCGGTGGGGACAGAGCCCTTGGTGCTCTGCGGAGCCCACAGTGGGCACTCTGGTCACCTTGTTAGAAGATGGGTAGAGTGATTGGGCAGTGCAGATAGCCCATGAGACACAGCCCTTGTTGTGAAACTGTCCTTGGTTCCAAAGCAGGGGAGATTCCTTCCGGTGCACCTTGGGAGGGACAGGCCGCCTGAGGGCCAAACGCCCTCCTGGGAATGGAGATGGTTATGTGGACAGAGGCAGGCGTGGTAGGTGGTCAGGAAATTTTCCAGTGCCTTTGCTTCTCCTGGTCCTGTGACCGTCTCCTCAGCCAGCATAATAACCACACCGTGCGTTGGAGTTCATAGTATGCTTTCATATACGTGACCCCATTTTCAAGCCTCACAGCAATGCTTTGCGGAGGGGTGTGGATGGGAGGCTGCTTTGCCCAGGAACAGGCCAAGGTTGTGAAATGATCGGATCTGGCTCCGATCCCAGCTCTGGTATCAGATCCCAGCTCTGGTTCAGTCCTAGCCTGTGACTTTGGGAAATTTACTCAGCCTTTCTGAATCTGGGCTTCCTTTGTAAAACGGGAATAAGAAGAGTCTGTCATGAAGCGATGTGGGAATTGGGTGATGTAAGTTCAGTTTCTAAGAATTCAATGGGTGAGTATTAAAAAAAAGAAAAAGAACCTTACATATGCCTTGCGTAATCATGTATACTCTGCTGCTTGATGCATACGTGGCTTAGCCGAGGTCACTTACTCCGACCCACACTTAGTTCTCCCGGCCCTGTCTCGGGGCCGTACCATCTGGAAGCTTACCATAGCCCAGCTGACACAGATAGAATAGGAGAGGCGATTAAGAGTGCCCTTGGCCTCTGCATTCTCATCAGTGAGAAGGGGTGAGCGTCAGGCTGGGGAGCAGTCTGCGCTCCGAGGTCACGATGCTGGAGCAGGGCAGAAGGACGGGAAGCCGGAAACCCCTCACATGAGTCTTGCAGGCTTCCCAGCTCCCTGCCTCAGGTCTCCTCCCTGCCAGTCCCCTGCCTGCTGCTGTAACTTTCCAGCCTCTTGGTGATTTCCCAAGATGAGTGCACCACACCTCCAATGAGCTGTTTGCCTAAATGATAGGATGCTCTTGGCTCAATGGAGGCCTATTTATGAAGTCTTTCCAAGGCCCGCAACCCTGTAATCAGGGCTGGAAGGTGGAAGTGCTGGTCAAAAAAAAGATCTGGGTGTGCGAGGATTTGCCGATATAGAAAGCAGTACTGGGTGGATGTATCCTGTACTCTCCACCTACTTTCCGGTTCATATTTACAAGTGTTCTTTTTAAATCAGCATCAGTCCCCCCCCCCCCCTTTTAGTTCTGCATGCAATGAGTGCAGTTTGATCTCCTTAAGTCCCCAGGGGCTGCTTGGCTGGGTGGGTTTAGAGATCGCCAAGAGCAGACAGCTATTTAACATTCCTGGGAGAGGGAGGAATGAATCACTGCTTGTATTGGATGGTGAGTGTTAGTGGCCTTGTGTGAAATCAATACTCAGAAAGGTGGAATCTCAGAAGAGAACCAGGGCAATCTCCATGTTCCTGGCTGTCAGGCCCAGGAGAAGGCAGAAGGCATCTGGCTTCTGGGAGGGCAGGATGACAGGCAGAAGCTAGTGTGCTCTGGACTTCTTCCTGGAGCCCTTTCTTGAGCCTGGAGCCTCCTTTGGTCCAAGCTATCACCTATATGTTGTGTTGTTAGGTGCCGTCAAGTCAGGTCTGACTCATAGCGACCCTCATAGTGCTTTCAATGGCCAATTGTTTTGGGATTGCTTTGGGAGTGGAGTGCCATGGCCTTTTTCTGTTTTTGCAGTGTTGGGGATTGAACCCAAGTCCTCAGAGAGTGCAGAGCAGCACTCTACCAACTGAGCTAAACCCCAGCCCCATCACTTATATTGTTGTTGTTGTTGTTGTTAGGTGTCATCGAGTCAGTGTCCAACTCATAGTAACCTTACATACAACAGGTGAAACAGTATGATTCATAGGGTTTTTAATGGCTGATTGTTTTGGGGCTATAGGTTGCTGGGTCCTTCTCCCAAGCCTACAGCACCTGGTGTTCCCAGGCGGTCTCCCAACCAAGTACTAACCAGGCCCAACCCTGCTTAGCTTCCGAGATCTGACGGGATCGGATGCCACAGTGGTACAGCTGTAGGCTTATCACCTATATTGTTAGGTGCCTTTGAGTCAGTATCCGACTTATAGCGACCCTCTGTACAACAGGGGAAACACTATTGTCAGTGCTTCTCTGCTGTTCATAGGGTTTTCAATGGTAGATTGATTTTTGGGAGGGGGTTGCCAGGTCCTTCTCCCAAGCCTACAGCACCTGGTGTTCCCAGGCGGTCTCCCATCCAGGTACTAACCAGGCCCGACCCTGCTTAGCTTCCGAGATCTGATGGGATCGGATTCCACAGGGCTATAGCTGCAGGCATTATCACCTATATAGGAGGCAATAAATTTGACAATGTGCTGTATCCCAGACCTGTTTTTCTCACTTTCTTTGTATATGTCCTTAAAAAGAAATGAGTCTTATTTATTATTAAAAGAGTAATAGAAGTATAAACTTTGGAAAAAGGGAAATATAAGAAGAAATTTAAAAACCATACTTAGACCCACCACTCAAAGACAATCACAAGTTTGTGTATATTGTGAGTCCTTTTTCTCTTTTACCTCTAGAATCCTTTTTTAAAAGACTACCATTTAAAAATATTTTGACATCATGCTAAGTGAAATAAGCCAATCACAAAAGGACAAATACTGTAGGATTCCACTTACATGAGGTAAAGTAGTTGGACTCCTGGAAACAGAAAGAACAGTGTTGCCAGGGCCTTAACGAAAGCAACAATGGGGAGCTTGAATGGCAACTGAGTTTTAGGAATGCAATATAAAAAATCCTTTAGGTCTGTTATATGACAATGTGCATTGAGTTAACAGTACCATACTAAAAATGGCTGAGAGGTAAATTTATATTATGCAGGTTATATTTTTAAACCACAATTGTAAAACATTACTTTGTTTTTATATGGCTATATCGTATATACAGTATTGTGTCTTGATATATTCAGCTAAAAATATAAAAAAGTAAATCCAGATCTTTCCTCCTTCCTTCCTTCCTTCCTTCCTTTCCCTTCCTTCCTTCCTTCTTTTTCTTTCTTACTCTCTTGTTTTTCTGACAGAGTCTCATTGTGCAGCCAATGCTGACTTCAAACTCATGATCCTTCTGCCTCTGCCTCTCAAATGCTGGGATTATAGGCATCTGCCACCATGCTTGCATCAAATTCTTTACTAACATTGATTTGAATGAATAGACACATGCGACTTCAGTACACAGAGATACCATAATTGACCTAACATTTCCCTTTGGTTGTTACTTTACTGAATAAGTGAAGATGTAGCAACCATTGCATATAGAAAGGATTCCTCTAAACCGAGAATGCACACGTCTGTAATCCCAGCAACCTGGGAGGTTGAGGAGGCTCACAAGTTCGAGGCCAGAGGCAGACTGCACAACTTAACAAGATGCTATCTCAAAATAAAAACTAAAGAAAAAAATTTTAAAAAGGGGGCGGGGGGTGAAGCTCAGTGGTGGAGTGCTGGCCTAGCATGTGTGAAGTCCTGGGTTCAACTCTCAATACTGCAAAAAAGAAAGAGAAGTATTTTCTTTTTACAGATCCTTCTGCTAGCCTCCCTGAAGGAGGCACCAGATGGAAGGATGTAGCATACTGGAGACATTGATAGTCATTGCCAAACTGCTTTCCCAAAAGTTTGTACTAATTCCACTCCTACCACCAAGAACTAGAGCTCCTCTTTTACCACCCCCGTGACATCACTGGCTACTATCATGTTCTCAGATCCGGGCTGATTTGATAGGCAAGTGGATAACTAATGAGAAGGAACATCTTTCCCTATCCTTGTGAATTGCTCATTCCTGTCCTCTTACCCTTCCTGTCCTTCATACACAGACTTTCTGGAGGCTTCAGTATTTTTCTTATGGCATTGCATAAGTGCATCCAGGATGGAGCTTTGCTATCTCCTACAGCTCCCACTGTAGCCTGGGAACATAAGTGCCCCATAGCCTTCTCCAGCATTTGGCCTCCTTGGAGATGCCTCTTCCCATCTCCCTAATTTTCAGTCCATTTTCTGTTGCTAATGACAGACTATCACAGATTGGATACATTATTTATTGATTTATTTTTAAAAAGTAAGTTTATTTTGGCTCACAGTTCTGGTCCAAGGGGAAGGAGCTGCATCTGGCAATGGCTTTCCTGCTGGCAGAGTCCCAAGATGACATAAGGGATCATATAGCAAGAGATAGGGAGCATTTGAGAGAGAGTCACCGGGGCTTTTACAGAAGGCCACCCTCAAGATAACTCATTAGTCTGTTAGTCCATTGGTCCACTAATGGCATGAGTGTGTTAACTCATTCATGAGGACAGAGGACAGAGCTTCCTTTTTCTGTTAGTTTGGGTGTTTTTGTTTGTTTGGGTTTTTTGTTTGTCTTGTTTTGGTTGGTTGTTTGTGGCACTGGGAATCAAACCCAGAGCCAGTGCATGCTAGGCAAGCTCTCTACCACTGAACTATGCCCCCAGCCCGATGGCCTCATAGAGACCCCATTTGGCCCCATCTCTTTTTTTTTATATACCTATATAGAAAAGAAGTTTACTTATCTCACAATTTTGGTAACTGAAAGTCCAAACAGCCTGGCCCAGGTTATGACAAACATCCCACCACCCCTTACCACAGGCTGCATCACTCATGCCAGACAGCAACAGTAGGAGTGTGTGAGGGAGTGGATGATCACATCACCAGACAGGAAGAAAGAGAAAGACTGGCATCGCACAGTTCCTTCTAAAGGTTTGCCCCACTTACCTAAGGATCTCCCACTTCTTCTCAACTTTGGCCCCATCTCTTAATGTCTTATAATGAGGATTATATTTCAACATGAGTTCAGAGGAATCAGACTATTCAAACCATAGTTCCCAATCTCTGTTTTCCTTTCTCTTTCCATTTCATGTAAACACAATCAGGCATTTCATAATGTGGTGAGATTCCCAGCATCCTTTGGGGTACACCTCCAGTGTTTCAGTGCATCTTGACTCTCCCAGGAGCTGTGTGGCTCTCCCCTGCATTTGCACGGTGCTAGATGCACAGAAGATATGCAAATTAATGCATGTTGAATGGACTTGATAAAGACTCACCAGCTCTAAAACTTCCAGATTTCCTCTAGCATCTACAGACTCTACTTTGGGAAAAGTGTGTGTGTGTGTGTGTGTTGGGCGGGGGGAGGGGGACCGGGGTTGGTGACAAGTGGGTCTGGATTCAAGGGCCAATTTCTCCACTGACATGTCGTTGTTGTTAGGTACCATCGACTCACGTATGGCTCATAGTGACCCTCTATGTACAACAGAAGGAAACACTCCCTGACACTGTGCCACGCCCAGCGCTATGTCAGTGCTTCTCTGCTATTCATAGGGTTTTCAATGGCTGATTGTTTGGGGGTTGTTTTTAGGATTGGACTACCAAATCCTTTTCCCATTTTTGTGGGCCAGTGCTGAGGATTGAATCTAGGGCCTTGTCTGCTGCATAGCATGACTAAATTCCTTACATTCACTGAGCCTCTGTTCTCTCAGCTGCTAAATGGGATAATAATTCATGCTTCCCTTGGTCATGTGAGGATTAAGTGAATAATTTGAAACTAGAATTTTGAACACTTCTTGATACAAAAGAAACACTTTTTTAAAAAATAAGAGGCATTGTTATTTCTTTACTATTAATCTTTCCTTTCCTCTAGAGAAGTTGGTTTTCCTGAGATGCCATCTGTATTGGCTTCCTGCGGCTGCTGTGATGAATTACCTAAAACTCAGTGATTTCAACAACACAGAGGACTGGGGTGTAGCTCAGTGATGAAGCTCTTGATGGGCATATGGGAGTCCTTGGTCCCATCCCTAGCACTGCAAAAAACCAAACCAAACCAAACCAAAAAACTCACAAAGTTATTGTCTTACAGTTCAGAAGGCAGTGTCTGAAATAGGTTTCACTGAGCCCAAGTCCAGATACCAGCAGGGTCAGGCTCCCTCCGAAGGTTCTAGAGGAGAACCTTTTTCTTCCCTTTTCCAGCCTCCTAAAGTGGCCTCAATGCCTCTGAATGTGGCCCCTTCCTTCATCTCTGAAGTGTGTCTCTCCAACCTCTGCTATTGTACTCACTTCTCTCTTAGTCTCTGACCTTCCTGCTTTCCTATTATGAGAGGCACTGGAATTACACTGGCTCACTTTGATCACCCCTCACCTCAAGATCCTTAGCTTAATCCATCAGCAAAGTCCCCTTTACCATGTAAGGTCCCATTTTCCCAGGTTCTGAGGATTAGGGGTGGACATTTTGATGGGCCATTATTCAGCCTCCTCTACCCTGTCTCTGTCTATTTTGTGTTGCTGTGACAGAATACCACTGACTGAGTAGTTTGTAAAGAAAATAAATTTATTTCTTGTAGTTTTGGGAACATGGAAAGTCCAAGATCTGGTGAGGGCCTTCTTGCTGCATCATAACACAACAGAAGGCATCTACAAGAAGAAAGAAGGAGAGAAAGCCAAAAGCCAAACTCATTTTTGTAACAAAACTGCTCTCATGATTACTAACCCACTCCCACAATAATGACATTAATCCAGGGCCTTCATGACCCAATCACCTCTTATTAGGCCCCATCTCCCAACGCTCATGTTTTGGGGATGAACTTTGCAGCACATGAACTTTGGGCAGATACATTCAGATCATGGTACTACCCGTGCCTACTTGATTTGGCCTCCCACACCACAATGTACTTGCCCAAGAAGGGGTGAAAGAGAAAAATAATTGGGAATTCAGTGAGCCCCAGTGGTAGATGACTTGATTCACCTGGGAGAAGAGAGTCTGGTACTTCCTAAATGAAATCCAGGCTTAAAGAGGCCCAGCGCTTGCTCAGATCACACAGGTCCAGAGAGCAGAGCAGGTTTAGAGCCTACCAAGGCCACTGACTCCAGAACTCATGCTCCTTTCATCATCCGATGATGGTGCCTGTCCTTTAGGGTTGTTCTTTATTAACTTAAATTCAGTTCAACAAGTAGGTTTTAAGCAAGATACCATACGGTAGATAACATGGTTACCTGTAAGTTTATGTAAATCAGTTATCTGACCTTAAGCAAATCATGGGACTGTTCAGCCTTAATTTCCTCCGGTGTGAAATGAGGAGGAAGTCATGGGAAAAAAATGAAGGCGCAAGCAAACACCTCACAGGGCAGGAAACCCAAAGGACCTGGAAACGTATGAAATGATGCTTTGCCCCATTAGTAACCCTAGAAATGCAAATTAAAGCAATAACAGGAGACTCCACAGGTCTCTTGGCCTCCTCAAATAGAGTTCAACTTTTGGGATCATGGAAGCATCTGGCTTTATCTCTTGGTCTGCCATATATTTCCAGAACCAGATATGTGTTACACAAATGCTGTTGGTGTCTTCAAATCCTTCCCCCCTAGAACTCCAAAGGCTCTGCCTGGTTTGGGTGGAAAGGCCTGAGAGTTGAGAGGGCATGCTCATGTAAACCCATACCTTCCAAATGTATGGAGGAGGTGAGGGAGTAAAGTGTATGGTCAGGAAATGAAGAATCCTCTCTGGCCAATCCAGCCTGTTTCCAAGTAAATTTGTGCTCGAGACAGGTACCCTGTGCCTAACAGAACTGCCTTCATTATCTGTTTACTCACTGGTTGGTTATTCACTTGCAATCTTCATGAGGGCAGGGACCCCATCTGTCTTATTGACTAAATTCATTGTGTCACCTGGTTCCTAGTAGATACCAGGTATACGGTGTTGAAAACAACAACAACAATAACAACAATAACAACAGACCCCCTCTAGAGGCCTTGGCTTTGTCATCTGTGAGAGGATGGATTTAGACTAAAATGATCTTCAGGTTTAATAAACAGTATGATTCAGAGATTACTGTCCAAATATACTATACTCACTTCTCTTTTATGCTTTTACCCACCTGTGCTATTTGCCTGGATGGCAGTTGACACCTTCAATTTCTTTTTTAATTTTTATTTAAAAATGTTTTTAACTTTAATTTTTTTCTTTTTCCTTTTTTTCCCCCTTTCATTGGCAATGTCGGTGGGGTACAGAGTAATACTGCATTGGCTTTTTCCATTATGCAACTATTACATTACTTTTGGTTATGTTTTTATCAACTTACAAGGTTAATGGAAATTTTTGACTAATATGTAGTAAAACTCATATGCATATGTGGGTTATGTTCCTGTATTTTCCCCATGTACTCATGAAGTTGCATCATTTACATTGAGATTATCCTCTCCCCCTTATTCCTCTGCATTGTTTCTCCTCCCCATCCTACCTTATGCAATCTTTGCTTCCTGTTGCTAGTTCCTTCCCTCCCTCTTTCTACTGATTATATTGTCCCTTCTTTGCTAAGTTTAACTGTGCATTTTTATATATCAACTTATGTATAGGATTTTTTATTTCTTTGAGGAAGATTCAGCTTTTACATATGAGTGAGAGCATGTGGTATTTCTCCTTTTGGGTTTGCCACCTTCAATTTCTATGAGATAATATTCTAGATATTTTCCCTCTAAAATGGAGCTCAAATACCACCCTTTTGAAGGAACCCAAAGAAATTCATTCTTTGGGTTTCCAGAAGAATATTTTGATAAACCAGAGTAAATTCCAGCTTGGCCACTTACTAGCTGTGCAAACTTGGCAAGTCACTTTACTCTCTGAGCCTCTGTTTTCTCATCTGTGAAACAGAGATCCTAAAATCTCCCTCCTAGTATTGTTGGACAAACTAAATGTGAAAATAAATAGAAAACACTTCACACTGGCTGGCCAACTATAAAAGCTAAACACATAGTCATTCTTCCCTCTACATTCTAAGTCCTTTTATAATGGGAGCTAGATCTTATCCATTATGACACCTCCTAGAGAATTTAAAGAGAAAGGGGAAATGAAATAGCTAACAATTGCACATCTACTACATGCCAGGCAATCATCTGTCCATGCATATTTCCTTTAATTCTAAAAACAACTTTCATGAAGCAGGTGTTATAAGTACTCCCATTTTCCAGCTGAGGGACTTGAGGTTCAAAGAAGCCCATGGAGAAAGTAATCAACAGAGCTAAGACCTGAGCTGGGATGCATGCCTTCAGAGGCCAAACTGGCTCTGACTGATTCACCTGAGGTTTTTCAGCACAGCTTACTAAGTCCCTAAGAACTACCCTCAATATCTGTGGCATAGTCAGTTGACTTCTGTTTCCCATGTGAGACTGTATGCTCCCTGAGAGCAAGGCCTGTGTCTTATCTTCTGTACTTCTGATACTCCCAAGTATCTACAGGTGCATCTTGGACATAGATCTTTACAGGATGGATGGGTGGATGGATGGATGGATGGATGGTAGATGGGTGGATGGATGGATACATGAGTTGATGGATAAGTGGCTGGTTGGCTAGGTGGGTTGGTGGATGGATGGATGGTTTGATGGATGGATGGATGGATTAATGAGTGGATGGATAGGTAAGTAGGTGGGTGGATGGATGGATGGATGGACAGATGAATGGGTGGGTGGTGGGTGGATGAGTGGGTCAATGGATGGATGAATGGGTGGATGAGTATCTGCGAAGGTGAATATGTGTGTGGATAAGTGGATGGATGAATGGATGGCTGAATAGATAGGTTGATGGGTGGGTAGATGCATGAATGGATCACTAGATGGATGGATGGATGGATGAATGGATGGATGGATAATTAGATGGGTGGATGGATGGCTAGATAAATGGATAGATGGATGTTAGATGGATGCATGGATGGACAATGTATTGATGGATAGGAGGATGGGTGGGTGGATGAGTAAATGGATGGATGGATGAAGGGATGAGTGGATGAATGGATGGGTGGGTGGCTGGGTAGATGGATGGATGAGCGGGTCTATGGATGAATAAATGTGTGTATGTATGGGTGGATGGGTAAATGGATGGAGAGAGGATTCAAAAAGTGAATAAATAGAAGAGTCCCCAGATGAAGCACTTGCATGCCAAGAATTTCTCTCTAACAGCTCTCTTCCACTTCCCAAGAAACAGCTCCACGGCTGAGTTGAGACTGGAAAAGACTGTGGGAGAAGAGTGGGGAAGAAAATGCACCCCACGTGACCCTGAGCCTCTGTCAAGGTTTTCAGCATGGGTGGACACAACAGTGGATTCCAGGTGCTGCAGGCATGCTGTCCTCTGGGATGGCATCAGGGGAGGCACGCTTCTGGGGTACCCATTAAACACAGGGCCAGAGCCTGATTCATGCTTTAGCTTCCCCCCCCCCCTTTGCCCTCCACCAGCACCCACCCTGATTCTTGACCATGAGGAGACAGCACCCACCCTGATTCTTGACCATGAGGAGACAGGCCATGGGTCAGATTTTGCCACTACAGCCACCAAGTCCCCATGAAAGGGTGAGGCCCTAAGGCTGGTTTTGGTCTAGGAAGTGGGTCAAAAGCCACTGGCTCATTATGAAAATTATAACAAAGGCCCGAGATGCTTAATCATCATGCTGAGCTGATAATATCTTGTCTCTGGATAGACACCCTTGGAGGAAGGGAGGGATCACTGGGAGGGTGGTGGGAGTGTTCCAGCCCACATTCACTATGTAGCATAAAGGAGATGACGTGTCTAAAGCACTTAGCGCAGAGCCTGGCCTGGAGTAAGCACACAATAAACAGGGCTACAATTATTAGTGGGCTAGGATTTAGCTCAGTTGGTAGAGCGCTGCTCTTTGAGGACCCGGGTTTGCTCCGCAGCATGACAAAAATGGGAGAAAGATGTGGCAATCCACTCCCGAAATAATTCCTAAACAATCAGCCGTTGAAAACTCTATGAGGGTCTTCATGAGTCAGACCCGACTCCACGGCACCTAACAACAATGACAGCAATAATTATTAGTGCTATCAATGATCATTAGAAGTAATTAACTGCTGGTGAGGCGGCACTTCATGCCAGGTGCAGCTAGAAAGGATTTACGACCCATGGTTTCCAACCCAAGTCCGTGCCACACCCCCAAAGCAGTGGAAATAAAGATAAAAAGGAAAGATAGGGCATGGTGCCAACCAATCCAGAAAGTAGAATTCTGGGCAGCTATTAAATTGACGTGCGGTGCCATTTTTATTGTCAGTATTTTGACCACCACACTGAAGTATCTAGGGGAACCTTGAACTTACATGGGTGCCTATGCATCCAGAGCTTCAGTTTCCCATTCTATAGGACAAAGGAGGAAAGACCTCCCTGCAAACTTGTCCAATGACTAAAGGAGTGACAATGTCCTCAAACTTGGCAGCAAATAAGAATCTCTGGAATAATAATACAAATACAAATCCCCACGAGCTCAGTAAACTTTGCAGGTAAGTCTAACGCTAAGGAACATGGCTCTACTTGGGGAAAAAATGTGGATTTGTAAATGAGCTTTGCTTGGCATTCATAAGTGCTCAGTAAATAACTAGGCTGGGGTTTAGCTCAGTAGAGTAGAGTGCTGCTCTGTGCACGCTGAAGCCCTGGGTTTGATTCCCAGCATTGCAAAAATGAGAGAAGGACCTGGCAGCCCACTCCCGAAACAATCAGCCATTGAAAACCCTATGAATAGCAGAGAAGCACTGACATAGTGCTGGGCATGGCACAGTGTCAAGGTGTGTTTTGTTCTGTTGTACATAGGGTCACTATGAGTCAGACCCAACTTGATGGTACCTAACAACAACAATAGTAAATAACTATTGCTGTTAGCTAAAGCCTCAGTGCTGACCCAGACCCCCCTATTTCTTTCCTCAATAGAAGCATCTGTTGACTCACCTCAAAATGAAGTCTAAATCTATCTAGGGCTCTGTATATCAACTGCTGCAGCTCTGGTACAGGCCACCTGGATTCTTGCAATTGACCTTGATTCTCTCTTGGTCCCTCCATCATCTAGTCCCCTCCAAGCAGCCAGAGTGGCCTTGTTTTTCAAATGGTTAAATCAGAGCCTGATGCTTAAAACAAAATCCAAACCTCTCTCTATGACTTGCAAGATCTGACCCCAGCCTGTCTCTTCAGCTGTAGCTTGATTTCTCAGTCAGTTCCAGACCTACTAACCTGCTTACTGTTCCTACAAGAGACCAAATTTGCTGTCACCTCAGAGCCTTTGCACTTGTTGTCATCCCAGGGCCTTTGCACATGCTGTTTCCTCTGCCTGGATCCAGTCAAAGCTGTCCCATCCTCATTACTCAGGCCTCAGCTCAAATGTCACCCTGTCAAAGAAGGCTTTTGTGTCTACCTTTCTAAATGTTATCCCTGACATAGTTCATTGCTTTCTTTGTAGCTCTATTTGAAATGCTCATTTCTAGTTGTTTGATGTTTGATCACTCCTGTGAAGGAGAGGTCTTGTGCGTTTGTTTATTTCTGCATTCTCATTACCTAGAAAAAGGTCTAGAAAATATTTGTGGATATCATAAATATTTTACTGTGTGAAGAATGAGGTTACTGTCAATGTTATTTTTAACATATTAAAATGTCTACAGTAGGCTAATGGGAGAAGGACCTGGCAATCCACTCCCAAGATAATCCCGAAACAGTCAGCCATTGAAAACCCTATGAGGATTGCCAGGAGCCAGATACCGACTCGACGGCACTTAACAACAACAGTAGGCTAAGAGCAAAAGGTGGCTTTCAAAACTGTGCCACAGTTCTTTCTAGAGTTTTGTTTAAAAATCACATGCACAGGGAGAGGTGTAACTCAGTGGTAGAACACTAGCTTATCATGTGTGAAGCCCTGGATTCCAGCCCTAGCACTCCTCATAAAAATCACATGTATGCATACACGTGACATACAGACATATACATAAATATAATAAGCATACATAGATATAATGTATGTACATTTTACATACCCAAATGTATACACAAAAGCCTATAAGGGGACACATCAAAATGTTGAATTTTTTGTTTATACTCAAGATGCATTTATCTTAAAACCAGAAATGATCTGTGAAACAATTGAGTTTTTAAGTTATTTTTAACTGATACCTAAAAACATAAAACTGTGCATATTCACAGAGTGCCATGTAATGTTTTAATACATGGACACATTGTGTAATGTTTACATCAGAGCAAACCTATCTCTCTATTCAAGCATTTATCATCTTTACGGTGATCCTTTCAACACTTTTTCTTCTACCTTTTTGAAATATATAGTACAGTATTACCAATAATTACCACACCTTGCAATAGCTTACCGGGACTTTCCATTCCTATCTAACTGTAGCTGAGTACTCGTCAATCAATCTTTCCTCATCCCTCCCCTGGGAAACTACTGCTATTTCAAAAAGAACAACAACAACAAAAACAAACAAACAAAACCCAAAAACCGCAAGGGTAAAATACTTAAAATATATAAATAAAGCAACCAACAGGAAAAAGAGATTGCTCCTTGTACCTTGAACTTGGACTTAGGCCAAGGACTAACTTTTTTTTTTTTTTTTTTTTTTTTTTTTTTTTTGCGGTACTGGGGCTTGAACCCAGGGCCTCGTGCTTGCATGCTTTGCAAGTGCTGGGCCACTGAGCTGCACGCCCTGCCCATTTTTTTACTGTTTTGAGACAAGGTCTCACTAAATTATGCAGACTGCCTCTGGTCTCGAACTTTCGATCCTCCTGCCTCCACCTCCCCAGCTGCTGGGATTACAGGCATGTGTCACTGCACCCGACTGGGCCAATGACTAACATATTTCACTCCATTTTATTTCCAAGCTCCTGCCAGCCATGAGGGTCTTGAGCAGGTCCCAGACATCACACATCTGGGGCAGAGAAATGAGATCTTTCTGCTGTCAGCTCCAGGAGAAGGACATGGGAATCTCGAGATAAGGAGCATTGTGCAACTTGGTGAACAATGTCGTTGGCTTCCCCAGTGATACTGATACATTCTTCAGTGGCTGTGTGCACACCCATCATCTATAAAAACCAGAGTAGAACATCAAACTGCAACTCAGCAAAGATATTTTTGCATGTAGCAAAACAAAAGTGCCTTGGGAACATTGCCTGACTCAGGGATGGAATCGCAGGCACTTATATAATGTAAGTATGGCATGCCAGGCTCTATTCTAAGCCTTCTGCATATGTCAACTGGTTTAATCCTGTTAACCCTATGAGAAAGGTATTGTTAGGTTGCTCTCATCATCTATCCCTTTTTACAGATGGGTAAACCAGGAACAGAAAAGTCCAGCCACCTGCCTGAAGTCAAACAGCTAGTCAGTGGGAAAGCTGGGATTTGAACCTGGGCAAGCTGGGTTGGGCATTTAGTGCTCTTTACTGCTAAGCAGTACAGCCTGAGAACTAAGGGCCTGGGGGAGTTACACCCTCATTTCGAATCACACTGACTTCTCTTCCTCTCCGCTCAGCTATGTTGACACTGAGCTGCTTCAGTCAGGCCAGCCAGCTGTATCCCACACAGCACTGTTCCCTGATTAAATGTGGCTGGAGGCCACTGGCTGGTTGGCTTAGCATAGTAGGGTGGGATAGTGGAAGTGTGGGCTAGGGAGATAGGCTGCCTAGGGTTCGAATCCCAGCTCCAGCACACTTCATACCTCGGTTTCCTCATCTACAAAATGGGAGAACTCGCACTGACATCTTACTGGGTTGTAGAGATCAGAGATCACCAGTGTGAATGCACCTGTCCCAATGCCCAAATGTACTGAGAAAGCAGGTGATAAAGATCAGTCTTTCTTCAGGGACCAAGGCCACCAGCCATATATTTATTTAGCTTCCTCCTCCATGAAGTGGGAATAATCATACCACCTACGCACGGGCAGTTCTTGGGGGTTAATGCAATAATGTTTGCATGGTGTTTTGCATACACACCATCCCTGCTTAATAAGAGCTGGGTGTCATCGTTATCATCCCTGTGGTGCTGGTGTGACAGGGTGGGTGAGCATGGGGGGGGGGGTCATGCATTCCAACCATGCATTCCAGGGCAAGTGGCTGCATAGTAATAGTACCAAGTGTGACAACTCATGGGATGCTTTGGCCCATTCCCTGGCAATAAGTCCGTAGCTACTCCGCTGTCTAATGCATATTGAATAAGAGGCCACTGGATCCTCAGCGCCTCTCTCTGGGGCATGAATCGAGCTGATTCTCCATCCAAGGAGTCCTGGGCTCAGGCATGTCCATTGGAGGACCTTTGGCTCATAGACCACCTGCCCATGGCTGTCATTTACTCCACACCAGAATGACCAGCTGCTCCCAGGAAAGCCATGCAGGGCCTGGGCAGCGTGGGCTGGGGGAATGGAAGCCACCTCGCAGCTCAGGAAGAAAGGTGTCCTAATGGCTCTGCCCGAAGGCACCTTTGGGAAGCTGAGACCACCGTAAGGGCTGGCCCACCAGCTCCCAGGGCCTGGCTCAGGGCGCTGGGGAGGCACTGGTCTTGCCAGCTTGCTAAGCTAGCATTTGTGCCAGAATCAAACTTCCTTTGTGTGGTGGCAGTGGCTGTGGCAGATGACCGCTCCTGGATGGCAAGTCACTTGCCAAGGGTGACCATCCACTTAATAACCAGAGTAGCTGCCAAGCTGGGCTGGCTGGGCCACCAGGGCTACTCTGCTAGTCCCAGAGGCAGATGCCAAAGGGCCGTTACTACACCAGGGGGTAGGGACCCAGGGCCTCACAGCTCTGGGCCCCTCCACCCCACATTGTCCAGGCTACACCCAAGGAGCCCAGAGTTCTGCAAGTTAATGAATCTAAAGTCTATCTACACCTCCTTGCCACCCTGCCAGGCAGGAATTAGTATCTCTACTATGTAGTTGAGGAAACAGCCTCCGAGAGGTTGGAGTTAAGTGAGTAGCCCATGGGTCCAGCCTACCCGGAAGCCCTTCTTGAAACCCAGCCATGACACCCCTGACAATGTTGGAAGAAGGCAGAATGGTAAGAATTACAGAAGCCACCAGGTAATCGCATTGAAAGCCTTTACCAGGTGGCAGGCATCAGGCCAAGCCATGTGTTTGCACTGTCTCATTGGACCGCAGCCTCACCCCCGCTGAGGTGCATGCCATTATGTCTCTCAACAGATGAGAAAACAGAAGACCCTCTCACACAGCCGAACATGGGCAACACCAGAATTTGAACCAAAAGTTCTCAGACCTCAAAGCTGGGCTGATTCTTGTCCATTTTACTCTACTCTCCCCCATCCTGTAGAACCTGGGAGAATGATTCAGAGTCGTGGTGGTGGCTGCCCTGGCTGAGGGGAGGGAGAGAGCGGTGCTGGGGAAGAGGGGAAGGAATCAAGGTCAGGGGAAGGGGGACTGATGGTAAATAGGGCTACCACGTGTAGATTGAGGCCAGACTTGGTAGCATGGCAAGCCCTGTAAAGACCTGTTTTATTAAGTATAATACACACACCTACAGAGAAGCATAATAATACATTTTATGACCGTTGTCCCCATCAGGAACACCGTCAGCACCTCGATCCAGAAGCAGAACTTTTCCAGAAACCCAGCCATCCTCCGGGCCCGCGTCCTGACTCACCTGGCGTCTAATCGTATTGATTTGTGGCACCTGTTTTCTCCTTTAGCTAAAATGCAGTTACCCTGTGTGCAGTCTTTTGTGCTTGGCTTTTTTTTTTTTATGCCGCCTTATGTTTGCGCATAACAAGTGGGTTTTCAACACTTTTTTATGATACTTTTCAAATATATGGTAAAGCTGAAAGCATTTTATGCTGAATGCCCTCAAGCTGACCACTTACTCTACCATCAATATTTCACTGGGGGTGTGGGTTGGTGGTAGAATGTCTAGCAGGCACAAGGTGCTGGGCTTAATCCCTAACAGCACAAATAACAAATGTATTAATAATAAAAACAACAAAAAAATGGCTCTACCTGCTTTTCCTTCATATAAAGCCATCCCTCTATCCATGCATTGTTGTTGTTGCTGGGTGCCATCAAGTCGGTGTCCAACTCATAGCAACCCTACTTAGAACAGGCGAAACAGTATTGTCAGTGCTTCTCTGCGATTCATAGGGTTTCCAATGGCAGATTGCTTTTTAGGAGTGGGTTGCTGGGTCCTTCTCCCAAGCCTATAGAACCTGGTGTTCCCAGGTGGTCTCCTATTCAAGTACTAACCAGGCCCAACCCTGCTTAGCTTCTGAGATCTGATGGGGTTGGACACCACAGTGGCACGGCTGCAGGCATCCATTCATTAATGCGTCTATTTTATTATGCCTTTTTTTGACAAGGTCAAAGGTACCAGTACTTCTTGCAATCCTCCTATCTCAGCCTACCAGGGGCTAGGTTTACAGGTGTGTACCACCACACCTGGATTTCCTCAGTCTTTATAAAGTTTCTGGTTGGTATATAACAGCATCTCCTTGAGGTTTTAACTCACATGTCCATGAGCAGAAACGCCTATCTCTAGACATATACAAGTCCTTGGCAAGGCTTTCAGAGGAATGAACAGAGTACATGCTCTCTTAGGGAGAGCACAGTCTGCCCACTCTACATGGCAGCTCTGCTTCTGGTCTCCCTGCCTATTTGGCACAATGAATAGGAGCCAGTCCTCAGAGAGCTATCTTTCTTTTAGATAAAAATAGCATTTGTGTTGGTTGAAGTGGCCTCTGCAATCAGTCTGAACTCAGATCCCAGCCTCACTCTATGCCAGCTGGGCGACAATGGACATATGACTTAACATTTCTAAGTCTTTTTTTCCCCTCAGAGCTCCTCCTACATGTTTTGTGAAGATTAAATGAGATGATACATGTGCATGCTTAGCACAGTGCCTGACACACAGTAAACAATTGTAAACATTAGATTTTGTTATTGTTGTGTCTGATTTAAACAGTTATTTAAGATTATCATTGAGAATTTGGAAAATAAATATAAGTACAAAGAACTTTAAAGTTACCATAATCTAGCCACTCAAAGATAACTATTATTAATACATGGTGCATTTGTCTAGAGTTTCCTATTTTTTTAAATCATAATTGGTATCATATTGTACATACAGTTACATATCTTCTTTCTTCTCTGAATATAAATAAATGTCTGCAGCCATACCACCCTGGCGTCCAATCCTGTCTGATCTCGGAAGCTAAGCAGGGTCAGGTCTGGTTAGTACTTGGATGGGAGACCTGGTTAGTACTTGGAAGGGAACACCAGGTGCTGTAGGCTTGGGAGAAAGACCCAGAAGTCCTCTCCTGAAACAATCAGCCCTTGAACCACAGAGGCACTGACAAGAGTACCAGGCATGGCACAGTGTCAGGGAGTGTTTCGTTCTGTCGTGCATAGGGTGGCTGAGTCAGCCCTGACCCAATGGCACCTAACAACAGCAACACAGCAGCAATATGTAGCATAACATTCTCTCAAAAGATGGTGTTAATCAAATAAATGCTAGCACCAACATTCAACAGGCAGGACAGTCAAAGAAAATGGTGGAAGCATTGTTGTTTGAAGGGTGCAAGACCATTTTGAAATGGTATTTGAAATTCAAGAACATTGTAGAAATATAGTGACAATGGATATGTGAGTATGCAACAGAACCTCCAACCCACACCTGGTTTTTTTATGCTTAAGCTCACTGTTGCAGCCACTGTGTCAACCCATCTAGTTGAGGGTCTTCCTTTTTTCATTGACCCACCACTCTCCCAAACATGATGTCCTTCTCCAAGGATTGGTCTCTCCTGATAACATGTCCAAAATACGTGAAACACGGTCTAGTCACCCTTGCTTCCAAGGAGCACTCCGGTCACACTTGTTCTAGGATAGATCTGTGGATTCTTTCAGCAGCCCATGGTATATTCAATATCCATCTCCAGCACCATAATTCAAAAGCATCGATTCTTCTCCTGTCTTCCTTGTTCAGTGTCCAGCTTTCACAACCAAATGATGAGACTGAAAATATTGTGGCCTGACTCATGCCATGTGTCATCTTCAACATGACATCTTTACTTTTCAACACTTCAAAGAAGTCTTTTGCAACAGATTTCCCCAATGCAATGCATCTTTTGATTTCTTGACTGCTGATTTCGTGGGTATTTGAAAGTAGAACCAAGTAGAGCAAAATCTTAGACAACCTCAATCTTTTGTCCATTTATCATGAAGTTGCTTACTGACCTAGTTTTTTGGTTACACTTTCATCAACTTAACATAATTTATGGAACTCTTTTATTAATATGAAGTAAAAAGTCTTATGCAATTATGGGTTATGCTCCCCTATTTTCCACATAGTTGCATCATATAATTTGAGATTATCCTCTCCCCTTCTATCCCTCTGCATTATTTCCCATCCCCATCCCCCCTCCACAACCTTTGCTCCCCCTGCTGGTCCCCTCTCCCTTTCTTTCTACTCTGTTTATATCTTCTGTTCTTAGATAAGCCTGATGGTCCCTTTTTATAGATCTATGGCCTGTGGTTTTAATGGCAGGGTCTGCTCTTGGAGAACACTTATCTGTCATGTCCTGTCATCTCCTATAGCCCCCCTCAGAAGTAGCTTTCCCCAACACTGAAGCTGGGGTGGGGGTGCTTTAGCTCTTTGACTTCAGAAGTCCTGTTGGGCTACTGCCCTGGAGGTCCCTGGACCACAGGCAAGATTGGACCAGCTAGACATTGACTCACTGGGCAAATGGAGGATTGCACAGACTATCTGTGCCGATGGGTGGCTCATGCTAAGTTACCCAATGCTTAGCCAGGTAGGTGTGATTATCTGAGGACAGGTGGGTGTCTGGGCCACACTCACCACTGGGAGGCCCCTGTCATAGTCATCCTGTCCCTGTTGGGAAGAACGAGGGCTGCCAAGTAGAGCTTCCTCAAAACAGATATCACCTTCTCCAGCCTGGGAAGTCAAGCTGAAGTTTACCTGGGGACAGGGGATAGCTCACTGGCCTTGTAAATAAATGTGAATAAATAAATATCACAGTGAGTGACCCACACCTCACATAGGCCTTGCCCAGGAATCACCACAAGCTGCCTCTGTCTGTCCTCAGGAGCCCAGTCACACCGCTGTTGTTTTTACCTATGGCGTTGTCATTCAACAAGACAGGGAAAACCAAGAGCTGTCAACTGAACTAAGACACCCAGCTGCCCTCTTCCTGTGTGTGGAAACTCTGCTGAGCAGCCTCCCTCCAGGAGGAAGGAACGGGGCCACATGTTTCATTTATTTATTTACCTAGCTGCACATCTGGCCAACGTGGCATCATGATTCATTTCAGGAGAGGTGTATCAGATGGGACAGCATCCAAGCAACCAGGGAAAGGACATTTGGATCCTGGACTTACATCCCAGTAACCTTGGAAGCGGGACGCTTCTCTTTCTCACTCTCTCTGTTGGGATGACTTTCCTCCCCAGAGACCTCATTAATCCTGACTCTTTGGGAACATTTTTCCCAGGCAAAGGAGACTGGTCCTCGGGAGGGCTGGGTGACTCAGTTGTGAGTCCTCAGGATGCAAACCGCAGAATTCCACGCAGTGAGCTAAGCTCTCCAAGCCCAAGTTTCCTCATCGGCAAGATAAAACACTTCCTCTTGAGGTGTTGCAGGGTTTCAGTGAAATCACATCGTGGACCAGCCTTGCTTCTGGGCCTTTGCACATGCTATTCCCCTTTCTGAGACCACGTTTGCCTCCACCCACCACAACCTCAGCTCCTCAGTTTGGTGAACACCCACCGTCCTGGAGTGGTTTAAATGCCATCTCAGAGAACGCTCCCAATCTAGTTCCACACCCAGTAAAAAGCACCCACAGTCCTTTGTACTTTTCTTCCTCAGTCTCCTCATGGCTGTAATTTCTGGAACTCTAACAATGTCCACCCCCTGGGGGCAGACTTGGAGCTCCAGAGGGGAAAGCTGGGTCTCTGTCACCCACCCTCTGTCCCCAGCTCCTCACGCAGGTCTGATGCCCAGTAGCGCCCGTTTCACGCCATGGGAGATGGTCTGTGGTTATGAAACCTCCAACATCTACATGAAGCCCTTGGATTGGGCTTCTTGCTGGGTAAGGGCTGGGCCACGGCCAAGGACACAGCGACAGAAGCCTTGGAGTTCAGGCCGAGATGCTTCATGGCTCTGAACTTCTGAGCTCCCCTAGAATGACTTGGGGTTCAGTAGGTTCCCTGATTCGGTGGTCAGATTAGGGGTGGGCAGGCCCACATGGGCCTGCTGCGAAGCACAGGCCCCTGGGACAGGCAAACGCTGAGCCTCACCCACATGGCCTTGGCCGCAGCGCACGCACAAGCTGCTACATGCCTGGGAAAATGCGGCAGGCTTCTCTCAGGCTGTGGACGCACCCCACCTCCAAGCAGGATAAAGGGAGCTGAGATGGGAAGCGTGGCTCTCTTGGCTTATGGACTAGGGAGGGGGAGAACCATGATAGGCTCAGCCCAGAACCCCAGGGTCTGGCCGTCCCTGTGCCCTGGAGATTCACATTAAGAATAATGCCAACAGCTGCAGCCCGTGCAGTTATCTTTTATCAAAGGCTGTCTATGCTCCAGGCATGGTGCTAAGGGCTCTGTACATGGCCAGTGTTGAATGAGGGCCTACTGTGTGCCAGGCCCCAAAGGAGGTTCTTGGGATTTGGCAACGCATGGAGGAGCATGAAGCTCATGGCTGGGGCAGACAGATGGGAAATGAAAAGAATAGGTAACTTATGCAGCAGGTTAGCAGGTGACAAGGTTTAGGGAGGGAGCTAAAGCGGAAGGAAGAGATGTGTGTCATGGCAACCATGGGGGAGAGAGATGAGGCTGGGCAGGGGAGAGAAGGCAGCTCTGTTGGCTTCGCATAACCTTAACAAACTCCTGACATCATTACTAGTACTGTCCCCATCGTATGGGTGAAGGCACTGAAAACCGAGGGGACCAGAGTGGCCCAGGGTATCTCAGCCTGTGATGAGAGAACTGTGATTATTTGCACCCAGGCCCCCTGATGTGGAAGCCTTACTTAGCCATGAGGTCCTGTCCACTGGCCCTGAGGGCTGGCCCTGCCTGCCATGGCCCTAGGGGCCCAGGCCCTCCAGCAGCTGGGTTCAAAACGCCACGTGTGAGCTACTGAAGAGCCACATAGGAGGGCAGCCGCAGCGTTCGGGAGGGCCTGGCATTCCTGCTGGACGTGTGTCTCCAAGTCAGACCTGTTTGGGCTGGACAGCCCAGCCCAGCCCCTGAAACAGTTCTTTTGTGCTCCTCAGAGGGCCTCACCAGAGGGTTAAACGCCCTCACATTAGTGCTAATTTGGGGCTGACTTTCCTATTCAGCCAGTGACAAAGCCGGGTGTTTGCACAAGGCCTGAGGAATGGGACCACACGCACTGCCAGGGAGCAGGCTCAGTGCCCGCAGCCGCCAGCCCTGCCCTCACAGACACCTGTTTCTCTCATACATAACTGGAACTCCGCTGAGATTCCAGGCCTCTGGCTCAAGCTCTGCTCCCAAATCTAAACAAGTCTTGGCCCCAGGCTCTCTCAGTGAAAGCCCTCTGGGGCAGAGAGGACACCCATGTACGAAGTCCCACTGGGCCTTGATTCAGTTATGAATCCCAGTTGTTATCAACCCAGAAATGTTTGTAGAGACTGGGAAGATAGTGACAGAATACTGTCTAGCATGTGAGAGGCTAAAGGAAAGAAAAGAAGAGAAAAGAAAAGAAAATGTTTGTAATAATGAAAAATGGAAACAACCTAAATGCCCACTAAAAGGGGAAGTAGTTAAATCCATGGAAGAATGCACATTCACATGACACAGATATTTGAAAATAGTGAGGCAGGCATGTGGGTCCAGCCCAAAAGCACCATATAATCTGCTATTAAATAAAAAATAAAAACTGAAAATAATATACATAGTAGGATTCTATTAGATTAATTTTAAAGCAACCCTAAATGGAAGCATTGGGAAAAGGACCTGGCAATCCACTCCCAAGGCAATCCCGAAACAGTCAGCCATGGAAAACCCTATGAGGGTCACTATGAGTCGGATCCCGACTGGACAGCACCTAACAACAACAACAACAAATGAAAGCATAGTTCCTTTAATAAGAGTCTGATCAAGAAGATTCAAAGATTACTATCAACAATAATGCTTTGGTCAGAAAAATAATCAAGAAATCTTGTGAATATTTTTACAAAACCATCTGAAAAGAAACCAATAAAAGTATAAAGGGGGAAAGAGTGGTGGTATGAGAGTGGGGATGGAGGATGAAAGTAGACCTCTGTATGTTCTTCTGAATTGTTTAAAATATTTTTTACATAATAATATATGCATAAATTTATGTATGAGATAGAAGCACATTTTCCTTCTTTTTATGCATTGCCTGGGGTGGAACCCAGGGCCCAGGGCCCCCTCCTCTACATTTGAGCTACATCCCTATCCCTGAGAGAAGTTTTATACTTTTAACTAAGACTTTCCATTTTGTTATGCACAGGTGATTCTTATTATTCGTGGTATTTATCCTCCTATAAATACTGAATTAGAAAATACCAAATCGTTGCTTCTTGGAGAATTTTAGGGTAAAGTTCCTGTGAGTTGATAAGCATATCATTTTTTCATTTTTTTTTTTTAGTACCGGGCATTGAACCCAGGGCCTCGCACTTGCATGCTTTGCAAGTGCTGGACCACTGAGCTGCATCCCAAGCCCTTTTTTTTTTTTTTTTTTTTTTTTTTGAAAAAGAGTCTCATTAAATTATGTAGACTGCCTCTGGCCTCAAACTTGTGATCCTCCTGTCTCTGCCTCCCGAGTTGCTAGTATTACAGGTATGCACCCAGCTATCATATTTTCATCAACCTAGCAATATGAATGGGCTGGGATTTAGCTCAGTTGGTAGAGTGCTGTGCTGCGCTGCAGGCTCTGAGGTCCCGAGTTCAATTCCCAGCACCGCAAAATGGGAGAAGGACCTGGCAAACCACTCCCAAGGCAATCCCGAAAACAGTCAGCCATTGAAAAACCCTCTGAGGGTCGCTATGAGTCAGATACCAACTGGACGGCACCTAACAACAACAAGCAAAATGAAACTTTGTATTGTACATGACTGGGTTTAAAGACACCTTATTTGATATAAATTATTTCAACACTGACCTCACGGTCAACAGCTCTCTGATTCGTGTGTGAATGCATAATTTTCTCCGTGTGGCACACCAGAGCCACACTCAGGTGCCATTTTAAACCATGTAGTCACCAACCAAAGACACAATGTAAAAAGCGTGGCACTAAGTAGACCACAAAGAGGACACCTTTTATTGAAATGAGAGCTGAAACAAGAAGGCAGAATGTGGCTTTCTTTGATCTCAGCTGGGTTTGAGTTGAGAGGCTCAGGGTTTTGCTATGCGGCATATAAGTGAATGACAGTAGAGTCCGTAATTATTGATTTAGGGGCCACGAATATATATTAGCAAGTTGGAAAATTTTTAAATGTGGGATCTGCAAATAAGGAAGATCAGCTGTGTAGATTTCACCTTCCTCACCTTCAAGGCTCACTTTGGCTTCTACCAGCACCCTAGTGCCGAGGCCCTGCCACCAGCCTCCTGGTGATCTGGGGGTGGCAGTGTCTAAACTTGGTTTGCTCCCCTTGGCAGAGTTTTGTGAGAATTAAATTAGGGATTAAGGATATCTGTAAAATACCTGGTACAATGCCTGACAGGTAGTAGGGGCTCATTGTTACCATTGTTGTCACCCTGTGGCCCTGTGTTCTGCACCCTGCAGGGAGAGGTGTGGACCCAGGTGTGGCGGAAGGGCTACAGGCACAGAACTCCAGGCAGGTGTCACTTTCATGTCCTCTTTGCCCCATCCATCCCCTGTCTGGATATTCAGGTGACAATCCGAATGTTGGAAATTATAGTCAATAAAATGACTTCATGACATTGGGCAAATCAGGACTTTTCCCCTTTGGAATGATGGCCTTTTCCTCTCCCTTCCTGTCAGTTCTGGTGTGACCTCGCATCTCCACTCTCTCCTTGGGACTCCCAGAAGATGGCTTTGCACGACCCCACTGGATATGGCTAATAGTCAAGGGTGGCGGGTGCAGGGCTGCAGTTTCTCTGTCGGTGTGTGCCAGGCTCAGCACAGAGCCCAGCATATGTGAGTGCCCTGGGAATGGTTGAATTGATAAATAAGGGCCCAGCCGGGGGTGAGGTAGTGCATGCCTGTAATCCCAGTGACTCAGGAGGCAGAGGCAGGAGGGTCGCAAGTTTGAGACCAGACGTAGTCTGTGCAATTTAGCAAGACCCTGTCTCAAAAAGTAAAAAAAATGGGCTGAGGGTGCAGCTCAGTGGTACAGCACTTGCAGAGCATGCAAGTGCCAGGCCCTGGGTTCAACCCCCAATACCATACACACACACACACAAAAAAAGGATAAAAGACGAATAGGGGCCTCAAGTGGATGGAGCTTCTCACCCCAAACCTTTCCCAGTGCTGAGAAAAAAGCCACAAACACAGAGAGCACTCAGCACACATTTGCAACAGCAGCAAGAAAAATGAAGGAGGGAAGAGGAACCTGCAGGCTGGTTGACAAACCATCAAACAAACCAGCGAAGGAATGAAACAGAACCCCCCTCCTCAGTTTGCTCCTTCCTTGGCCACAGGTAGAAAGAATCATGAAAGGAATTCATATATACGTGCTAGCATAAAGGGGTCTTATTATGTGACTGGCTCTGCTGTGTGCATTTTGAGGGTATTAGCTAATTTAATCCTCACACCAGTCCCAGGAGATAAGTATTGATGTCCCCATTTTACAGATGTGCAAACAGGCTCTGGGAAGCAAAGGATCATGCCCCAGGTCACAAAGCTGGTTAGTGTGGCAGCTGGCTCCAGAGGCTGCTCTCAGCCAGGGTCATTGAGGTGCTTTGGGAGGCAGACTCTGCAGAGGGCGGTGGTAACATGGAGCTTGCCCGGTGCCCTGCTCATCCTGCCCCAGTCCTTGGGCTCAGACTCCGTTGATTGCCTCTTTGCGGGTTCTACACAGCCTGGTTGCCACCAGACCTCTTCAACTGATTTCCTTCCACTCCTTTCCTGTACCCAGTGCTGCACCCAGCCCAATTACTTCCTGTTTCCTGGTCACATCCAGTGCACGCTGGTCTCTGGGCTTTTCCTAGAGTGCTCCTTCCTTCCCCATCCCTGGGTATCAGAATTCTCCCACCTCGTCAAGTCCAACCTGCAGCCTCCTGGCCTGTGCATCCCCACAGGCTGGCCCCGTGGGGGTGCCTCACACCTCGCCGGCTTCTGCACTTGCGTAACTAGCGCTTACTTCCACCTGCATCTCCTCCATCCCACCCTAAGAAATCCCCACTGCGCAGCAGCTGGCTGCAGCCAGCCACCCCTCCCAGCCACCAGTATGGAGACAGGGAAAAGCAGGGTGCCCTGTCTAGCTATGTTTTTGTCCCCACTGCCTAGTTCCATCCCTGGCATGAGTATGCTCACAGTCAAAGCACGTTTTCCGCCCCCCCTCTCTTTATTGGTAAATGTTGGTGGGGTACAGAATAACACAGCACTGACATTTTCCATCATGCAACTATTACATCGCTTTTGGTTACACTTTTATCAATTTACAAGGTTTATGGGATCTTTTGACTAATATGTAGTAAAGCTCACATGCATATTTGGGTTATGTTTCCCTATTTTTCCCATGTGCTCATGAAGTTGCATCATTTACACTGAGACTATCCTTTCCTCCTTTATCTTTCTGCATTGATTCTCCTTCCCATCCCACCTTCTGCAATCTTTGCTTCCCATTGCTAGTTCCCTCCCTCCTTCTTTCTACTCTTTATATTGTCCCTTCTTTGCTAAATTTAATTGTGCACTTTTTAATATATCAACTTAGCTATAGGATTTTTCCTTTCTTTAAATAAGATTCAGCTCCCAGATATGAGTTGAGCTTGTTGAGCTCGTGCTCATTTACTTAAGATGATGCTCTCCAGTTCCGTCCATTTTGCTGAAAATGGCATTATTCAAAGCATGGTTTTAAGTGATCTGCTCCCTGCATCCATATTCTGCCCCCTGCACATAATAGCATGCTGGTCTCAACCCCTTCTACTCTAGGATTCTTTAGGGTTCCTCTGTCTACTTCATTTTCCATCACACCTCTGTACCTTTGCCAAGCCAGGCCCTGGAATAGCACCCACCTCAGTCACTCAGAGCAGCCACACATTCCAAACTGTTCAGTGTCCCTTCCCCTAGAAAGCCTTCCCCCTGCTTTGCCCCAGAGCAAATCACTTCTGAGTAGTCTCTGCACTGCACACAGCCTGGGTGGTTGGTAAACTTGCTACTGTACCACAATTGATGTACCTATATGTCTGTCCTCTCATGGCTCTTTGAGGCCAGGAACATGTCATATCATCTCTATGTACCCAGGACCAAACATGATGATTTTAAAGCTGTTCTAGTGGAGAAACTTTCTTCAAAACAAAAATTCATAGGTATTTCAATATAAAACAGATACAAGAAAGCACTCTCTCTCTCTCTCTCCCTCTCTCTCTCTCTCTCTCTCTCTCTCTCTCTCTCTCTCTGCCCCACCCCCAGTCTTGCTGTGTAGTCCAGGCTGGCCTTGAAGTTGTGATCCTCCTGCCTCAGCCTCTGAGTGCTGGGATTACAGGCCTGTGCCATCGCGCCTGACTTGGAAAGCAGTTCTTGATAGAGTCTGGAGCTGGCAGGGGAACCCCTAGCTGTGTAGTCAACTCAGACTCTTCTCAGAACCCTCTCTCAGAGCTTCTGGGATTCTACCACACATTTTGAAACTCTTGACTCAGAAAGATGCCTAGAATAAGATTGTAGCCCAGTGAATTCTTCCAAAATGATGTGAAGACCAATCACCATCAGGCCCCAAAAGAGTGAACTCCTTAGGGTGGAATTCCAGACACTTTTTCTAGAAAACCAGATGTATTGGGGCTTTGGCTCAAGAGTCAGGGGTTCACACCTCAGCCCCACTCCTCACTGGCTGTGTAGGGACCTCATTTTTCTCATCCATAAAATGAGAACATAAACATCTAGCCAGGGCTGTGGGTTGTGGTTAGCCTTAGGCATTGGCTATGTCTGCCTTGCCTCTGACCCCCAAATACATCACTCACAACCACTGAAAGACCAACTGCAAGTCTGCTAGAACAACTTGAGCCTGGCACTGACATTGGCTGGCTGTGAATTGGCTCTGAGCCTCAGTTTGCTCATCTGTGGAATGGGGATAATAACAGTAGCTCATGAGGTAGAGAATCCTTACAGAGCAGGGATTCAGCATGTGCTCAGCTCCAGACTGCCACACTTTGAGACTTGCCTCCCTCACTGTTTGGCCTTGTGACCTTGAGCAGGCTACTTAACCTCTTTGAGCCTCAGTTTCCCCATATGTAAAAGGTAGGTAACAACAGTACTCACCTTGTAGGACGGAATAAATTAACACACAGGAAGTGCTTAGAACAGTGCCTGGCATACAGTAACCACTATCTACCTGAGAGCAATTGATACCCCCCCACAGGGCTGTTGTGAGGATTCCATTGGCTTGTGGGTAGAACGTGCCCACCCCAGAGCCTGGAGCTGTAAGAGCTCCGTTGAGAGGAACTGTTATTTAATACAAATTTGGCTCAAATCCAACACATTACATACAAACTCTGGGCGAAGGGGGGCGGGGGGGGGAGGGGGAATCAACCGCAAAAACCTGGGCAGAAACTCTAGAGCTTGCAACCTTGCCCTGCAAGCTCCTGGGACAGGGGTTGTAGACGTTTCTCCCCGTGGGTGGTGGCCCCATCGGGGGTGTGTCCTGCTGCCCAATTCAGAGACAAATGCACCTCCCACCGGCCCCCACCCCACTCCTTCAGCACCCTTCGCCTGCCTATCCTGGTATTGATTTGACCTGACCCAGGAGAGTAGCAAGATGCTATCAGTGCCCCGGGGCCAGGGTGGAGGAGGGATTCTGTAATTACGGGTTTCATCAAAATCATAGAAATGATGGAGCACCGTTTTGTTCAGCTCCTCTAAGGCCCCGCTGGGCCTCTCCCCAGTGCCTCCTGCCTGGGTGTCCCCAAAGCTGCTCCCTCCAAGCCCATGTCAGCCTACGGTGACTGATGACTTACTACACAAGCTAAGCGCTTAACGTGGAGTGCCTCGTTTAATCCTCCCAAAAGGTGCCATTACTCCATCTTACAGATGCCCAAAGTGAGACCCAGGGAGGCAAAGCGCCTCACCCTAACATAAGTGAACAGGACAGGCTCCAAGGTCTCTCTGACTATGGCCTGAGATCTTCACCCCTACTCCAGTTTGCAACCCAAAGGGGAATAAAATCTGATTGTAATCATACAGGTAGGAGACTGGGCTCGAGATCCAGCAGGCCTGGGTTTGGTCTTGGCTCTGACACTGTGTGTTCCCAGGCAATCATGTCACCTGTCGGAGCCTGGTTTTCTTCCTGGGTTTGTTGTGAGAACCAGATGAGGAAATGTGTAAGGATATACAGGTGCCTGGCATAGACAAGGGTTAGCAAGGGTCTGGCACCATCCTTTCGCTGTTATTATTAGCTTTTGGCTGATAAAGAGCCATGACAGACCACTGTCTACATAGATTCAAACCACAGAGCAGGAGGAAGCCCCATGGTGTTGGACGTGCCCCACGTGACGTTTGATTATACATTTCCCAATTTCATCCAGGTCCTGAGTCACGAAATTGTGAGCTGAGTCATGGGGTTTCTATTTTGTTTATACTAAGCCATCATGTTGGGAGAAGGACCTGGCAATCCACTCCCAAGGCAATCCCCAAACAGTCAGCCATTGAAAAACCTATGAGGGTCGCTATGAGTCGGATACCAACTCGATGGCACCTAACAACAACAACAAGCCATCATGTTGGTAGAGCGCCACTCTGCAGTCTCTGAGGTCCTGAGTTCAATTCCCAGCACCGCAAAAATGGGAGAAGGATGTGGCAACCCACTCCCAAGGCAATCCCGATACAATCTGCCATTGAAAATCCTATGAGGGTCGCTATGAGTCGGACACGACTCTACGGCACCTAACAACAACAACAACAACAACAACAAGCCATCATGCTGTGAGAATAAGCCACAGAATCTTTAATGGAGAGCAGATTAAACTGAGCCCCTCTCCAATTTGCTGTGTGAGTCGAAACCAGCCAATGAACCTCGCTGTTCCTTATTTTCTGATTAATGTGTCGATCTTTTGCCAGGAGGCTCAACGTGACCACAGTGTGGAGCTTGGAACTCTGGGAGGGAAAGGGGTCCTAGAAGTCCAAGGTGATCCTGTCTTCATTTTCTCTTCTCTTTTTACTAATGTGTTTTCCTGGAGGGGAAGGTGTCTAATAAGGAGATGGAAGGGGAGACAGGTATTGTTTACTGGTCTGGGAGCACTTCCCCAAGACAAAGCGGGGACTTCTAAAGCCCCCTGCCGCCCACTTCCCTCTGTGGCCTGGAGCAAGTATCACTGATTTGCAGGTAGGTGACTGTGCCACATCCCCTCCCTCACTTGGTTTGCCTCAGCCAGTGAGGCAGGCAGGAGCCACCACACCTGGTGTTGGGCAATCGGGGGCCAGGCCTGGCTCCATCCTGCCCAGCAGTGAAGCCGGGTTCTGCTCGTGGGCCCCGCCCCACCCGTGACCGCGCCAGGCTTCTCGGGGTACTTTATAAGCTTCTTCACTTTGGCTGTTGCTCCGTGATTTTTATTAACTGGGATGCCTTGATGAGTGTTTCTTCTCTCTTAGGACTTTTATAGGGCTTCATAGTCTTGCAAAGGCTAGCGTTGAAATGGGCCCCTGGGCTTCTTTGCCGGAAGGGGAAGGGGCAGGTGGAGGAAGAGAGATGCCCGGTCCTTCATCGGCTCAGGTGGGGGTGGGTTTTCAGGCACCCTGCAGCCAGCAGGCACTGAAGCAATTTTGCATTCACATTTCTTTTGACAGTCAGAGACCTAGAGATTGCTTTCCAAAGGCAGCAAAGTGGTAGCTCGCTCTCTCTTGCTCTATCCCCTGCCCTCACCCTCTCTCTCTCTCCCCTCTCTTACATGACTGGGGTTGGAACACAGGGCCTCACCCACACCAGGCCAGCGCTGTACCACCAAGCTACACCCCCATCCCCAAAGTAATGTCTGATTCACTGTTTCTGGGGGCTCCCTGGTGTTTGAAGCAAACCTGTGCGGTTGCTTTCATGCACACATTCTTCCTCCGCCTGAAGCTGAGTTGGCAAAGGAAGAGCTGGAGGGGAAGGGACACAGCCATGGTCAACAAAAATTTCTTTTCATTCTGTGGCGGCGTTTGACACGCCAGCACGCTTAATAAAACAGGTGGCAGGCACGGCAAGGCGGATCCGAGGTGCTGACTCAGCAGAGCCACTTTTCTTTCATGTTGGGCCTTGACTGTTTAACATCCATATTTAACGAGAAAAGATGGAGGAGTTTATCTCCCTAATAAGCCACCCTGAAGCCGCTGTGCTTAATCATGTTTATCTCCCAGGAGGTTGGCAATGGGATCGTCTCTGGTTATATTAATCATTTACCAAGTGTGCCTAAGAATTATTGATATGGTCATTAAAACTAACAACCAAAAAAGTGACTCCTAAGGTTTTTTTGAAAAGGGCAAGTTAATAAAACAGCATTTCCTCTGCAATTCCTTTTGTGGAAAAAAAAATCTACAGAGAGAAAAATAATTTGGAAGATTTTAAAGTACTAGCGTTGAATGGTGGAGGAATGTGGTTTTTACATTTTTGGTTATGTATTGTCTTTGGTCTTTTTTTAAAAAAAAGATGTCTCTAGCAAAGCTGTACTACATTTTGAAATTTAAGAAAATGAATCACCGGGTACGGCAGCATAGGCCTATAATCCCAGCAACGTGGGAGGTGGAGGCAGGAGGATCACAAGTTTGGGGTCAGAGGCAGCCTATATAACTTAGCAAGACCCTGTCTCAAAACATAAAAATGGGGCTGGGGTGCAGCCCAGTGGAAGAGCACCCTGGATTCAACCCCCAAGTACTGCAAAAATAAAATTAAATAAATAAATAATTTTAGAAAATCAATAAATAAAAATAAGCCCCAGGATATCCCTGGTAAATCCAACCCAAGCTTGGCTTCCACTGTCAGATTCAGATCCCGAATTCTACATGTTGGTGGCTGAGCTCTTTTCAGCTCAGACCCCTGCCCCCTCACGCCTGGGAGAGGGGCAGGGGAGAGGAACTAAAGACAAAGGATCGTTCCGGGCTGGTGCTGGATTCTGCAGCATTTCTTCTAGACCTGGCTTCATCCCATAATGGGAGCTGTCACAGAAGTACGCCGGGAAGGAGTGGCAGTCTTTCCGCAGCCATAAAATATTTGCTTTCCCCTTGCCCCCTCTCGATCATGCGAGGTCAGGGATTAGAATCACTGTACAGGTCTTAGAGGAGGTTTGTGTTTAACAATTTTCTGTGTGAATCTGGGTTGGGGCAGCCAGGACTCCAGTGTGGAGGCGGCATACCCTCCCCCAGTCTTACCAGCGAGTCTGTTCCTCAGCAGGCGCCAGATGTAAGCAAAGCCAGGGACTGAGTTTTCTGCTGCCAAATCTCTTCTGCTTCCTCAAACTCAGCCTCTTCCCTCCCACCTGAGGTCAAGCCTGGGAAGTCTTGCATTGGCTTGCTTTGGGGGTTGGGAGTATTGTGGAAAGATCTGGAAGATCAAGAGGATGACAACCTGTCCTTTTGGAGTAAAACGGCACTGGTGGCTGATGAAGCCTGGAAACTGACGTTGAACCCCAGAGGATAGATTCTCGCCAGGTCAGAGCCCGCTAACCAGTGGTCAGGGCTGCTCATGGGGGCCCCTGGGCCTCCCTCCTGCCCATAGTGGTCTGGAGAGGACATGGGCTGTCCATGTTCCCTGGGCCTGCTTCCTTTCAGGATGAGAGGCCTTGAGCTATGGGAGGAGGGCACCGCTGGGGAGATTGTGTCCACTATGAGAAAGGCTTGGGTGAGGTCACTGGGCCACAAAGGGCACCAACCCTCAGCCTGCTGCTGACCCACAAGGGCCTCCAGAGAGGGTTTGCGGCTCTCCTGTCCCAAGCTGTTGGGCCTGGCTCCTGGAGAGGGCAAGCGGGAGGGTGGCTGGGAGGAACAGCCGGGCTGTGCTTGTGCACCTTGGAGCAGGGTGCCCAGAGCCTTGTACCAGAGCAGACGCTAAATTGTCCAGAAAGAAAGGCAGGGCTGTGTTGCTTGTTCCTGGAATAGGCCACACGGGGAGGGCACCCCATCAGTATTCGGATGGACACCAGCCCCCGGGGGCTTCCAGGAAAGGGATGAAGCTGGCAAGGCAGCAGCTCAGAATGTGGACAGTGAGGCTGGTAGATGTGCATCCACATCTCTGGCTCTGCCCGAGAGCTGCGTGGCCTTGGGCGAAGGAGAGCCAGATGCCCGCTACCTCGGGCAGGGAAGAGGAGTTGTAAGGAAGCTGCTGGCAGTGTGGAGCAGGGGGCCTGGTACAGTGGACAGTCAAGAAATAAAACCTTGAAATAATAACAGGGTGGCCTGGGGAGCTTTGGGGAGATGGAATTGTTCTGCATCTTGATTGTGGGTCAAACTCCACAGAACTACATGCCACAAAGAGTGAACCATACTTCATGTACATTTATAAAACAGTCATCTCCCAGATTCCCTCTGGTGGGATGAAGAGGAGTCTGTATAATACAGCTTTATTCCCTCACCCCAGCGGCCTAGCACCAACCTGCCCCCAGATCCTTCAGGATTTACCAGTGATGGCCATGGATGGCTTTTCTGAACCTCATCTACCAGGGGCAGGGAGACCTCAGAGTTTCAGTGTCCTATGTGGTAGCCACTGGCCACTGATGTCTTACACGTGAAATGTAGCTATTGCAATGGAGGAACTGAATTTTAAATTTTATTTAATTTTAACGAATTAACATGTAAATTTAGAAACCAAATCAGTGTAAAATACTTTCCTGTTAAACACAACTTTATAGGTTTGGTAGTACCACATTTTAATTTTATTACTAATTTTGTTTCATGAGATATAATCCACTTACCATGAAATTTGCCATTTTAAATTGTATGACTCTATTTCAGTATAGTCACAAGGTTCTGCAACCACCACCACTGGCTAATTCCAGAACATTTTATCAATCCAAACAGAAATTTCGTGCCTATAATAATCATTACCCATGCCCTCCTACCCCGTGGCCCTTGTTGCTGTTAGGTGCCATTGAGTGGGATCCAAGTCATAGAGACCCTAAGTACAGCAGAATGAAGCATTACCCAGCACTGTGCCATGCCCACGATTGTTTTATGTTTGAGCCTACTGTTGCATCCATTATGTTTCTTCTCAATTTGAGTCGTCACATCAGCAAAAGGAGGTCCTAGGGGGGCTTTATTCCATTTCTGCCATGAAGGTCAACTCTATTTTGAGGAGGCAACTCCTTCCCAGCCGCTTCTTGAATGCTTTCCAGCCTGGGGGTGCTCATTTTCTGGCACTATATCTGATAGTGCTTCTCTACTATTCATAGGTTTTCAATGGCTTATTGTTTTGGGAGTGGGCTGCTGGGTCCTTCTCCCTAGTCTGTCTTAGTCTGGAAGCTCGGCTGAAACTTGTCCACCATGGGTGGCCCTGCTGGTATCTGAGATATCAGTGGCATAGCTTTCAGCATCACAGTAACACATGAGCCCCCACAGCACGACAAGCTGACAAACACGTGGAGGCTCCAATCCCCTAGAAACTACTAATCTACTTTGTGTCTCTATAGATTTGCCTGTTCTGCACATTTCATAAAAACGCAATCATTCACTACATGGTCTTTTGAGTCTGGCTTCTTTCACTGAGCATGTGCTTTCAGGGTTCATCCTTGCCGCCCTTTCCTCCTTCTGGCTGAATGATACTCCATAATACCAATATATCACCTTTTGTTTATCTGTTCACCAGCTGATTGACACTTGGACTGTTTCCACATTTTGGCTTCTATCCCTTGAAAATGCAGCATTCAAATGAGATGTTTTTTAAGTGTAAAATACATAGCAGATTTCAAAGACTTGTACAAAACAGGGTTATAAAATGCCTCATTGATTCTCTATACTCATTATATTTTGAAATAATACTTTTTATATGTTGGGTTAAATAAAATAAAGCCTAGAAACAATGCAGACTGTGGAGGGCAGGGACCCTTGGCCCAGGGCCTTGGTCCAGATTACTCAGCCCAAAGGCGGACTGAAGTGAGGGGCGGGGCAGGACCAAGAGGAGCTGCCACTTTGGGAGGCACCCTAACTTGGCACCCAGGGGAGCTGCAGAAAGGACAAGTCCAGACAGGAGTTGGTAGATGACTTGTAGATGACTTCCCCCTGGGAGGGGACCCGGGACTGGGATTATCAGACAAAAGGAGTAACTGGAATGGCGATGGCACCAATGCCTTCTCCTGGCAGCACTGCTTCTCTCTGCCCAAGCACCCTCACACTCCTGGCTCTTCTCCCTGGAAGGGGAGTGAGCGCAGCGCCATGACAGGCCTCGCTGCCTCTGAGCCCCAGGGGCTGCTCCCTGCTCTGCGAACAGGAGGCTGGAGCCTGGGCCCTGTTCTGTCACTGACTTCCTGTCGTGTGTCCTTGGGGGCGTGCCTTCTACTCTCTGGGCCTTGATTTCCTCATGGGTCACTTGAGGGAACTGGATTAGGTACCTTACATTGCCCAGCTTCCATATGTTGTTGTTGTTGTTGTTGTTAGGTGCCGTTGAGTCGAGTCTGACTCATAGCGACCCTATGTACAGCAGATCGAAACACTTGCAGATTCTGTGCCAGGCAAACGATCTTATTTACATTTAAGCCCATTGTTGCAGACACTGTGTCAATCCATCTGGTGGAGGGTTTTCCTCTTTTGCATTGACCTGCCACTCTCCCAAACATGATGTCCTTCTCCAGAGATTGATCTCTCCTGACTACATGTCCGAAATATGTTATGGTTCTGCAAATACTCCTGAGTCGGGCAGACTTGGGGTGTACTCCTGATGTTCCCTTTACCCCTTGTATGACTTCTCTGCACCTCATTTCCCTACCTGTACATAAAGTGGAGTAGATGATATGAGTCAGACTTGCCTCAACGGCACCTAACAACAACCAACCACACAGACTCACTACCTCACGAGGTTACTATAAGCTTCAAAGAAAATAACCGTTGCTGGTGTTTGGTGCTTGCTGTGCGCTGAGCCTGGGCCTAGGAGCTTCGCAGGGATGAGTGTATTTAACTTTCCCATCTCCCCTCTTGGAAGGTATTATTGCTAAGTTCAAAGGTTGTGAATGTAGATACTCTCCCTCCTCACTCGCCATGCCCCCCTGCCTCCAGGACAGTAGGAGGCTCAATGATTCCTCAATAAATGTTGGAAGGGGGAGGGAGGCAGAATGCCGTATTGTCAAAATACCTCTGGTGGAAATGCCCTTATGTTCTCCATTAAATCGATGGGAAAACCAAACGCAAAAGGATGAAGTGACAAGCCCTGGCCTACCACTGAAATGGTGACAGTAAGGAACCCAGGTATCCTGGCTCAGAGTATCTGAAACTGGAGTAGATCTTGGGTTGCATATGCAAATCTGTGGGTAGATAAGCTGCCCCAACTCAGGCTGATCTCAGAACTTATCACTCAGCTAATTAGGATCTGGCTGTCAAGACTGCGATTGTGGAAATGCTTTTGCCTTTCTCAACTCAGTTTCTGAGTTTCATTCAGGTATGACTGTTGATGGTTAGGTTTTGCATTTAATGAGAATTGGCTGTACAGAGCACTTAAAATCTCACATGTGGATTCTAAGACTCAGTTCAAATATTTCCTGAATGTCTACTGTGGGCAGAGTGTGTACTAGTCATGAGAGATAGGCAGAGATGAAGGAACCTCTGCCTGCCTGCTTGTCCTCAGGGAGTTCTCAATTTCTCAGCAAGAAAATCCCTTGCTTAAGAGTAACTGCTTCAAGATGGACAAAAATGATAAAACCCAGGGGCAGCGATGGTGCAGGGAAATAGTCTCATTCCCTACTGATGAGCTCACCCTTAAAACTCTGCAATTCTACTTCTTCAAATCTGCCTCAAGGAAATAGCTATGGCTGGCCATAAACATTTAGCTGTAATTCCGTTCACACAGCCTCGTTTATGAGGAAATATTGGATATGACCATGTCCATCGATGGGAGACTAGTGAACTAAGGGACAGGTTCCATACAAAGGTCATTGTGGAATATTTAATGCTGGAAAAAGGATCATTTTGTTGTCTAGTGGGGAAAATGGGCAGGTTACAAATCATATCCATAGCACAGTGGTATTTTAGGAGGAAGAATATATATTTGCTATAGTAAGAGCTCGGCTGGGATTTAGCTCAGTTGGTAGAGCGCTGTGCTGCAGTCTCTGAGGTCCCGAGTTCAATTCCCAGCACCGCAAAAATGGGAGAAGGACATGGCAACCCAATCCCAAGGCAATCCCGAAGCACTCAGCCATTGAAAACCCTATGAGGGTCGCTATGAGTCGGATACTGACTCGACGGCACCTAACAACAACAACAATATAGTAAGAGCTAATATTTATTGAGTCACTTTTAGACATGAATTTCAACTCTGTAAAAAATGCTCTTTAAAAAATTCAAACTTTAAATATCATAGATACTCTTTTTATTCTCATTTTGCAATTGAGGAAATTGAGGTACAGCCAGGATTATAGTCCAGCTCCCAGAGTCAGCAATTGCTGTTATTACTTTCTGATATGTAGGAGGAAGGCAGGGAAAGACAAGAGCGGATCATTTTAGATGGAGAATTGTACTTAGGTCTTTCTTTTCATTATATTTATTTGCATTTGCATTCCTTTTTCCTATCAATGAGCATGTAATCGTAATTTTTACAAGGTTACTTAATGTCAAATACTGCTGACCCTTTAAAACCTACACATCAAAAACCTAAAAGCTTGAACTATTAAGAGAGTTTTTCCACTAGCAGGAAACCCTAGTGTCTGGTCTTCAGGGCACCTCATCCCTAGCCAGCCGTTCTCATGCCAAAGCCCAAATGACAGGGTTCCAGCTGACAGCTTCCTGCCTCCTCATCAGCCCCTGAATGCCAAGCCTTGGACTTCACCAGCAACTCACAGCCTAGCCCCAGGTGTCAGTGGCCCCAACCGGGAGCTGGAAGCCCCCCAATCACCTCATTTCAAAATGAGTTAGACAGAGACACCCAAAGCAGCTGGCAAATATTCTTTGAAACAAAAGAAGGAGTGTTGGGGTTGTTTTGTTTTGTTTGTTTGTTTATTTCTTATATTGGTTTGTTTTTCCAAATCAGCTAGAGATCCCTAAAGTCTCTACTCACCAAGGAGTTAACTGACATTTTTAACTCACAGTACTGGCTGGCTGCTATGGTAACTGTTCATGATGAAACTATCCGTGACAATCGCTCTTGTAGAACTATGTCCTGGAACCCACCATCTGAATGGTCTGCAGGAAGCAGACCAAAGAACTGCTGGGGAGTGGAGAGGAGGAGGAGGACAGGTAGTTGTAATGGTAGTGAAAATAGCAGAATGAGCCAGGCATGGTGGTGCACACCTGTAATCCCAGCAACTCGGGAGGCGGAGGCAGGAGGATCGCAAGTTTGAGAGCAGGGGCAGTCTGTGTAATTTAGCAAGACCTGTCTCAAAAAGTAAGGAAATGGGATGGGGGTGCAGCTCAGTGGTCCAGCACTTGCAAAGCATGCAAGCGCGAGTTCCTGGGTTCAACCCCCAATACCACACACACACACAAAAAAAAAAAAGAAAGAAAGAAAGAAAAAGAAAAAGAAAAAGAGAGAAAGAAAGAAAATAAAATAGCAAAATGATAGTAACAATAAACAGTGAGAACTTACAGATGCCAAGAGGTTTACATGCATTAGCTCATTGACTCTTCCCTGAAGCCCCATGAGGTAGACAGTATTACATCAACTTTGCAGGCTTGTGTAAAATATATGTATGTATGTATATACATATGTATGTATGTGTGTATAAAATAGGTGTGTGTGAAAAACAACATGAAGTTTGGCACACACGGTACATGCTTATACATAATAACTGTTGTTTTTCCTCTTTATTTTTATGAATCTGGCTTTGACTCAACCTCACACACAGTTGTAGAGCACCTGCTAAGGCCAGAGGGAGAAGCTCACATGTAGTTCGGGAAAGCGGAGACACGTGTATGAATAATTTTCCCCTAAGGTAGCCACGTTAAATGATGACCACCAGTATAGACAAAGTGTGTTAAGAGAATCATGGACAAATGAGTGAATTCTTGCCAGGGTGCTAGGTGGTAAGATTTTTACAGGAAAATGCACAGATCTTAAAAAGTACAATTTGATGAATTTTGACAAATATATTCACCCATGTAACCACCGCTAGAATGAAGATCTAGAACATTTCCATACCCCAAAAGCCCTTTTGTGCCCCTTCTAATCAAAGGCAACCACAGTTCTGATTGTTTTTTCCACAATAGATTAGTTTTGCCTTTTCTTGGCCTTCACGTACTTTGGAATCATTCAGATTGGCCTCTTTGTGCATCTGACTTCTTTTGCTTATTGTGGCTATTAGGTTCTGAGCTGAGTCTGAAAGCATTGCTAGGATTGAACAAGCGATGGGGGAAGCAAAGGAGGGAATGTAAGTGTTTAAAGACAACTTCTCTCTGGTGCTGTACAACATGAAAATGGCCTTGAAATGATCTGTCTCGCCTCCTTTACCTATGCTTAGAGCATGGGAGGAAGACAAATTTCCTGTAGGATTGAGACAGAAGGGCTGCAGTGGCATAAAGCTGCCTTGCTAAAATGAGAGACCCTGAGGAAACAGGAGATTTGATGAAGTTTGACAAATATATTCACCCATGTAACCACTGCCAGAATGGTGCTGGAGATGATTATTGAATACACCATGGATTGCCGAAAGAACCAACCAATCTGTCCTAGAAGAAGTGCAACCAGAGTGCTCCTTGGAAGCAAGAATGGCTAAACTACACCTTACATGCTTGGGACATGTAGTCAGGAGGGACCAGTCTGTAAGAGAAAGACATCATGTTTGGGAGAGTGGCAGGTCAGTGAAAAAAAGGAAAACCTTCCACCAGATGGATTGACACAGTGTCTGCAACAATGGGCTTAAATGTAAATAAGATCGTGTGCCTGGCACAGAATCAGGGAGTGTTTCGATCTGCTGTACATAGCCTCACTATGAGTCAGACTGAACTTGATGGCACCTAACAACAACATAAAAGATGAGGGACTACCACAGAAAAACTAAGAGACCTTTTATAACTGTTTTCTTTCCCCAGCTTGGCTAAATTGTAAATAAACCCATTTTTCTTTCACTAGTTTTCCTCCCCTAAATTCTACTTTAAAAACAGAGGAAATAAAGCAGCAGGCTAAGAGTCTGATTGTTCGGTTACAGAAATATGAGACAAATGGGGGGTAGATTAAGAAAAGGCAGGAAGAACGGGAGAAAGAGAAGTTAGAGTGTATTTGGGGCCTGGGGGAGGTTGAGGAAGAGGATGGATAGGGAGCTGCAGCTTTGTTGGCAAGGTTTTGTGGGGCTTTATCTGGAAGGCAGTGGGGACCATCCTAAGGTAGCTGAACAGAACTGATAAGGCCTGGGTTAGGAGAAGACACATAGGTGGCCATGGTAAGCAGCATAACATGGAGTTAAGGAAGTGTCTGGAGGCCAGGAGATCCGTCCTTGGATTGTTCCTAATTAATTCAAAGGCATTATTTGTTAGTCAGCACGACTAAAGCCCATTGTCTCTGTAAAGTTAAATGTATATCATTAAAATGGTTAAGTGACTTTGTTTTGTTTTGTTTTTACAGTAGGGGTTAAAAAACTGGTAAAAAGAGTTGAAAGCAATTGTTTTTACTTTCTGTAAATCCCACCCATGTCATCCCCTCTGGGTTTAACCAGGACATAAGAATAACTCAGTGGGACTCTGCACTGAGGGAGACTCCTGATGAGCAAGGCCTGTCTTAGGGATGCTCAATCATTTGTCCCCTGCTGGGTATGACTCAGATGGCTTGGAGGATGGGGCAGGGGGTGTCAGAGGTCAGTAAGTCCCCCAGAAGAAAAGGTCCTCTTTCCCAGGTGAGGCCTCTTTTACAACAGAGCAGAACATCCCCTAGCCTGGAGGGAAACACCCCTCACTTGCCATAAACTAATCCATTCCGGTGAGGTGGAGGGCACCCCTTGCCCAAGGCACCGCAGGGCAGAGTCTCCATCTGATGTGTGAGTCTGGCTGCTTTCTTTGGGTCTGCTCTTCCATATTGCAGCCTTTACTTTCTAGCCTCTGTCTCCCCTGGGGCCTCACTAGGGCTCCAGAAAGCTTTTTAGGGTCCTGCAAACAATTTGCCCATCTGAGAAATCCTGCCCAGAAGCCGCTGAATGGGTGGCTTTTGAAGATGGTGTTAAGCCCCTGACAGTTTATAAAATGTGACCTTGGCAGATAACAGCATCTGGTACTAATTCTTTTTCCCTTTGTTTTCTTTTTATAGGACCTTCAAAGTCACAGATCTTAGTCGGATGGAAAGTACCCCAGCTTCAAACTCAACACACTCATTTTACAGTTGAAGAAACTAGCTCAGAGAAGGGAAGTAATCTGCCTAAGGTCAACAAAGCCAGTGAGCAGCAGAGTTGGAACTCAACCTCTGATCTGGCTCAGTGTTCAATTCTTGATCCAAAGATCTCTTCCCGACTGCATAACAGTATTGGTAGCAGCTTTGGAGCACTGTAATGCCAGGCACCATATTAACGGCTTCACATGCATTTAATCCCTACAACTATCCTATGAAATAAAGGTGATTCTTATTCCCACTTTACAGACAAGGAAACAGACTCAGAAAAACAAGTGATGAAGCTCAAGGTCACAGCTAACAAAAAGCTGAGCCAGGTTTCAAACCTAGGCCTGACTCAAAGCCTGGAACTTGTACTCATTAGCTCAGATTGAAGGCATAAGACTAAGTTAGGGCCTTGACCTTCAACACCCCCAAACGACCTCACAGGCCTTAAGGAACCCCCCAAGGACTGGAGAGTAGAAGACGGTGAAATTAAAGGCTCTCAAGATGGTCCCATCCATTTTGGTCACTTTAGACCAGTGGCAGCCAAGTGAAATATTGTGATCCTATACTGGATCATCAGTCAATTCAGAGGCCACTGGTAGTTCTGAAATGTGGCCAAACCACCAAAGCCATGGGCTAGAGACTCAAGTCACTGTCACCTACCTATCAAGACTCTTATCTTCTTAAGGTTTCTTCAGGGCCCATCAACAGGTAATACTGGAGGTATGTGCACATGACCCAGGAAGATAAAAATGACTGAGCCCATTATGCAAGGGGAGAGGGCTGCGGCCGAAGGCTCATCTCCATACAGAGAGCTGTCCCGGCATGATTCAGATTTCTAAGGAACCTGGGGATACAGCAACAGTCATGCTCACATCCTCTGAGGCAGGGGAACCTGGTGACTAACCTCCATCATGAGACACACCTCCCCTGGGCTGAGTGTCCTGGGTGGGAAAGAAAGAGACAAGACAAGGAGCACTGTTTCCTTGGGGCGGCAAGATATGCCATCCTATACAATAAAAACAACAGCCTATATTTATTGAATATACCATGGACTGCCAAAAGAACCAACAAATCTGTCCTAGAAGAAGTGCAACCAGAGTGCTCCTTGAAAGCAAGAATGGCTAGACTATGTCTTACATATTTCAGACATGTAGTCAGGAGAGACCAATACCTGGAGAAAGACATCATGTTTGGGAGAGTGGCAGGTCATTAAAAAAGAGGAAAACCCTCCATCAGATGGATTGACACAGTGTCTGCAACAATGGGCTTAAACATAAATAAGATCGTGTGCCTGGCACAGAATCGGGAAGCATTTTGATCTGCTGTACATAGGGTCACTATGAGTCTGACTCGACTCAACGGTACCTAATAACAACACAACGTATTTATCCGAATGGTGCTAAATGTTTTTGTATGTGTTACCTGCAAAATCCTCACAAGGCAGGAGTCATGCTTACTTTACAGATGAAGAAACTGAGGGTTATAGAGGTCAAAGAACTTGACCCAAGGTCATACAGTGGTAAATAGCAGAGCCTGGATTTGAACACAAGTGGGCTGGCTCCAGGATCCAAGTTCTCAACTAGCTGGGATCTACCATCTGTGTATGTGTGTTGGGTGGGGCAGGTGGTTCACAGTAAAGATTTCCATGGCCTCTGCAGGGTGAGATTGTTGTTTTTAGGTGCCGTCTAATCAGGTTTGACTCATAGCGAGCCTATGTATGGCAGAATGAAACATTCCCTGACACTGCCACGCACACAATAGGAGGGTGAGATTAGAGAACTCTTATGGACTGCTCCCATGTAAGAGATTTGTGAAACTTGGTAACAAAATCAGTTCTGTATAAGTTCACTGGTAGGTAAAGGAGGAAAGGTTTTCCAGAGTGGAGGGGCTTCGTGAAGGTTCCCACTGAGCTTCCTGTGGCCATTTCTCTCCCAGCCTGCAGTATAGCCGCCTGACCTGACAAGACTTTTCCAAGTTTACTGAATGATGCTCATTGAAGTAACATGAGGTGATGGTTCAGCTTCTCAACCAAATCCCAGTGTGGTTATCCTAGAGCTGCATGACCTGATCAAACTCCATAGCCTGTTTACACATACACATCTGTAAGACAGATGTAGGGCAATTGTAAGGAATGAGGGAAGCAGGACAGGTCAAGCGTACAAACCTTGGCATATAGGAAGTACCCCAAAGTGAGAGCTATTATTACAATTTGCAGAGGGAGGGCGGTGGGGATCAAAGTCAGGGCCTCAAGTATGCTAATCATGCTTTATGCATGTGCCCAATCACTGAACTACACTCCCAACCCCTTATCGTTTTTAATGGTTCATCTCCGCATTGGTTGAATGAAAAAAATAAATTAATAGTGCATGTATATACAATGCTGAATCTTGAAGTGGAGATTTCAGAGCAGGTGAGTCATGGAAGATAATGATGAACAGACCTAGCCTGGAAAGGAGCTAACCACAACATGACATGTGCCTGGGCAGAATGGGAGGCCTGTCCAGAGCCCAGGCTGAAAGGGCAGCAGTGGTAAGTGAGGCATCATGACACGGATAGTGACTTTGAGCAGTTTGCCTTCCTGAGGGAAGACCCAGAGACCTGTCACTCTGGTGCAAGTCATGGTTCTGGGGCTTCTCCAAGGACCACAAAAAGACCAAAGGCCACAATTTCTAAGCGCTTCCCTTCCCAATCCCCTCTGCAGAGCCATCAGGCCCCAAATTGAGGGCTTTAAGAATCTTCCAGGCAGGCCAACCGTGGGTTCAGAAAACCCCTTGCCTGAATGTTCAGGGCCCGAGGTTGAGCATTTCACCTCTGGTGACAGGGCCTCTACCTTCCTGGGGGCGTGCAGGATCCAGAAGAGCTCCAGTCACACTCTCCTTCTCCAGTGAAACCAGGTCTAAATAAGAACGAGTGGCAGCCTGGGAAAGGACACTCCTAAGAGGCAGGGCTGGTTGAGTCCTGACAGATTGTGCCTGTCTGAACCTCGAGCCCAGATCAGGCCTCACCTTGCCCCACCCTGACCTAGGAAGGTAGCCTTGACCCTGGCTACTTGCTCCTCCTGGTCAGCACTGGAGCCCCAGGTTCCTCTGGTGGAACCAGACCTTGGCCTTTGTCCCTCTGTAGCTCTCCCAGGAAGCCTTCCTCTCCTCACATCAGGCTTGACCCCTGCAGAGAGGAGGAAACACATTTCCGGGTTCTTTGCCATGGCAGTGGGGGGAATTAATAGGTTTTCTCGGAGATGAGATGGATCCTTGTGTTTGGAAGTGGGCAGTGTCTTGTTTAATGGCCCTTTTAAGGCATAGGCTGGTGGTGGGCCCAACCATAGTGATTGGGCTGAGGGGCCCTGAGCAATAAGTCCCTGGAAAAAGTGGGCCTCCTGGACTTCTCTGGGGCCAAGCCAGCCGGGTTCTGTCCTTTCCAGTAGGCCTTTTTCTTCCAAAACTGAGGCTGTGTCCTTCCCAGCACCCCTGGCTCCAGCGGCTTCCTATTCTGGCTGCTTCCTGGCCACAGACAAAGGACTTCTTGACAGTACTTTGGCTCCTTCCTACCAAGCTCAGGGAAGAGCCTTCTCTGATTTCCTACTTTTCAATAACTGCAAAGTTTCTATTTGTATTAGTGGAACGATTAATGCTGACAGATAAGCAAAAATAATAAAACATAAATCATACCTCCTCCCTTGATCCATGGGTATGCCTGGTGTTATTCCTGTTCTTTCTCTATTCCTATAAATGGTGCCAGGCATACAAATGGGCTTCAAAAACAGGAGCAGACCAATTTCCTAAAGGTAGTGTAAGTGAAAGACTTAAAACATAGGGACTCACCCCAGGATCAAGACTCTGCTCACGGACTCCCTAGACGACCTTGGGTGAGTTGTGTCACTCCGGGCCCTCACTTTCCTCATCTGTAAAATATGGATCATAGCATTTACTGTATGAGGTCTTTGTGAGTATTATATGAAGACTCACAGCAAATGACTTCCCAGGCACTAAGGACGCTGCTGTGGCATCCTCTTAAATTGTGGCCCGGTATGTATCTTCATTTACTTCCCCAAGCCCTGCTGAAAGGTATTCATAGTAATCCTAATTTCTCAGGACTATAAACAATGTTCTGATACATGTCCTTGTAGGTAACTGTGCACACAGAGATTATGTGCTTAGACCAAATTCCTGTGAGTGAAATTGCCAGATCAACCTAAAACTGAAAGCTGAAGGTCTCTTTCCTTCTGAAAGCTGGTTCGCTCTCTTCCAACTGAAAGCTGGTTCGCTCTCTTTCCAATGAGGATGCAGCCCTGTTTCCCCTTGCCCCTGACAGTACTGAGATTAGCGTTTTCCTCCATCCTAATCAACTTAGTGAGAAAAATCACTGCTCACTTTGGGGTGTTCAGAGACTTGCTCTTGTTTTTAAGGGGAGATTTCAGGGTGACTTTACAATTAGGCTTTGTGTTCATGGAACCACTAGGAAAGAATGTAGGCGGTGGTGTTGGCAGAACTGTGATAAGAATCTAAAGAACAGAGTGTAAAAGGGTCTGAGGGCTGCCCACTGTGTCCTGGCTCTCCAGAAGCACAACTTCCTTCACCTCTGGTCACAGGGCCTCTACCTTCCTGGGGGCGTGCAGGTCTAGCCAAGCTTTCAAAGGAGCACCATGTCCTCTCTCCCTTCACTTAGGTCCAGTGATGGGTTTTTTGTTTGTTAGGTGCCTTTGGGGCTGGGATTTAGCTCAGTTGGTAGAGCGCTGCTCTGCAGTCTCCGAGGTCCTGAGTTCGATTCCCAGTACCGCAAAAATGGGAGAAGGGCCTGGCAACCCACTCCCAAGGCAATCCTGAAACAATCAGCCATTGAAAACCCTATGAGGGTCGCCATGAGTCGGACACGACTTGACGGCACCTAACAACAACAACAACAAGGTGCCTTTGAGTCGGGTCAACTCATAGCGACCCTCATAGGGTTTTCAATGGCTGATTGTTTCAGGATTGCTTCAGGAGTGGATTGCCAGGTCCTTCTCCCCCAGTGATGGGTAGAGAAGACAATTACAGTGAACCATTCATGGGGCTCTACGTGTGGGCCCAGGACAGCCTTCTGGGACCCCTGGAGATCCACGCTGGTATCTGAGATGATGCTTTCTGCAAAAACAAAGGTTCCAATCCAAAATTCTTCACTTAATAAGGGGTACTGTCTCTGAACCTCAGTCTCTCTATCAAACCAATAACACATTCCTGTCTCAGTCTCTCTATCAAACCAATAACACATTGCTGTCCCATCCCCCCCAGGGGGGGCTGTGCCTAGGAAACACGTGGAAAGGAGCTCTGTACAGAGGATGGGCTTTTTAGGGAAGCTGAGTGCTGAGCACTGTGATCTTAGCTGTGCACTGAGGCTGGAAATGGGAAGCTGGCTGAGAGGCTCCCTTTCTCCGTCAGTGCTCATTGGTAACACCAGCTACCTTTCGTTGTTAGGTGCTGTCAAGCTGGGTCGGACTCATAGCAACCCTCATAGGTTTTTCAGTGGCTGATTATTTCAGGATTGCCTTGGGAGTGGATTGCCATGTCCTTCTCCAATTTTTTCAGTGCTGGGGATTGAACTCAAGGCTTCAGAAAGCACCCAGTGGCACTCTACCCACTGAGCTACACCCCAGCCCATTCTTTTGTTAGGTACCTACTTTTTGCCATTGGCTTTACATCAAGATCTCATTTAATTTAATCATCAAGGATGAAAGATGATGAGGAAATTACTTACAGACGTGAAACCACGGGGCCACAGTGAAGTCAGTGGGAATGCTAATGAAAGGGGGAGAAAGGATTCAAACTTTGGAAATCTTCCTTTCAGGGTGGGGGCAGAAGGCAACTGCTAATTTGCCCAGAATGTTATTATCTTGTGTAAATTATACTCATTCATCTGATTTTCATTTGTTTAACAAGTATTTATTGAGCACCTATTATGCTGGGACATGTCCTATGTGAGATTGTTCTTTGTGTAGTTTCTGTATTCCAGAAGCTTATAAATCTTACTGATCGGACATATACTATCAACCAACCTATCCACTTTCCTTCTTTCCTTCCCCCTTCCCTTCTGCCTGTCAATCCATTCTATGTCTTGTTCCACAAAGGAGCTCGGGAGGCTGAAAAAACTGTTTCCCTGGCTCTGGGGACAGGTAGACTTCAGTCTGATTCTGTCACTACGTGGAGAGCCAGCTGACCTTAGATGTGGCATCACCTCTCTGAGCCTGTTTCCTTTTCTGTAAAATGGGGATAATTATGGCAACTACTTTCCAGACTCTTGAGAGAGTTACATGGTATGCACATAAAGCAATAGAACCGTGCCTGGATTCCCCAGAGGACACTGTGTTATCTTCATGGCAATAATTTCACTGAGGAAGAAACTGAGGCAAAGAGCAAGTGAAGCTGCTAGGAGAAGCTCTCAGGCAGTCAGCTCCACAGCTTAGCTCCTGCAGGAACTCAGATAAAACTGTAAGAACTGAGCCCTTTGAGGGGTGTATCATATGCCCAGTTTTGTAGGTAGGAATAAAAGAAAGCACCTAAAGCAAGTATCACAGAGTTGAGTGCTCAATAAATGTCAGTAATTATAATTGCTAAGTCAAGATCAGACCTAATACCTGAGCTCACTGCTTAGAGCTTGCTAGTCATCCTGCCTCCCTTCTCCACCCTGCACTTCCCAGGGAAGCTGGAAGCAAGGACTCAGAATCTTCTCTCTTTATCTCCACCTTTGTCCTAGGAAGGATCGACACACAGTGACTATGTAGTCAGCAGGCATTTATTTTGGCTTAATGACTTTTTCTTCTTTTTCGGTGGTGGTATTGTGGATCAAAAGCAGGGCCTCATGCATGCTAGGTCAGCTTTTTATCACTGAGCTACACTCCTAGCCTGGCTTCATGACATTTAAACTGGGGCTTTGGGAAGAACTTCTAATTATGAAAGTGATGTAAGTTCAATGCAGAAGATCTGGAAGAGAAGAAGGCAGGGGGAAAAAATAAAATCTTATTTCAGTACCCATAGAAGCAGTACTATTAGTTATAGGTCACTGCAATATTTTTGTATAGGCCAACAGATCTTCAGGAAGAGTTCCGGATAATCACAAAGTCCTGGATGTGAGAAAAGGAAGGGCCGTCAGCACAGCCACCATACTGAGCAAAGGCACCTTAGAGGGACAGCACACAACCTTCACACACACAAAAAGCAGCCCTGGCTTTCAGTGCTTACTTCCGTGCTCAGTGGTCCTAACCTTTATCGCCCTCCAACATGCCAAGGGGCATGTCACACTCTTCTAGAGCAGATGACTCATGGGCAGTTCATACTCTTGGAGAGGAGGGGGAGGGATGAAGGATTGTGCCATCCTCCAAGGGGACACATCATCGTGTCTGGAGGAAGAACAAAAGTAACAGAAAAAACCCTAGGTGATTTGAATATGTAAGTCTATCCACACAGTGATTCACTAATCAGGGCTCACAGGGAGGGAAACTAGGGCTCTGCGAGGGGGAGATTTACACAGTTACACAGTAAATGGCCAGAGGTCAGGCAGAACTTGAACTCAGGATACTATCTAACTTAGTCCAGTTCTACAAGCATGGGTCAGCGAGATCTGTGTTCAAATCTCAGTTCACTTATTACCTTTTGGCTTTCAGCAAATCATGTAACCTCCATGTCACTTTCTTCATTTGTAAAATAAAGTTGCCACCTTTCTCAGTAGGTTTAAATGAGAGTCAGTGAGGACAAAAGGCTTCTCTAACAATTAGGTGCCAGGTGCCAAGTATTGCCCATTGTACTTTACCTATATTTTCTAACCCTCACAAGAACCGGAGGAGTGGTGGAATCTATTTTTATATCCACTTTACAGGGGAGAAAATGGAGGTTCTGAGCGTAAGTCACTTGCTCAACATCACGGAGCTCGTAAGAGGGTGGGCTGGGACAAGATCCATCAGTCTCACAGCAACACTGTCCTCTAACGCAAGTGACTGTCAGCACAATGCTCACAAAACACCAACTCTAACTAAATCGCAACCAGTGTTATTCACTGCTATTACTGTGAATATAATTATCATGTTACATGTAACTGGCTGGTCTCTGTTTTTAATCTCTTTGACAGAGAAACCAAGAACTGCGCCATCCACGCAAGGGAAAGAGTTGCCAGCCTCACTTGGCCCTGCTCATGCTACCCAGGAGTAGGAAAGGGATGGCAGCCACGCTTGGGTTGTCACGCTTGGGTTGTGTCTCTTTAAAACCATGGCCTCTCTGAGCTGTGGAAATGAAGGCCTAGACCTGCCTTGCCTCCTACGTGGGAGGGATGATTCCTGGAGGAGGGGTCTGGTGACCCCACAGGCTGGCTCATGGCGTTCCTCCTTACCTAGCCCAGACCACCAGTCCCTGCATCTCACCCAGAGCATCTTAGAGAGCTCTTCCTGTGTGAAAAGACACCGAAATGTTCTGCCTCATGACTTGGGCCTCTGCTGATCTCTGAAGATGGGCACAGGTGATTAAAGAGGCAGCACCCAGAGGTAGAGGGAGAGGACCCATTTGAAAAAGCCCAGCGAGCACGGACATGCCACTTGGAATCCTGGTCTCCCCCCACCCCCCAGCTCAGCCAGCGTGAGTCAGCCCACGGCCATTGCAAAACAGCAGACAGAAACTCCGCAGCCTTCCAAAAGGTGGGTAGACAGGTACCCAGAGAAGTGTGCCATCCTTTGGACTTTGCAGTTATAGTCAGTACCAATAACCTCCATGAGTCGCTGCTCTCAGGCTGCTCCCTGACTCCTGCTCCACCACTGCCTTGAACCACAGCTCAAGTAGTTTACTCAGCCATTTTTACCGCAGGTTCCCTACCTATAAAGTGGGGATAATAAAAGTGCCTGTCTCTCTGGGTTGTCATAGGGATTAAATGAGATACGGTATGTAAAAGCTTGGCACAGCACCTGATACGTGTGGAATACTGAGCACCTACTCAGGGCCAGACACCTCAGTTAGCACTGGAGAGTCAACAAGGTCTTTGCTCATGTGGAGTTCACGTTCCAGGGGAAGGAAAGAGACAATTAGTGAGAAACATCAGAAAGCCATAAAGGCTTTGCAGAGAACAAAAAGTGGTTCGATACACAGGCACTAAATGTCTACTTTAGCAAGGGTGACTGGAGAGGCCTGCTCTGAGGAGGTGGCTTTACTAGCAATTATTATTATTTGCTCTTATGTGTCAGGGCTCCCCGGGGTGCCCTCTACATGGCCTCCAGTTAGAAAACAAACCTTAGCAGTTCTCAAACCCAGGACCCTGTCTCCACATGCCTGACTCCATCCTAAGAGGGCTCCTCTGAATTCTGACTTTACCCTGGAAACTTCCATCTCATCGGCAGGAGGAGCTGAAATCTCACCTGTCTTTCCCCAAGAGGGAAAGGAGTGCACCACAGTGAGGTTCCCAGGAAGCTCTGTTAAAAAGTCCTAGCGTTCTCTCATTTGTGTTTATAGCTATTCGGGGTGTACCGACCTTGTTCTTCATAGAAGATAGCTCACAGAAATTATTCCACAATTATTTCATCTAACAGGCACCTGCTTTCTCCTAGGTTCCTAATGCAGAACGAGGCACTTACAGTTTGAGAAATGATCAGCCAGCTAAGGCTTCAGAGGTGGCCAACTTCAACTTTCCCATCCTTTGTGTGCTGGCCAGAGGTATGTAGTTTACCCACATCCCATTCAGATTTGTATCACACCAAATAAAACGCTGTCCCTGCGCTACTCCCCCACCCCTACCCACATCCATCGTGCTCTCTCTCTCTCTCTCTCTCACACACACACACATGCACGCGCGCGTGAGCACATATAGTAAACTCCTCCAGAGTAGGAACTCAGGTTTTTTGGACTCAGGTACAAACTCAGGTTTTGCCTGTTTGCCAGAACCCAGAGCAGGGCCTTGCACACAACAGGTGCTCAGTGCCTGTCTGTTGAACTGCAGCCACCGACTTTAGCTCCAGGGACAGCCAGCCTCTGAGTGAGATGATATGGGCTCTGACACTCACTAGCTGGTGCCGCTAAGCAAGTCACTTTACCTCTCCAGCCTCCACGTCCTCTCCCATCTGTAAAGTGTGTATGTTAGGGAAGAAAGAAGAAATGACAGTTAAGTCCACCATCGTGGGCTGCTATGAAAATCAAAAGAAACCACTTGAATAACTGTAAAATAGTGTCCATGAATGTTACCTTAAGGGGAACGACCTGAAGAAAAGAAAGAACACTTACACAGAGCCACACACCCAGGGGGATCTGCTCCCTCCTTTGAGATTTGCCAGTGGTAGAAAAGGGGGCGGGCAAAGGGATTTGGTGTGTGTCCTGGGGAGTAGGTACTTCTGGGATCTGGGAACTAACTAGAAACAGGGACCAGGATTTCCTTTAAGCCAAGTATCTGTTTGTCCCTGTATTTTTCCTCTGGTTATCTCGCTTCTCTCCAACTTTTTTCTCCGCTCCCTCATCTCCTCCCTCCACCCCCTCACCAAGGAAGGAATTGGCCAGCTCCACCCAGTCAGTCCCCCCATGGCTCCGCCCCTTCTGGTGAGCCAAGAGCTAACAGCTGCACCTGTTGAGGTATACCTGCAGTCACGGGCACCTGTACCTACAGCCAATCAGCACCAGGGCTGCTGTCAGCAAAATCCCAACACCCAAACCTCAACATAAATCAAACACTTCCCTGGGCAGGGAATGTCTGTGTCAGGCAAGAATTAGAGATCAGCGGTCAGCAGAGCCTCAGTGCCGATCGTTGGAGCCTGGGAGCAGGAAGATGTCGAATGAACTTGAGTGAGTAAACATCCCTGGATGCCTGGCGCTCCCCGAGCATGGAAGCTGGATGGGGTTTCGAGGAGGGGGAAGAGCAGGGAGGCTGGAGCCAGGATTCACACGGCAATTTGTAAGGGTAAATGAATGGGCTGACGGAGCCTGCTTTAGCGTGTCAAGGCAAGCCCAGGTCTCAAGCTAGAGCTGTTTCCCTGGGAAAATAGCTTTTCTCTTCTCTCCGCTGAGCAGTTTCGAGCCAGGGAGGGAAACACAGGACTGAAACTGCGAAGGTTTTTGGCACCACTTTTTGATACTTTGCAGGGGCGTTAGAAATCAGAGACAACCCCAGCTCCATGGAGGCTTTCTACTTGCCAAAAGGAACTTTTCTGAGATGGTTCTAAGAGCTGTCTTAGAAAGAGTGTTGGGTTTCGCTAAAGGGACTTGTTTGTTGAGCTGGAACAATCCCAAGCAGGAAGGCTACAGTGTATTGGTTAAACTTGTGCACTTTCTGGAGTAGACTTGCTTTAGGTTCAGATCCACGCTCAGACCCTTACAAGCTGTGAGATCTTTGACAAGTCTTTCAGCTTATTGAGCTTCATTTTTCCCATCTGGGAAATGGGAGCCAAAATACTTTGTAGAGTTCCTTAGAGCATGAAGTGTGCGAAAGCCTGTAAAATGCTTAGCACAGAGTGAAGGTCTAAAAATGCGCTCAATCAAATGTCAGTTTTATTCTGAGGCAGTTCTAAGGCTGGGGAAGCTGAGGGGTAGCTTTCAGTGAGGTCACCTCTGCTGCCTGGCAGGATGCAGATGCATCCCTGCCCACATCGGGGATTCAGAATCACGACTGGCTGATGTTGACCTTCACCATGGGTCCCCTGCTTCAGGTCTAGATCTCAGAGAAGGTGGAATAAGGTTAGGATCCCGGCTGCTTTTGCTTGGATTCAGGGAGCTGGCAGAAGCCAGACCTCTTAAGCACTGACTCTCTTCTCTTCTTCCTGCCACCCTCAGAGGTGAGTGGGCAGAGGTGAGAGTTGAACAATCTTTTTGTCAAGCTTCTCCTCAACAGAATGTTTGAAGAGCTTAAAAGTCCTGAAGGCAGAGCAGTTGCAGACAGAATTCTAAGGTACTAGCTAGCTCTTGGGTTCTTCTGGGTTGGTCAATTATATTTACAGTGTAATTACTGGAGTTAACAGACATTGGATTTCTTCTGAATGAATCCCTAAGTTGACAATAGGACCTCCAACTAGAATTAAGAGGAGGAGCATTTGTACTGACACCTGGGTTCAAGTCCCAGCTCTGTCGCTTGTTCCCTGTGTGACTTTGGGCAAATCACTTTCCCCGAGTCTCTGTGTTCTCACCTATACATTGTGGACAGTAATGGTACTCAACTTGTGGAGTTGTTAGGGGATTCAACAACTTTAGAATAGCGACTGCTTCATAGCACCATTGTTAGTTTTTTCCGTACTTTGAATACACACAACAATTTGAGAGGTGCCCCAATCCCACTTAGAACTGTCAGTGAAAACTGCAGACTGCAGACAGAATCTGTTCACATTGCTCCTTAGAGCATATGTATCCTGAAGTGGTTCACCTGAGCAGATAGTTTTTCTATTTGTTTCCTTAATGATTTGGGTTTAAAGTCAGATAGACTGACAGTGGAGGCTTCTCCATTCCAGATGCAGTGAGGGAAGCCCTTACCTGCTGAGTAATTGCAGGTGGACTGTGAAGCCACCATTTGAGATTACAATGGCAGAGCCCGGGGCTCAGCTGGCCCTCCTGGTGGGGGTTGGCGGTATCAAGTGCTTGGCTTGCAAGTTCTGAGTTGCTTTTGCTGGAGCTGTGGCCTCAGTCTTGCTGAATACTTCCCTTAAAAGCTTGGAGTTAAGAGGGCTGGTCTAAGTGTACAACTTGAGCCCAGATAGAATGACCAACTTTCCTCAGCCCTGGGGCAGTGGGAAAAGCCAGACTTACATCTCACTCAGTTCTGCCACTCACCAATTATAGGATCTTGGTGAATCTGTTTGTCCTCCATGACCCTCAGTTTCCTCATTGGTAAAATGAGGACTATGCCCCCCCACCCCCCACCCCACCTCCGCTGGCAGGGGAAACAGTGGGCATCCATCCTGTACCTCTTAGCCCAGCATGCCTAGCATCTGAGCTCCATAAAGGCCAGCCTGATTACTAGGGCTTGGGTAGAGGAAGGCACTCACAAGGCCAACTGTTGAGGAGCACGGAGGCTAGGCGGTGTGGCCAAAAACCAGCTCCAGGCAGCTGGTGGGTGGTGAGCGTCCAGGCCTTTCATGTGGTCGGGCCCAGCGCCGGGAGCCTCTGGCAGCCCCAGGTCTCGGCTCACCGCCCTGGTGCCTGCAACCCGCAGCCTCAGGGCCGCAATCTGCCGCAAGGGATGCTGGGGCTGTGGCCCTCCGTCTCGTGGGAAAACGGCCCGCTCCTGCGCGCGTGGCCTGCTGGGCCTGCGCACTGCGCACAGTGGACCCACCTGAGTGGGTGCTGCGCGCTGCCTCCTTAGGTGCTGTGGCTCCCCCTCGAGGGCAGGAATCCCCCAGCCCCTTCAGAGTGCCCTGGGTGTCACCGAGGGTCCGCTGTGAGCCTGGTGCACCTGCCATACCCCGCCCCGCCGAGGAAAGGAGGGCTTTGCATACTAAGGGACTTGGCACGTAGTGGGTCCATCAAATGGAGGCGGTGCACACCGCCCTCCCGCTACCTCGCTCAGCCTGGACCCCAACTCTCTGTTGCTGAGAACCCTGCTTCCACCCCCCAGCCGCTGGAGAGAGGCGACGGAGGGTGAGAGGTGGCAGTGGGGGGGAGGAGAACTGACTGAGCCTGGACAGCGGCCGCAGCCTTCTATATCTGATCTGGGCAGCGCCGGCTCCAGACAGCCCGAGCGCTGAAAGAGTTAACCAGGAACGCCTCCCTGCTGCGGTTTTGTGGTCGAAACCATGATTGCCAGGAGCAAATTTTTGTCGTGCACGAGGTGTGTTATTAAAAGTCGGAGTTACGCTGCTGGTGAATGAAAAGTTAAAAGCCCTAATTAAGCTCGGGCTGTAAAACAGACTGGGCCGTGAGTGAGGTCCGGAGACAACCCTAAGGGCGGCCCGGGGTGCGGGGCTCCTGGGGCACCGCGTCGGCCTTCAGGCAAGGCAATAGGTGGTGGACCAGGGCCTTCCCAGTCCCGTGGCAAGGACCAGGAGGCGGGGGAGGGAGGGGGGAGGCAGCAGCGCACGACTTGGATCCCCCTCTGCGCTTTCTATTGGGTTCAATTATTTATTGAGCACCACTCCACGTCAGATACGGTGTCAAATGTTTGATCAATTCATCTTCTCATTTATCCCTCCCCACAACTCAAAGAGGGATGGGAGCATAAATGCGATTTTGCACAAGAGAGGACTGAGGCTTGGCTCAGGCCTATCCAAGATCTGTGAGAGCTGGGGTCTCAGGTATCTTAACCAGGGACCGGACAGTGTGCCATCCAGCTGCTTATGTGTTTACACGTTGAAAAAGACATAGAGGCACCCCGAACTGTTAACAGTAGTTTTCTCAGAATGGAAGAATGTGGATGGATTCTCTTCTCTGTTTCCTGCTTTGTGTAGGTTCCACATTTTATGTATTTGTATTTTACGAACTTAAGTGACTTTTGGCATGGAGAAGAGGAAGAGAGGGAGTCATTATTTTTAAGAGAGAATTACTGGTTCACCTAGAACCATGTTCTCGAAGTGTGGTGCCTGGATCATCATCATTATCCCAGAACCTGGAAATGCAAATTTTTAGCCCTACCCTCCCCAACTGAATCAGAAACGCTGGGGGTGGGGCTCGGCATTATGTGTTTTGACAGGTCCTCCAGGTGATTCTAATGCAGGTTCAAATTTAAGAACCACTGGCCTAAAAGACCAGGCAGAGGATTGTGAGGTAGGAGGTTCCCAGATCCAAACGCTGACCTGAGTCAGCAAGCTGCCAGCCCTGCTCCAGGATCGCACTTGTGTTTAAAGCCCAGCTCTGCAGCCTGCGGATCTGGTGATTTTCTTAGAAGCTATTTAACCTAAGTGTCAGTTTCTGCATGTGTAAAATGATGATTAAAAACACCCACCTCTCCAGGCGTGGTGGCACATACCTGTAATCCCAGCGACTCAGGAGGCAGAGGCAGGAGGATTGCAAATTCAAGACCAGAGGCAGTCTGTGTAATTTAGTGAGACCCTGTCTCAAAAAGTAAAAAAAAAAAAAAAAGGGGGGCTGGGGGTGCAGCTCAGTGGTACAGCACTTGCAAAGCATGCGAGTGTGAGGCCCTGGGTTCAACCCCTAGTGCCACAAACAAACAAACAAACAAACAAAAAACCAACCACCTCCCAGGACATGGGTGGGAACGAAAAGGCATAGGCCTGTCTTTATTGAATAATTTAGCTCCTTTCCTTTCTCCTGCCATCCCTCCCCTTTCTATACCTCAGGTTTCCCGCTTGTAGAGTGCAGCAAATAACCCCTACAGGCTACCAGTCTCTCTATTCTATTCGCCTCATAAAAAGATCAGGGCAATTGACTTAGTGAAAGTCTTGAGCAGAAATTATTTCACTGATGTTTGGTGTTATTTCACTGGAACTTCCCAGGGGACCAGCAAGAAATGAGAACTTTTGAGGGCAGAGACTGTGTGCGATTCACCTTTGTGTCCTCAGTGCTCAGCCCATGTCCTGTTACCAGGGAACCCCCAGTGAGTGTTTGTTGAATGAATCAGTGAGTGAACAAATGAAGGAATGTGGTATCCTAGTTTAGAGGTGGATTTCAACTTTTCTCATATGTCATTTGAACAATAGAGAAAGTAAAAGGAAATTCAGACAGGAAACCAAGAGGGAAATAGGCCAGGCAAGCAAAAGCCCCATACAGAGGAGAATTTTGCAAAGGGCCAAAAGTGAGTTTCTGGTGTAATTAGAAAATGGCACATAATTAATTTCCATGCAACTGGATGTGTTTGCTGAAGGCTCACTGTCCTCAGCCTACCCACCTGGATCTGATGGGCAAGCTGGTGGTGCTTGTCCTCTTAGCTTGGAATCTCTGAGCATCAGGTCTGCTTCTACTGACTAGGAAGAGATGTCCCATTGGACAGGTGAGACAAAGTGAGGCTGTGAACTGTGCAATATTAGTAATACAAAGTGAGAGTTAGTAATAATAACAGTCTACATTATTATGTGCTGGCAATGTGCTGATCACTTTGCCTGCGTTATCTCATTGCATCTTCCAGCAGTAAGACTTCACAAAGTTGTTGCAAAGATTAAATAAGATAACAAGGAGAAAGTATTTAGCCAGAGCCTGGTGCTTTGTAATCCCTTAATGAATGGTAGCTATCATAATAATTCTGTGAGGTTAGCACTCTCATTTTCCCACATTTTATAGGCAAGAAAACTAAGGCACAGAGAAGTCTGGTGGCTTGCCGAAAGTCACACAGCTAGTAAGTAGCAGAAGTGGACTGGAACCCCTCCAACCATGAGTTCATACTGCTTTGTTCAAACTGGAGTTTCATTAGAACACTGCCCTGCATTCTGTTATTTCTCTAAGAAGGCCCCCAAAGGAACCCCCAGCCCAGGTAACAAGGCACATTTCACAATCTGTGCACCCAGAAAACCAGACAGTCCACTGGCAGGCATAAGATCCCTAGGGCACCCCTGTCCTGAGGGAATAGCTTGCACGGGGCTGACTGAAAAACTGATTCCTCCATGAGCAGGGTAGCAGGGCCTCCCTATGTGTGATTACTGAGTGTGACTGATCACTGCTGATGAGGCTGGGTGGCTCACGCCAGCTTTGCAAGTCATTGACTGGGCGTATCTGGGTATCAACACCCAGCTGAGGTGGCCCCTGAAACTCTTCCTTCTCAGGCTGGAGGGAAGTGGAACCCAGCTCTCCAGGTCTGTCCTGAGTCAGGCACCTCTGTAGGTGGGGCTTGAGGGACTGAGCACCTCCTTTGGTGGTGGGTTTTCTTCCACTTTCTTCCTGAGTAAGACTCCTTACTTGTCCCTCTCTAAATGATTCAGATGCCTATGACATAGGGCAGTGATTGAACTGAGCCCTGGATAGGACACTTGGAGACTTGTGTCCCAATCCTCTATGCTACCTGTGCTTAGGCAAGTCATGCCTCTTCCCTGGCACGAAATTTCTAAGGTCTCTCTGCACCCTAAATTGCTCGGATTCTAACAGAAGGAAATGACATTAAAGGGCTTCAGTGAATAGCCCTGGGAGTTTTAAGTGGCTCAGCCAGAAAGCAGTGGGCACTGAGAGTCAGACACTTACTGGGATGGAACCGTGCCTCTCCCTTCTCGGCCTCCTCTGTGCTATGCCTAGAATGATGCACACTAGAGTCAGGAGGCTGAGACTGCCTGAACATGGAGCAACTGGCACCACGCCCCTTCCGTGCTGTGGGACCAGAGGAGACTGCTGGGGAAAGGCCCCACTCACCCTTCTGCCCCTGCCTGGGCAGTTGGCACACGCTCCCCCTCTCCCTGTGGCCAGTGACCAGAAGCCTCAGCCAGCGAGGCTTAGACACTTTGATCTCATCTCCAACTCTCTCTCAGCGCGAGGAGCAGGTGGACTGGGAGGCTCTGAGGAGGTAGCTTTAGGGAAGTTCTTGCTGCTGGGAGCTGGAGACTTCGGCTCTAGGCCTGATGCCTCAAGGTTTCAGTTAGGTGGCCTGAGGTAAGCCAGAGGCCCTGTGCGTGGCTGCTTTTCCTGCTGTCAAATGGGGACAGTCATATCTTTCCTCCCTGCCTCACAGGGGCGTTGCAGGATCTCAGGTATGACAGATGTGTGACAGATGTATGCTGAAAAATATAACATGGTATGCAAATGCAGGGGATGAGCAAATCTCGGACTTGAGCTTCCTTCTCAGTGGGCTGGACTTCCTTGAGGCCAGGTGACATATGCAAAGTATCTGGCTCTCACCTGGCACACAGTAGGCGGACAAGCTCTGGGAGCCTTTCCAGGCTGAAGCCTTTGATCTTGCCTTTACTTTCATCTGGAAGGTCCAAGGTCCTCCCCACCCACTTCCCTCCTCCCGCTTCCCTCCACCCATCCTTCAACAAACATCCACCATGCCCCTGGGGTTTGGGCAGCACAGAGGTCCTCTAGCCTCTTTTTCTTCAGAGCTGTCTTTACCTATCTGATACTAGGTATTTGTTTTTGTGGTTATATCTGTCGTGCTGCCACTAAAATGCATCCTCCATGACAGCAGGGACAACCTTGTTGTTTTAATCTCCCAGGACAGAATATGGCCCTAGCAGTTACCTACTTGAGAAATAGTTGATAAAATGAGGGATGGATGTCATGCAGGTCTGTTGTTTTTTTTGTTTTGTTTTCTTTTGTTGTCCTCTCTCATGCGTCTCTTGGTGGAAAAGTGAGTAGTCATGGGGTTCCCAGACCAGATCTCAGGTCACCTAATGTTGCTGTTGACTATTTCTGGGTCTGCAAAGTAGGAATAATAACACACTGTGTTGGGAGGCTCCATGAGATAATGAATGAGAAAGTGGAGGCAAGGGATTATTACACTATCTCTTTTATTTTTGACATAGAAGCTGGTTCACAGACAGGAAGCTTGGTGTGTGTGTGTGTGTGTGTGTGTGTGTGTGTGTGTGTGTGTGTGTGATAATTTAAGAACCTCTGGCAGAGTCTTCCCTTTACTCTCATTCTTAGGTTTGTGGGATGCTGATGTTGAAGATGGTCATTATTTACTGAGTGATTATTTCTGACAGGCTCCAGGCTAAGCACATCTCTTACGTTAATGCACTTAATTCTCCTAGCAACCAAAGAGATTAACTCTACTCTAAAGTAACCACCCTGGTGACTCTCCATTACATTACTGTGTTCTAATTTTCTTCACTGCTCTTATCACTAACTAAAATTAACTCACTTACCTACTTGTTTATGGTCTGTCTTCTCCAATTAGACTGTAAGTTCCATGGGAGCAGAGCCTTATCTCTCTGTTCTTGGCTGATTTCCTAGTGCCAGAGGGGTCCCGACTGGCACAAAGAAGACACTCAGTAGACTCATTTAACAAATGAAGAAATAGGCTGAGAAGGGCTAGGTGCCTTCTTCAAGGACACAGTTACCAAATCCATGCCCTGTGAGCCTGGTGCTACTTCCTCCGGTGATGGATCAGGTTCTGCTGATGTGCCCTAGTTCAGATCTGAGATCAAAACTATTGCCCAAGGCCCAGTCATATCATTCTCTGCTCTCTCCAATTCCCTTTTCATCTTCTGGTGGCTCAAGAGTTCCAATTTGGTCAGGGACACCAACAGAGAATGTGTGTAGGCTTTAAGGTGACCTCATAGAACAGGTGTCACCTGTTTTCCCCTCTTTGTTCTGGCCTGATTGCTCATGAATAGGGTTAATTCCTTCTTGGAACCCTTTTCACATTCATCCCATATCAGCTCCTAGGACTCTGAATCACTGGGTCCTCAGCCCTCATTCCAGTCTTTTGGAGAGAAGGGAGCCTTCTGGATTTCCAGATTTGATAGAGAAGTCAATGCTAATCTTGCCTATAGTTACAACTTTCTGGAAGCTAAATGCTTTAGTCTTGGAACATGAGATTGACTGGTGGCATAAGCAGCCATGCAGACCAGGAATACTTCCAGTCATCTTCTTACCTTCCTGCTCTGTCCCTTCTGCCTGGTATAAGTGGGAAGTTCCTTTCTGCCTTGCAGGAGAGAATCAGTTCAGTGTATTCCAGAGGAGGGAAATTTTCAGAATAGGAAAGGCATCCAGAAAGGAGACTAGCAGAAGAGTTAAGAGCTATACCTTGGAGTCCAACAGGTTCAAGTTGAAGTTAAACCTTCCTGACTACCTGGCTGAGTGACCCTGAGCAGATGATATTGCCTATTTTAGTTTCGATTTCCCCTTCTTTAAAAGGGAAAGGCAGTTGCTATATCTCAGGGCTGTTGTGTGTGGTAAATGAGAAGCCACACAAAATCAGTTGGCAACATGTCTGCCTGTGGCAGATGCTTAAGGTGTGATGCTGCTGTTTACCAAGGAGTCGGACTTTGGCAGCCCAACAGGATGCGGCAGAGACCCTTGTAGTTGTCTTCTGACATTTGTTTTTAAAAATGGGCCAGATAACTGAAGCCCCTTAAAGCTGATAACATTCATTCCACCAGTCAGCAGACGGGGACCGTAGGCCCAGATCTGCCACTGGTTCTGGGTGACCACATCTTGTAACACTTTGCAAGCTCCTCAGCATCTGGCTCCAAGCTGGGCTGGAGCGTCTGTGTATTAAGCACTTGTTATGAGCCAGCCACAGCTCTACGCATTTGACAAGGGCCAATGCATTAAATCCCCATAATCCTACAGGATGGGGACTTTTATTAACCTTGTAACCAAAGGAGAAAGAGAGCTGAGCTCTGGTGGTCCTTGTCGGCCAGGGAGGGGGGTGGGCCCATCAAGCATCCCCTGCTTTTCCCATGCCTCCTTAGTCTGGGAGTTCCCTGTAGCCTCTGGCTAGGCAGGGGTGTAGGCTGCAACCCTGGGCTTGTTCAGTAAGTTCCTGTAACCCCAGACCCAGGGCAGTGAGGAGGGGCCTCTTCTTCTCACCTCTCTGTCTTAAGGCCCCATGATTTATAGCAGCAGAAACTTGGGGTGTGCCTCCCTCTCCATGTCCCTAGAGCAGAATGGTTTCTGTCATTTCTCTCTCCTATGTGACAGCTCCTGCCTCCTTCCTAGAGCCTAACACGCCACACCCTGGGACCCAGAAGAATGAGAGACCCTGTGCTGGCTGAAGCTCCCAGGGGAGCTGTCCCCCAGCCACCACTGTGCCTGCTGTTTCCACTCTAAGGGGAGAATGTGGACCTGAGCCCCTGGGCAGCAGGGGGGTTCTTCCTGCAGTGTGGCTTGGGAAGGTCCTTGCCCACCCACAGGGCTGTCACAGTGCCTGCAATTCCAGCACTAACGCATTTTCTGGCTCTGGTAAAGACTGCTCTTCCGCAGCATGGCTGAGTGGAAAGCGTGCGGCTTTGGGGCTGGGCAAGCCTGAGTGTAAATCCCGGTTGTCATTGACTGGCTGGATGATCTTGGGCATTTTCTTATCCTCTCCAACTCTCAGATTTCTTTATCTGTAAGTTGAAGCAAGTGATCCTTACCTTGTAGTGCCTTGTGAGGAGCAGAGCTAATGAGCGAAGGGCATTCAGATACTGTTATAATAAATAGCAGCTGACAGCATTGCTCTGCCCCTGATGTGGGCGAGTCTGTCAGGCCTGTGTGGGAAAGGAGGCCTTGCAGCCCCAGCGGGCCAGGGAGTGCCCACTTCATCTTTGGGCTGGGCAGCCCATGCTCTCACTAACCACTTCCTCCACATATTCTTTGCCCTAAAATGAACATGACTAGAACTTTGCTCGTGCCTGAGACTATGTGCTTTACCAATGATCCTCAAAGTGTGGTCCCCAGGCTACTCGTGGAGGAGACTGTAGCAACAGAGAAGTTGCTAGAAATGCAAATTTTCAGCATACCAGACCAAAGGAATCAGAAACCCTAGTGCTGGGCCCAGAAACTCACATTTTAACAAGCCCACCATGGCTTTCGCATGCAGTTCAAATGTGAGAACACAGTTCTGGACCATAGCATCTGTCTGCGGAGGTCTGAATCCCATTTGGGCCACTCCCTTACTGGGACCTTGGACAACTCCCTCCACTTTTTTGAATTTCCATTTCCTCTACTGTAAAATAGTAATAGTAATATCTGCCACAACAGGGCTGTTGTGAGAATTGAGAGGATAATTCATGACAGTGCTCGGCTCCCTGTCTGGAACACAGCCAGTGCTCAATAGATCAGATATTAGTTTTGTCATCATTGTTATTTTATATTACATGCCCATTCCTGCTCCTCCTCCCCTCATTTCTGAGTAAAATAATCTGCAACTAAAATGTTTGCCTCCTCCAAGAAGCCTTCCTGGACCCCTTTCCTTTGAGGCCCCATGGCTTGTCTCTTGGCCACAAGGCCTTGTGTCTGTCCAGGCTTCTTGGCCTGGTGCCCAGGTCCTCCTGCCCCCATGTTACCCATAGAGTTCAACTCCAGTGCCTGGTAGGGCAGCCACTCAGGACTGTACACTAAATGTTGTTCTGAAACAATATTACCCAGGGCTAGGTTCTGCCTGCACGCTTCCTCACCCTGGTGCTCTTTGTCACTGCATCAATTTCTCCCTGACTCACCATGATCTGCAGCCTTCTGTGCCTTTCATGGCCTCGGGGACACCTTCTTCATAAGAATGCATGCTGGGTTGTCAAGACCTTTCATTTTTACAGCGTCACTGTTGCGCCCCATCCCGTTGTACCTCTTCCCTTGAAGAAGTTCTCCTGTGGAAGCATTTTATTGAGTCCTCTCTGAGGCCTCGCAAGGTTGGCTTTATGGTCTTCATGTCATTGGTGAGGGCACTGAGGCCCCAGGTCTACAGCTCCTACCTGGCAGCCTTTGGCACTAATCTAGCCTCCAGAGCATGTGGCCACTCACTGCTCCGTGCAGCCTAAGGGTGGCAGAGGAAGCAGCTGTAAGTGTTGAGGGCTGGTAAGCCTCTGAACTCCTAGGCATTGACCCCAGGCTGTCCACTGAGGGGTCTTCCTCTAGGATGGCCTATATGTGACCCTCCTTACTTGCCTTCAGTTTCAGGTCTGTTCGGCTGCTAAAGAATGACCCAGTCAACTTCCAGAAGTTCCCTTACATGAACGAGGATGAGGCCTGGAAGACATACCTGGAAAACCCCTTGACAGCTGCCACTAAAGCCATGATGAGAGTCAATGGAGATGATGACAGTGTTGCAGCCCTAAGCTTCCTCTATGATTACTACATGGTATGCTTGCCCCTTCTGGCTGTGCCCTCTTCCCACTGAATGTGTATCTCTGCTTTCAGGCCTCCTGCCTAAGCAGCCTGACACAACCACCCCTAGCCCCTCACCCCTGGGCCTTTGCACATACTGTTTCCGCTTCCTGGCTTCTTCTCTTTCTCTTGATTAAGCCCTGCTCTCTGCTTGGGTCTCAGCTTAAAAGTTACTTCATCCTTTTGTGGAAGGGAGGTTTTCTTGGGTCTCCAATGTATAACTCCTCTGGGCACCCCTACCAATTACCACCCTCCTTCTTGTCTGTATCCTTAGGAACTTGCTGTATGTTTATTCATTTCTTCATCTTCCCATGAGACATAGGGCCTGGGGGCCAGGAACACTTGCCATCATTATTGAGTCCCTGTAGTCCATACAGCCTGCCACCCCCTGCACAACATGGGTGGGCTGCCTGGACGCCTGACTCAGTCCTTGGCTCGGCCCAGCTCATTTCATCACAGCAGTGCCCCTACCTGCCACCTTTTGTGCCCTGCCCCCCCCATCCTCACTGCCTGTGCCAGCCCTCTGCCCCAGGGCACAACCTCTGCTGTCCATCCCCTTGGCTTTCTCCAGTCCTCCCAAGGCCCACCTTCCTTTGGATGCCATCTGTCCCATCCCTCTCTCTCCAGAGTGCTCTGCTATCCTTCCCACCTCTGCCATCACAACTGCCTTTTATGGTTCTCTAGTTATTTCCAGGGCCTTGGCCTTGGCCTTGACTCTGGGAGACCATCGGCTTCCAGGAACAGGAATTTCACCCTCCCAAACTCCCCCAGTGCCCAAAACAGACATTGCTAATGGATCACAGCCTGTCTTCTCACCAAGGGTCCAGGAGGCTGCAGCGTCTTTGCCAGCCCTGGGCTCTGAGCAGCCCTACCTACCCATCTATTTCGACACAAGACAGCAGACTGACTTGCTGTCCCTAGGGTGGGGGATTGCTCCAAGAGACTCCCCTAGATTTGGGGATGAAGGACGTGAATAGCCAATTGTAGAAGTAACTGGCTGTGAACTTGAAGATTCCAAGATGCCTTGTACATAGCCCTCAAACCCACTAGCCCAAGAGGTACTTTACCCATCCCACCATAAGGAGAGCAAACTCTCTGCATGAGCTCAGAGGCCTGGGGAGGGCCGCACGCATGGCTCCAGGTAGGAGAAGGCCCCAGACTGCCTCTCAGGCTCTGTCCTCCTCTAGGAGGGTGGGTCCCCTCTTGTCTTCTCCCCGGCAGACTGGTAGCCCCCGACAGTGTCCAGCCCAGACTGATGGAAAGGGGATTTGAATGGCTCCCCCAGGCCGGGCCCCTATGGGGAGCCAGAATTCTCCCCCTGGGTTCCAACCCCAGCCTAGGATTCACAGGTTGAGGCTGGACCAGAAAATAAAATCCAGCGCCATCTTTCTTAGGCAGGAGGCTGTTCCCAGGGCCCAAATGGTGGGGCCCAGCTCTGAGTAACAGCCACATTAGCTTTGGTGCAGTGAGTCTTGGTGCCATAGAGCCTTCTGGGCCCAGAGCAGCCCCTGGCCATGGAGCCTTGGGAGTCAACCCAGGCCACAGCTTTGGGCAATGTGGTGATAGAGGCGGCCCCTTGCCACTGCTTCCTTAAGGCCAGGCCCCTCATCCTGGCCTGCAGGGGAGGATGAAGAGCCCAGGCTTAGGTCGGCGACTCAGTAGGGGCTTTATCAGCCTCAGGGGCAAATGAGGTAAAATGTTCTCACACAGGACAATATTATTATAATCATAAGAGGTCACATCTATGTACCCATAATCGCCACTGCTAGGTGCGGTTCAGGCACCCAGCAGTCCCTGGGGCTGGCGTTAACACCTACTATCCACATTTTTACAGACAAGGGTATGAAGTACAGAAGGGTAAAGTGTCTTGCCCAAGGACACACGGCCACTAGAAGCATTTAGTACAAGATCCCATACATAGGAAGTATTATTTATAAGTCTTTATAATCTCCTTGAAGTAGATGTTGTAATCCCCTTCTTGACATTCGAAGAAAGCCTCAGAGAGGTGCAGTCATTCAGCCAAAGTAACACAGCACTTTTAGGCAATACAGGTAAGATGCAAGGCAGGCCTGCCTGACTATAAATGCCATGCTCCTGAACTGCTAACCTTGGGGTACTTCTTCCCATTCCCTTTTTTGGGGGCTCAGTCTAAATGGTGGGCCTGAGCACCCTCCAGTCTGAAAGACTAGGATTTTTTCGCAGTGTCCCAGGGCCTGGCCGTGGCTCTAGGAGGGGATGAGGCTCTTAACAGTCAGGACTTTGCCAAGAACCCCCTAAAACTCCTTCTTCCTTTCCTTTCAGGGCCCCAAGGAGAAGCGGATACTGTCCTCCAGCACAGGGGGCCGGAATGACCAAGGAAAGAGGTGAGGCTCCCCATGGCCATCTCTGCCTTTGGCCCTTCCCCCATCTGCCTCCTCTCCCCTGCTGGCCTTTTTAATGCAGGCTGACTTGCGCTTTAGGAACCAGGGGAGAGGCGTCCAGGGCCATGGTGCCTCTAGGAGCTCATGGAAGTGTTCTATTTCTTTTTTGTTTGTGGTGGTGAGGTGTTTCTGTTGTTGTTCTTGTTTGGTTTTTGTATGAGGGTAGGTTGAAACAGTTACATAGCCCAGACTGGCCTGGAACTTGCCAAATAGCCCAGGCTAGCCTCAAACTCACAATCCTCCTGCCTCAGCTTTCTGAGTGCTGGGATTACAGGTGTGTGCCACCACAGCCACATGTTTTAATTTCTTTTAAAATCAGAAGAAAAGAATTAATATAATCCCCCTGGATTACAATCGTCTTTATGCCCATGGGATTATATAAAATATCACAAAATATTTTTGAAGGGGCTGGTGAAGGCAGGAAGAGCCAGGACCATGAAAAAATAATAATGAAAACACACACACACACACATACACACACACTTTCTCTCTTTCTCTCTCTCTCTCTCTGAACTCCCAGATGCCTATAGGCATTGTGGCCTGGCATTTCCTGAAAACAAACTTCAAAGCCACCCTAGTGGGAAAGCCCTGGAGGCAGCCTTTCTGTCCCAGCTCCAAACCCTCCTCCCTGCGGCCTCTTGGATAGGGAGGGCCGGGCTGTCCCTGGTGGAGGGGACATCTGAGTTCCTGGACTTCTTCCTCCACTCCCTGGGCCTTTGCCTGGCATCGCCGCCTCAGGGCACCTGTGTCTCTTTCCTGCAGAAAGCAGCCCAGGCCATGCGCATGGCCAGGTGGGCACTGGGGAACCTTGCCCATCTCTCCACCCCCTCCTTCCTGGCCAATGGGGACGTCTCAGATTACCGTGTATGGCCTCTGCTGGGACTTCTGGGCCTCTCTTTGCCTCTGGAAAATCCAGAACACTGAGGCAGCACCGAAGCTCTTCACAGAGCCAGTGTGAGCTGCAGCTGGCTTGGGGCAGCTCCCTGGCCTGGCGAAACCGTGGGTCTTGGGGCATGGGGCCCTTGCTCAAGACAATTGCATGAGCATTAGTAACTTCTGATTACAAAGCAATACTTGTCTCTTGGAGAAGATTCATACTGTGGAAATATACAAAGTAAAAAGTAACATTTTCCTGCAGTCCTATATCCTGTCTCCCTTAGCCATTTGGGGTACATCCATCCAGGCCCTTCTGTAAACATATACTAACTGCATCACAGATGTACCTCCCGCTCCCATATACAACCCACGGGGTGACTCAATAGAGCAGTTTTGAAGTGGAGACATTTTGACACAAGGACATAAACTAAGAAATACATGATTAAGCTGGGTGCCCTGGTGCACACCTACAATCCCAGTGACTCAGGAAGCTGAGGCAGGAGGATCGCGAGTTCAAGGCTGGAGGCAGCCTGCTTAATTTAGCGAGACCCTGGCTCAAAATTAAAAATTTAAAAATAAAGAAATGGGCTGGGGTGCAGTTCAGTGGTAGGGCACTCGCCTGGCCTATGTGAGACCCTGGGTTCAATCCCCCAGTACAACGAAAAGTCAATCAATCAAATGAAGTTAATAGAGAATTAATTAACCTTTCAGATTTTTAAATTAACGAGCCCTGTGATGGGTAAGGTAGACGTTCCCTCACCCTGAGCCAATGTATGCCTCCCTCCCCCACCCCTCCTCTCATTCCTGGACACGCTGGCCTGTGGCTCCCTGCTTCCCCAACACCTTCCACAGGGGCCATGGAGGTCAGTGCATCAGAGCAAAGGCCAGCCTCAGTCCAGCCCACCCAGGACCTCTCTTCCCCCAGAGAGAAGAGGTGCACTCACTTTCCCCTCCCCTCTCCCCAGATACTACCATGGCACGGAGTATGAGACGGACCTCGCCCCCCTCGAAAGCCCCACGCACCTCGTGAAGTTCCTGACAGAGAGCGTGTCTGGAGCCCCAGACTACCCGGATCAGCTCAAGAAGAATAACCTGATGAGCTTGGAGGGGCCTGTGCCCACCCCCAGCAAGGTGGCTCCCCTCCCCTCGGGCCCTGGCAAGCTGGAAGCTGGCTCTGTGGACAGCTACCTCCTGCCCACCAGTGATATATATGACAGTGGCTCCCTCAACTCCTTGTTTGAGAGCATCCATGGGGTGCAACCCACACAGCGCTGGCAGCCGGACAGTACCTTCAAAGATGACCCACAGGAGGTGAGGGTCCACCCCATACTCCTCACAGCACCCCTGGATGTGTGCCTGTGTGCTCAGAAAGAGAAGATAGCGAGAAGGTCACAGCTTTTCAGTCCACGGGAGAAAGAGTCCTAGAGCTGAAGAAGGGCTGCCATGTACTGTTGTCCAAGTTGTGCACGCACAACCTGCACAACTGGGTGCAGCCCTGGGCTGAGGCCCCTGCAGGCTGACTGCGATTGTTTGTTCTCTTTGATTGTGTTTCTCTGCAGTCGCTGCTCTTCCCAGATATCCTGAAAACGTCCCCGGAGCCCCTGTGTCCAGAGGACTATCCTAGCCTAAAGAGGTAACGTGGCCCTTCTGGACCCTCGGCCACCTGGGCAGTGGGCAGGAGGCTGCAGACAGACTCTCATGCTGTCCCTGGGACATGGCAGGCATGATGAGCGAATGACAAGAGGAGGCAAAGGCAGCTCAAAGGAGGGAGAACGGTCTCTACGACTTCAGGGAGCTGTGTGCTCAGCACCCCGTCAGGAGACTCAGGCCCCTGTGTCTTTGTCACCCCCCTGCCTGGCTCTGATTGTCACTGGGCTCTCATTCAATTACATGGTAGCTTAACAAAGCCATGAAGTAGAACCCCTAGAATGTGGAAACCGAGGCCCAAGGGAGTAAAGTGACGTAGAAGGTCACACAGCGAGTCCACGATGGCCTCACCTTCCTCTCCCTCCCTGCAGTGACTTCGAGTACACCCTGGGCTCCCCGAAAGCCATCCACATCAAGTCGGGCGAGTCCCCCATGGCCTACCTCAACAAGGGCCAGTTCTACCCGGTCACCCTGCGGACCCCAGCAGGTGGCAAAGGCCTTGCCCTGTCCTCCAGCAAAGTCAAGGTGCGTCGGCCCTGGAATCACTTGGGCAGGGAATGAGTAGGGCCAGTTGCCCCTGCTGGTCAGGCCAGCTAGGGACGCCTGGAGAGGCTGCTGGGTAACTGCCCATTGGCATGGGTGGGGGAAACTGAGGCAAAAGGCAGGGCTCTGGGAGGGGAGTGGGAGCCTGGGCCTCCCCGGGCAGCGAGTGACATGGCTGATGCACATACAGAGTGTGGTGATGGTCGTCTTCGACAATGAGAAGGTCCCGGTGGAGCAGCTGCGGTTCTGGAAACACTGGCACTCCCGGCAGCCCACGGCCAAGCAGCGGGTCATCGATGTAGGTGAGCACTGTGCCCCCGCCCCCAACCCCCGACCTCTGTCTCTACATCAGTCCCCATGGAGTGCAGGGATTTGCAGCTGCTGACTGGAATAAACATGGCCTGGAGACCCCAGCAGCACAAGTTAAACAGGCGCTGAGATGTTTGTCCCCACGGGACTCAGTGGATGGAGCCCCACAGGTGACATGGCTGTGCCTTGGGCAGTGGTGACATGGACAGCTGGAGGCCCAGCACAGGCACTTCTGCTCTGTGGGCAGGTGTGGGGAAGGGGGGCCCCACCTCCATGGGCTGCCCTGTCCCCAGCCTTCCTGAGCCAGGTGGGAGGCACAGCCCAGGGGCTGGCTCCACCTCTCTCTTCGTGGCTGAGTGACCCGTATCACCTCCCCTTCCTGAATCTCAGTTTATCTAACTATCAAATGGAGCGAGGCCGGCTGCCCTGCCTGCCTACCTGTAGTGCTGATTTCTGTTTTTGGGCCATGTATGCTGAGGCACGTGGTACAAACAGTGGGACAGCAGAGGCCTTAGGAATATGGATGGGTTCAGGAGCTGGGCCAATCTGAGCACCCATTTTTGCTCTGCCTTCTAGTAGCTGTGCAACCTTGGGCAAGTAACTAAACCTCGCTGTGCTTCACATTCCTCGTATAGAAACTGAGCATTCATAGCAGGGTTGTGAGGCTTAACTGAAGGCTTGCTTATTTATGACAAGTGTTCAATAGATGGTAGTTGCCAGGAATAGTACTCTTACTCCTGCTGGTACTACCACTGGTGCTGCTGATATTACTATGCTGCTCCTACTGCTTCATCCAGGAAATGTCCCGGGTCACGGTCTCCATGAAAAGCCCGCTCACAGCACTGTGCCCTGGGCTTGTTGGCAGAGCCAGGGACTAGCTCTGGGGCTTTGGGCAAGTCTGCCTCCCAGGCCGGGCCACCTTCCCTCTGGGCCTCCGGATGTGATACCCCTTTTCCTCTTGGCGCAGAACCTGGTTCTTGGGGGAGAGGATGCCCTGCCTAGGCCTGAGGTGCAGCTCCCAAATATCCTTCCCCATGGTGCCCAAGCCCCCTCTCCTGACTCTCCGGGTCCTCTGTGCTTTCAGCTGACTGCAAAGAAAACTTCAACACTGTGCAGCACATCGAGGAGGTGGCCTACAACGCGCTGTCCTTCATGTGGAACGTCAACGAGGAGGCCAAGGTCAGTGCTGGGCACTGTGGGGATGGGACAGGGCCCCCAGAAGCCTACAGTCTATACTCAGGATCATGGCATTTGTTCTGATGAGGACTTTCGTGAGGAGGCAGCGCCCAGAGTGGCCGGGAGTGTGAGGTCTGGGCCGGGCTGGCTGGGTGCACACACAGCCCCTCCAACCAGCAACCACATGCCTTCGCTCCTCTGAGCCTCAGTTCACATCTGTAAACAGTGCCAACTGACCGATTGTGGTGTGGGCCAGGCAAGACAGGAAACTCATGGAACCTGGGCCTGGCACAGAAATAGTGGCTGTGGTAATCAGCCCACTCCACCCCTTTGCCAGTTGGCAAAGGTGAGTCTTGTGCCAGGTCGCACGGAAGCCCCCAGGGCTGGCTGACTTCTGGGTCCATGCGGAGTTTGCAGGAGGAAAGCCCAGCAGCCCGGGAGATGAGGGCTCAGTCCCAGGTTCGTCACCTCTCAGAGCCCACACATGGGACACTGAGCTGCTTGCTGGGTGGTAGTGACTGAGAGAACATGGCAGCCCCTGGGGCCCTTAGAGAGGCAAGTGAGCCAAAGCCTCAGTGGTTTTCTTCCTGCCAGCATGTGAGTTGTGAACTTTCCTCCAGCCCCGCACCTGAACCCAGCACCAGGCAGCCACATGCTCCTGGCCTTTCCATGTCCTGCTCCTGCTTGGACAGCTGGTCTCCTGGAAAGGGGACTAATCTGGGAGTCAGCCGGGCCCAGTGACCTTGGGTCTGTCCCTCCCCGCCCTAGATCAGGCTTGCCTCACTCACCGAGCAGAACCAGGTCCACTGCTCTCAGAGTCATCTCTGGCAGGCTGGGGAGCTGACTCTGTGCCTTGGGCAGTGGTGACATGGACAGCTGGAGGCCCAGCACAGGCACTTCTGCTCTGTGGGCAGGTATGGGGAAGGGGAGCCCCACCTCCATGGGCCACCCTGTCCTCAGCCTTCCTGAGCCAGGTGGGAGGCACAGCCCAGGGGCTGGCTCCACCTCTCTCTTCCTGGCTGAGTGACCTGTATCATCTTCCCTTCCTGAGCCTCAGTTTATCTAACTGTCAAATGGAGCGAGGCTGGCTGCCCTGCCAGCCTGCCTGTAGTGCTGATTTCTGATGGGAAAAGGAAGCCACTGTGCCCAGAGGTCCCTCCGCTCAGCTCCCGGCCCCCTGTCTGGTCTCCTCCCTTCACCCCAGCCCCAGAGGCTCAGGAAGGGACGCGAAGGGGCTATGGAAACACAAAGGAGACCAGAAGCGGGGATTATTATTACTCACACAGAGCCAGGGCAGGAGGAGGAGCGGGCCACTCAGGGAGGTGGGGAAGTTTCATGGGAAGGGAGAGGTGGGTTTCGGTGGGGATTTTCTCACAGCCTCAGGTGCCCTCAGGCGTGAGTCTGTCTCAGGGGCTGCATCAGGGCTGAGCTGGCTGAGGGGAGGTATGTCCGGCTCGTGCCTGGGGCCTGGTCCCACAGCCTGGAACAAAGCGGCTCTGCTCAGGCACCTCACTCCAGCTCTGATATTCAGGCCAGGGCCACTTGCCAGGCAAATGTCCCAAAGACCACGGCCAGCCTGGGGTGGCGTCTGGCCCTGAGGCCTGCGGAGGGGTCCATAGGTGGACAGTCAGCCAGGGCTGGCCCAGCTGGGATTGGCCCTGGCTATCATCAGTAGGTCCAGGCTTTATGTAGAGACTTCAAGCTGTCCCCTCATCCTGGTCACAGCATATTAGGCAGCCACTGCAAGCCAAGCACACCTTCAGAGCCACACAAGGTGGGTTCAATTGTCCCCATTTTATAGATAAGAAAACTGTGGCTCAGAGAGGTCGGGGGATTTGTCCAAGCCACCGGCTAGTGAGTGGCAGAGCCCAGCTTCCCTCGGCAGGAGCGAGCACCCCTGCACCCTTAGGGGAGCATCAGCAGTTGTGGGGTGGAGGAGGCCCCGTGGGCTCCCTCGTTGGGAGGGGCTGGGACCCCAGGAGTGGAAGGAACTCTTGCTGGGGTCCGGGGCTGGCTGGAGCTGGTAGGGAGGGGTGGAGGGCTACGCCTCACGCTCTGTGCCCCTGAGCATGCAGTTCTGGGTTCTCAGTCCCTAAAGGACCCTTAACCCCTCCCAGAGTTGGCTGCCCGTGGCAAGCTAGCGGGAGGTCCTGGCACACGCTGAGTCTGGGCAAACCTCGGCTGCACCGCATGCAGCCTGCACTCCTGTGGGAAAGCTGCCCTGCCTCTGAGCATCTGTTTCCCCATATGTGAGAAAGGGTGGCGACATTTGCCTCCCTAGACCCTGGAAGGCTGAGGGCACCCCAGACACACAGACCGGGGCAGGCCACTTACCCGACTCTACACTCTGTCCCCAGGTGTTCATTGGCGTCAACTGCCTAAGCACAGACTTCTCCTCACAGAAGGGGGTGAAGGGCGTCCCCCTGAACTTGCAGATTGACACCTATGACTGTGGTTCGGGCACCGAGCGCCTGGTGCACCGAGGCGTCTGCCAGATCAAGATCTTCTGTGACAAGGTGGGCAAGGCGGAGGGCAGGAACCCAACTGTGCCTTGGCCACACACCCTCCTGGCCTCTCCGGATGTGTCTGTCCCTCTCTGTTCCTTCCTCTCGTGTCCCTCTCTGTGCACTTGTTCCTGGTCTTTTTCTCTGTGTGCATCTGCCTCTGTCTCTGCATTGCTGTGTTGCTCGTCTTTGTCTGCAGATCTGTACCTCCTGCTCCACATCTCTCTCTGTCTCCGTCAGTCCTTCCCACTCTCTTCTGCTCATCTCTGCAGATCTCTGTTTGTCTTCTCTCTGCCCCACCCCCCACCATCTCTCTGTCTTGCTGAGCTTCTTCCTTCTCTCTCTCTCATGGCCTGGGCTGTCCCAGGTGTCGGTACCTTCCCCTTTCCTGATTTCCCTGTGGGAAAGCTCAGAACCAGAAGCCTGGTCTGCACTTAAGAGGCGAAGCAGGAGTTGTGAAAGTAGCCGACCCATGGTGACTCGCCCTCTTCTTCCCGCAGGGAGCTGAGAGGAAGATGCGGGATGATGAGCGGAAGCAGTTCCGGAGGAAGGTCAAGTGCCCGGACTCCAGCAGCAGTGGTCAGTGGGCGTCGACCAGGGGCCAGCTGGGCTGGGCTGGGGTGAAGGGAGGAGACCAGACAGGGGGCTGGGAGCTGAGCTGAGGGACCTCTGGGCACAATGGCTTCCTTTTCCCATCAGGCATCAAGGGCTGCCTGCTGTCAGGCTTCAGGGGCAACGAGACCACCTACCTGCGGCCCGTGGCTGACCTAGAGACCCAACCTGTGCTGTTCATCCCCACCATGCACTTCTCCAGCCTGCAGCGCCCTGGAGGGGTGAGGACCGGGGTGCAAGAGGGGCCCAGAGGGTCTTGGCTGCATACACCCCAGTTAGGGGATACTCACCACTCCCCACTGGCTGACCCAGATGTTCCCAGGCCCTGCTATTGAAAAAGACAATCAAACTACCTCTAGCGAATCCCAGGGGATTAAGAAATGTCCATATGTTTATGTGACTTCCATGACCCTTGTATTGAAGAGCAGAAAGCTCAAGAGGAAATGCACTTTGTATCCATCAAAAACACAGGTGCTTGGGGCCCACACAGAGGAGGTTTCTAATATCTGAGTGGTGAGTGGGTAGTAATTGTCATGTAACACTTGTAAGCACTCTCATACACTGGGTGCTTTGCTAAGTGCTTCCTATGCATGACCCCCTATCCTGACTACAGCCCTATAAAGTCAATAACACTGTCCCCTGGATCCATGGGCCAGAAGTGGAAGCACAGAAGAGTTAAGAATTCTCCCCAAATTACACAGCTAGTAAGTGGCAGAGGCAAGATTTGGACCCACCAGCGGCCTGGTTTCAAGTTCCATGTTCTACCTGCCAAGCCAAGGGAGCCGTTACTAAGCATCCGCCAGGCTAGGCGCAGGCCGAGCCTCACATTTGGTTGTGATGTCTTGCTCCTTGCCCTGCATCCTTTCAGAGGGGCTGTGCTCATCCCCTTTGCCAGAGAGGGTCACACAAGTCAAGGGCAGAGTCAGGAACTGAGAGCTGGCTCCCTGTCTGCTTCCATCTCAAACAATCTAGCGTCTTCCTTCCTCAGAGCGCCCCATTCTCCCCGTGGGTTTGGTGGAAGCATTTGCAGAAATAGGCCTCAGCATCTGGTGTATTTACTAAGGGGAAGGGTGGATGCTATGGAGCAGAGAAGAGCTGCGAAAGCCTGGGTAGCCTTTGGCCCATTCATGAAGCAATTTTTTCCCCTCATCATCCTCTCCAATGCCCTAGAGCCAGCCTGGTGGCCTCCCCAGCCCAGGCAGGGGCATCAGCACTTCTCTCGGGTTCCTGCAGCCAGAGGCTGTGTGTCAGGGGGCCCACTTGGGCTCAGTGCCCCTGGCCAGGGCACAGCTCCTCTGTGCGGTAGGAAGGGAGGGACCAGTGTCTGCACACAGGAGCCAGGAGAGGGCAGCCCAGGGAAACAGGAGCAGAGCTGCGTGGCCCTGAGGCACCTCCTACACTGTGTGACCTCCGTGGCCTCCTGTCCTCTCTGTGCCTGAGTTCCTACCTCACAGGACCTCTCGGGGTGATGCCTGCTGGGCAGCACTGCAGTAGCAGCAGCCACTGCCCTATGCCCCGATGGGTGCCTCCCCACCCCCCCACCCCCGCCCCTGCCTCAGCTTCCACTGCCCAGCTGCCAGCGGCAGGGTTGGCAGCTCCCAGGCTGGGGCCCTGGCCTCGTGTGGGCTCACTGCCTGCCAACAGTGCCGCAGCCCCGCCACTGTGACTCACGGGTGTGGGCTGGCCAGTTCTTTCCACTAGGGATCCCCTCCCTTAGGGACTCCCCTGGGCAGAATGGGCTGGGAAGGCACTGAAGCCGCACCCCTTCCTGTCCAGAGAATCCCCCCGAAGACAGCCTCTGGCAGTGCAGGCCCCTCTCCTGCCCCGGCGGCAGTGGAAAATCTTTTCTCTGTGTTGCAGGCTGTCCCATCGGTAGGACACGGCAACTCCGACAGGTACGGCTCCCTCGCCTCCCTGTGCTCCATACTCCTCGCCCTGTACCCCATGCCCCCAGCCTGCCTTTCCCCTGTTACCCCCACACCAGGGCCGCACAGTTCTGCCCAGCCCCCAGGCTAGATTCACGCTCTGTTCTCACTGAAACTGCCCGGTTTTTATGGGTTTGCTTTATGTGGAAGGTTGGCGAATCTCTGGCGAGACACCTGCTTGTAAAAAGGCAAAGGAAAGCCTCCAGCGGGGGTGCAAATTTGGAAAACACAGAGGGAGCTGTGCTGGGGGGCCGTGGGGTGGAGGACCCATCCCTCTCCCTCACTCTCCACCAGATGCCGCAGACCCCTCCATCAGCCACAGCCTCCGTGCCCCTCTGAGCCTCAGATGAGAGCAGCGGGAGGCAGGCAGGGGAGGGTAACGTGCATGTGGATGTGAGTGCGTGTGCGCATGTGCACGCACGCGACGGGGTCATAACTGGGAAAGCATGTCATGCAGATCGTTTGTTGTCATCTGTTTCTTCCCTATAAATAAGACCGACATGGGGTTTGGTGCTTTTGCCCTAGATCATCTGCCTAGATCAGTATTTTACCACCTCATGCAGCCAGGGCCCGTCAGGCAAGCGCCTGCATTGTAGACGGGGAAACAGGCTTAGAGACGGGAAGTGACCTGCCAGCGGTCACACCGCTGTTACACAGCACAGGCAAACCTGGAATCCAGGCCTGTCTTCCTCTAACCCCACCTCCTTCCTCCTCACACTGCTTTACACCCAACCTCGTTCCTTCAAAGAAAATAATGTCGGTGATGATGAGAATTCACTTTTATTGAGGCCCTGCCAAGTCCCAGTGCACTACCTCCCACAGCCTCGAGACGCCTTTCTGTGGGATTGTTATCTGTACTTCCTCAGCACCCCATTTCATAGATGGGGCCATGGGAAGCTAAGGAACTCAGCCCTGGGCATGCAGCCAGTGCATGGCGGGGCTGGGATTTGAACTGGGCAGCCCAGCTCCAGACCCACTACTTTCCCCGCAGTCCTGCTGGTTTTACCCACCTTCCTGTGGCCTTCCCCTCCCCTGGGGCCCCTAGAGAGCCATCCTGGTCCTCACAAGTCCCTCCTGCCGTCCCCACAGGATGCCTCTGAAGCGTACCTGCTCACCCTTTGGTGAGGAGTTCGAGCCTCTGCCCTCCAAGCAAGCCAAGGAAGACGACCTCCAGAGAGGTAGCCACCTCCCTCCCATGGGCTGTCACCCACGAGGCCCCTGGGGAAGATAGGAAGGGCTGCTTTACTCCTTGCAGTGGGTTTAGGCCAAGACTTGGGGGATGGGAGTATGGAGGGCACCTGGTTGCTTGCAGAGATGACCACAGGGCTGGAGGTGTCTGTGGACACCTGTCCTGGCTGTCCTGGGGCAGCTGGTGCAGGCCACAGGCCCACCCTGCTACACGAGGTCCCACACCTTCTCTAAGGGAGGTAAAAGAAGGGTGGGTTTCAGTGTCTGGTTATCTGGCTTTGACATTTTGGGGGTGAGGGAGCCTAAGCCTCTGGGGACTTAGCTGACCACCAGGGAGATGCCACCAGCAGCTCAGATGAAAGGTCTCCAGTGGCCATGACCTGAGCATCCGATCACCTGTTGTCTCTGAGCATTACCCACAATGGCCACACCAGTTCTGAAGGGCAGGGCAGGGCCCTGCTTTTTCACGCTAATAAAGTGAAGCTCTGTGATGTTAGAGTTGCTTTTTCCGTGGTACAGAGGGACTCAAACCTGCCCGAATCAGGGCAGTCTATGAATGCGGTGGGGATGAGGCAGAGTTTTGCCCAGCTGGGTGCAGCTCCTTGGCAGAAATGGCCCTTACATAACGTGATGTGTAGTACGAGTCACTGTCCCCTTGGATACACCAGCCTCACTGTCCTCCTTGGTTTTTAGTTCTGTTGTATGTGCGGAGGGAGACCGAGGAGGTGTTCGACGCTCTCATGTTGAAGACCCCAGACCTAAAGGGGCTGAGGAACGCGGTAAGGTGCCCCGGGGCCCCGCCCACTCCGGCCAGACCCACTCTGGGCCCCGAACTCGGCTCTGTATCACAGGAGGGCTCTGGGAAGGAACAGCCCTAACCCCCTGGTTTCTGGCCCGGCCAGGGGGCCCAGGCCCCATAGGGGGTGTGCCTCGAGATGTTATCTCCCAGCCAGAACCCTGGCTCCACCCTGGGAGTCGCACACACCATAAATCCTCCTTAATCTGATGACTGCTGTCTGACAGGCCAGGGCTTTTTGTTGGCTTTGCAAACCTGTTTCTGTTTTAATGGGAATGAAACCCAAAAAGGCCAGGCCCAGAGACACTCTTGTTTCTCTCCCAGGGGGCCTCATGCCTCCTGCTTGTGGCAGGGGCTGGCTGGGGTGGGGGAGGGCCGTATCTGGGCAAGGAGACCTTCCCCAGCCCCCACCCTGCTCAGAGCAGGCAAAACAGCCAAGCCCCGAGCAGACGGCCTCCACCAGGGCATCTGTGCTTGAAGGTAGAAGCCCACAAGAAGGGCCCAAGACCCGTGGGAAATGAATCAGAGCACCACCTTAGCTACCTTTGATTGAAGACCCACTGTGTGCCAGGCAATTTGTCAGGCCTGTGGCATTTGCCCGCTCTTCATGTTCTCTAATAAGCCTGAAAATGGGCACTAGTCATATCTCCTCACTTCCCAGAAGAAATAGCCCGGAGACACCAGGTGACTTGCAGAGGTTGCTCCGCTGGAGGTGACAGAGCTATGGTTCCAGCACAAGCTCTCCCCGCCATGCTGTCTTGTCTCTGTACATATTTTCAGCCTGCTTGGCATTGGCCCCAGGAACCTGGGCTCCCAAAAGGCCACTGATGTCACCTGAGTATAGACTCAGAATCTTTGGGCTGGCCAGCACCTTAAAGGACCGGTTGCCCATGTGGGACTTGAGCTCTCTAACAGCTCTTCCGAGTGGCACCCATTTCTTACTTGCAAACTGCCAGAGACAAGAAGCTCATCACCTTTTGGGGAAGCCCAAAAGACAAAGCCACCTTTGTGCAATGTGTTCAACTTACATTCGTAAAGTTCCCAAGTTCTTGCTTACATTGACTTAGATCTTCTCCTAATAGCTTCTAGCTGCATTGCCATTGAAATAAACAGTCTAACAATGTTTCTGGCCCAGAGGGATCTCTGTCAAGAATAATTGGGGAACTGAACCAATCCTCTGTGTGAAATGCCCAGAGGAGATAGCAGAGGACCACTACCCCTTGCATGCTCTGGCCTGAGCTTGGCTGCAGCTTCAAGACAGCCAATACCACAAAGCACCAGCATGTGACTGAGTGCGTACCATGGGATGCACTCAGCCTGGGCTGAGTTCTTTACATAATCATCTCGGTTCATGTCCAGAACCACCCTCTATGTACATCCCACAAGTGCACTCATGTTTACGTATGCGGAAACTGAGGCTCAGAGAAGGAGAGACGTGTTCAGAGTTCTGCAACTCTAGGTGGTAAAGTTGGAACCAGAGGGGATCCATCTAGCCCAGAGGAAACTTCAGGAGCTCCAGGAAAAGCATGTTGGCTCTGGCTGCCTGAGCTCAGGCAGGCCACTCAGTGTGCCTGAGACCTACAGTTTCCTCATCTGCAGATCAAGCTCCAACACTGTGGGATGTGACAGAGTCCACTGGCCTGGGCTCTAAGCTTTGGGCGTGGCTCTGCTCACGGAGCTCAGCAGGTACACCACAAGCTAGGATCATAGCTCCTTTCCTGAAGAGGGAATGCCAGGTTCCCCACACAGCAGGGCCAGGGACATCCCCATGGCTTCCAGGATAATGGCACTGGCCACTCAGGGAGGCCCTAGCACATGCCTGGAGCAGTCCTCTGTGTTCACATGGATCAAGTCATTTCATTCTTCTAGCAACCCTGTGGGGCAGATGCATTACTGTCCCACAAGGAGTTTGCACAAGGTCGCCCAGCTGGGGAATGGCAGCACCCCAGCACTGGCACAATCCAAACATCTGACACTAAACAAGAGCTAAGAGCAATGGTAGATGCTTGTCAGGATGTTTTACAGCCACTAAAAATGCTCTTTGCCAAGTGTTGGTTGTCATACAGAAGGCTTATAAATGATAAATTTAAGGCAATATAAAACTATCTCTGTGGAATACAAAGACATCCATACAAAGCCCAAAGAGGGGAAGGTATACACCCAGAGGCTAATGGTGTTCACCTCCAGGAAACAGGATTAGGGATGACTGTAATTTTCTTCTTTATATTTTTCCACAGTGCATATATATGATTATATATATAACTTTATAATTAAAAGGTAAAAGGCAGTGGTTTAAAAGATGAGTATAAATCCAGGTTGGGCAGCAGGCAGTGAACCCCCTACTGTTCTCTTCCAGATCTCTGAGAAGTATGGGTTCCCTGAAGAGAACATTTACAAAGTCTACAAGAAATGCAAGCGGGGGTAAGTGCCCAGCTCAGCACTCCCATCTGCTGACTGCTCAGTGCTGAGCAGAGTTTGTACTTGGCCTTCATGGAGAGGCTGAGGGGACATGCAGTGGGGGGAGAAGAGCCCCTCCCCAAGCCAGGCCAAGGCCACTGGTCACCCCTCTACCTGAGGAGATCAGACATTGATCACCATCAGGAAGGATGCGAGTGAGGGAAAGGTGGGAGGGTCTTTATCTGTGACCTCCTGGAGTGGAGTAGGGAATACAGAGTTGCTTATCAGAAGATTCAAGTCCCAAGGCCACCGGATAACCAAGTTATTTGATTACACTGATAATGATTATAGTGACCACCATTCACTCGACCCCTACTATATGTCAGCTTCTGGACTAAGCACATCTCACTTAACCCTCACAGTCATATGAAGAGGTAGATATCATTCCCTACCTTTTACAGACAGGGAAACTGAGGCTCAGAGGTGATGAGCAGTGTTCAGGGAAGGGGAAGTAGACCAAAGACACAGAGCTAGGAAGTCCCAGCACAGCTGCCTGCAGAGGCAGAGGCAGAAATGCATGGCTGCCTCGAGGCCCGAAAGGGAGTTGTGATTGGGGCTGTGTTGAGCAGCCCAGTCAGGGATGCTGCGTGGGCCTCCTCCACCTCCAGGCTGGATTGGGTTGGGGCAGTCAAGCTATACCCTCCAGGGGGCCAGGCAGGGCTTGGCCACCCACCATGGACTCCTGGGGACCACAGCCCCCTTTGTTGTTTGCCTAGGAGACCCCTTTGTTGGGGAGAGGCAGGGTCACATGGTGACTGCCCTCTCGGGCTTCATCCCCCTGGTCAGAGCCAGCGGGCTGGGCTGCTGCAGTCCTTCCTGACTAGGTCACTTCCCCAGCCCAGAGGGCCCAGGACCAGGGCCCGGGACATACTGCCTACCCTTCCCCTCAGCTCAGACTCGAGCTGCACTTGTGAGTGACCCCTGCAGGGTACTCAGGACCTGGCCTTGGCCATCGTCTATTGACTTTCCTTTTTAGAAGACTTTGAAAAGTGAAGCCCATCTACCCAGCTCCAGGGCCTGGCCTCCTTCCTCAGGCCTCCTAACCAACCTCCAATAGGAGGCTGCAGTGTGGGGAGGTGTCCATCCCTGCCACCCCTGGGAAAGGGACCTGTTTGGTTTGGGTTGTCTGAGAACCTAGAGATTTGGTGTGTGCCTTTTTTCCAAGATTTGGCTTCAAACTGGGGCTCCCTGGTTCTCTAGAGCAGAATCTACTTCACGGCTGTGCTTTGTCAGGACAAGCCCAGCCGCACTTCCCCTTCAGTGCCACGCCCATGTCCCTGGCCTCCAGCCCACCTGCAAGGCCTCCCCTGCAAATCCCACCCAGGCTGGGCTGAGGCACCTTCTTGTATGATGGGGAAAGGCTGACAGTGCACGAAGGGATGCCTGCCCCAGCCCTCTGGGCCCAGTTACTTGGGGATTTCCCATAAGTCCCCAGGCAGCTGGGTAAATGATAACTACATTGAATTCCATGGGTGGAGCACTTCCACCATGCTAGGCACTGAGCTAAGTAAATGCTTGGCATCATCTATGGCCCTTTAGGCCTGGTGGGATCATCTCTATTTTTACAGATGAAGAAGCTGAGGGCCAGAGTAATTGCAAGGCCATGAGTTATTGACTGGCAGCAGGGAACCCTGGCTGTCTAAAGCATGTGCACCCCTCTCCCCTTTATCTTGCCAATTTGCTCCTCTAACCACCGAGTAGCATGTAAATAACGACTGTGGCCAGGCTGGCCAGTCCGTTTGCCCAGCACCCTGGCCCCAGGCATCACTCAGTGAGTGGCTGGCAGAGGTGCCCCACACACCCACACTCCCACAGCCACGGAAAGTTCAGCCCAAAAATGGCCTCAAAAATGCCCCAGTAAAACTCCTGAGAGAGGAGGCCAGGTACACCTGCTGCCTCCAGCAGGGCCCTCATCTGACAAACAGGAAATCCCAGCTGTGGCCTCGTTTATTTTCACAAAACCATCCTGAAAGTCCTCTGGAAAAAGGGAGATATGATCGGTTTTACAAGCACCACCGAGTGCCTGAAAGATTAACAAACGCACTGTTTTTGCTGGCAGCTGGCCAGGGGTTTAATGCAACCCAGGACAGAAGACAGCTAGAAGCTGGGAAGTGACAGGAGGCCCATTTTCTGTGACAGCAGTTTCTGACAAGCCCCTGCTGCTCAAGGCCCAGGTGTCACTGACCTCTGAAGGGAGGGTCTGTGGGCCAGGCAACTCCCTTCTGCACAGTGGGAGCTCTGGGCCATTAGGAGCCCCTGCTGGGAGCGGGAGGGAGTCGGCCTTCAAGTCAGTGCACACAGGGCACTTGCACGGTGCCTGGCACCTGCTAACACCCAATAAGTGCCTCCGTAGAAAACAGGCCAACACCACCACCCTGAGATTAACCAAGTGCCCACCTGTCTGTCCAGTCCTGGTCTCTTCTGGCCTGTTCTCAGCCTCCAGCTCCCAGACAAAGATCCCTCTGTGAAATACAGAAACTCCACCAAGACCCAAGGAAAGGGGGTCCTGTAATTAAACATTGGCAGTCAGTACCCGGGCCTCTGAGAGCCTTCCTCCTTAGAAGCAGCAGCTACTGGGCTGGTACTGGCAGAGATGGCTGGACATTGGCCCCGGGCTCCAGGCTAACCATGTCCCTGTTGCCCTCCTTGCCCACTTAAAATGATCTCCCCCTTATCTGGACTCTCCCCTACCCCTGTATTTTGCCTTTCTTTTATCTGCCACACCCTAACTTGTGTTTATAGGGTCTTACAGCTTTACTTTCTTATTCTGAAAAATGATAGTAGTAGACAGAGACAAAGGTCTAAATTCAAATCCCAGCTCTGCCATCTGTTAACTGTGACCTGGTACAAATGATTGTGTCTTGACCCTCAGCCTCCCCATCTGTGAATTGGAGTATCGCAGTTATAAGGATTCAGTCTCCCTGGCTGCGGGTGAGATTCTGGAGGGCAGGACCCAGGTGTGATTCATCTCCACCTGGCCCTTGTTTTTGGAGCAAGGCTGTGCGTATAAAAAGTCCTCAGTAAATGCTGGAGGATGAAGGGATGAATGGGTAGCTGGAGGAGAGGTGGGTGGATGGATGGATGGATGGATGGATATGCCCAACTCCAATACATGCTCAGAAGCTTAACAGGGAAGGGACACAGAGAAATTGATGTGCTCAGCTCAGGTGGCCTCTTGGTGGTCTTTCACCAGGGAGTCAGCTCCTATAGGGTGCCCTTGGCATCAACTACGGCTTTGACCCCTGCAGGGGCCACAAGTTGGCCAAGTCCTTGCCTCGACTGTGAGGAAAGAGAGGGCGAAGCTCCCCTCATCTATGGTACAATCCTCTCCTAGATTTCAGCTTCAGAGGATGGACCTGAGAAGGGGTGTACATGGACCCTGACCCTGGTTCAGGCAGGCACACCTGAGTGGCACATGATAGCCTCCTGTTGATCCCAAACTGCCACCCTTTCTGGTCTCGACTTCACACTGTGTCTGAGTCCTCAGTCTGTCACTGTGACTCTCCCTGACCCGCACATCAGCTGCTCAGAAGCTCCATCCCTGAGCCTGTTGGGAGCCAGGCAACGTGGCAGCAGGTGTAAGCACGTGGTGCGCAGGTCTGGGTGGAGCCGGGCTCCTGCTCTCTTGTGAAGCAGAACTGTGACTAGGCATGTCACAGGTTGGTTCTGAAGTCAGAGGGAAGTTTGTGAGGTGCCTGCAATGTTGCTGTCGTCATTGTCACTCGAGGGCCAGGACACAAGAGGGCCTGCACCACTCCAACCTCATCTCATCTTCTCTTTCAGAATCCTGGTCAACATGGACAACAACATCATTCAGCATTACAGCAACCACGTCGCCTTCCTGCTGGACATGGGCGAGCTGGACGGCAAGATCCAGATCATCCTGAAGGAGCTGTGAGGTCCGAGCCCCACCTGTCGGACCCAGGGGCGGGCTCCAGGCCAGGAGCCGCTGGGAAGTGGTGACCTCTCCACGTGCCTCAGTGCTGTTACTTGAATGCCTTTCTTTGGGGAAGAGGCCCTTGAATCACAAACCCACAGATGTCAGGGCCAAGGGAGCTTTGAGGTCTCCTGAACCTGAACACCCCGTCCATGCCTGCCTACTCCCTGAGCTTCCGGTCAGCACCTGCCTGCCACAGATGATGCACCTGAGTCAACACAGACCACAGACCCAAGCAAGTCTTCCCTTCTTGCCTCCCCCACACACGTTTTCAGAGGGTGAAGCCTACAGGCCACGGCAGCCAGCTCCACTTTGGATTCTTCCACCAAAGATTTCTCACCCTTTGGTCAATTAACTTGAAAACTTGTGATTATCAGTGCAAATGACTTTTAAAGACACTCCAGTGGAAACAGTGTCTTTCTCACCGACTTCCTCAATGCAAGATGTAAATAATAGCTGACTGGAACGAAGTGACCGCTATGTAAAACTACCACCTTGCCACTCACTGTTGTACACATTTCTTATTTACAATTTTCATTTATGTTATATATATATATAAATATATATTGTATATTTTATATTTTTCATGGATACATTTTTATCATTTCAAAAAATGTGTATTTCACATTTCTTGGACTATTTTTGTAGCTGTTATTCAATCACGCATTTTGTATACTCGTAGTATTTAGTAATAAAAGCCTCCCTATGTATCACGTCACACACTGCATCTGCTCCTTTTGTAGAGTCTCCCAGCAGGAAGAGGCTGGGTCTGGGAGGCTCCTCTGCTCTGTCTTCACTGCGGTCCTGTCCTGGAAGCACCTTGCCCCAGACTTGAAGGATGGAGGTAAATGTAAGCACGGGTTGAGCAAAGGCATCCACCCCGGCAGGCTGCAGAACCCAGATGTAGTCCCACAAGACTGACTGTTTGGACCTGAGGATTATTGGCTCTTAGATAAAGGCTTGGGAGAGGCCCAAAATGGCCATGAGGAAGACCTCACAGCTGCAACCAGTGGACAGAGCCCAGGGCTGGAGTCATGTGCCAGTTCTGCCCCACACTCTAGGCTGCCACCTTCTCTGGAGACAGCTCAAATTGACTCCCAAAGTGACTGTGCACATCTCTTCCAAACTGGAGGCCAGTAATGTCATGTTGGGATGGTGAAATCAACCATTAGGCCACAGGTATGGACAAGTACTACAAATCAAGGCCTTTTCCTGTAGAGAACACCTCACAAATCATGGCCTCCTCATTCCTTCCTTTCTTTCTTCCTTCCCTCCCTCCCTTCCTTTCTTCTTTTCTTTCCTCTCACTGCTACATCTAGTCCATTTCTCAGTCTATAAAATACAGGATGTGGTCTTCACTCGTAGCTTTCCTCTTCAGAGCCTCAGGGCCACTGGGGGTCTCAAAGGCCCACGACACAGGGCCACCTTCCCTGAGTATCTCCCCAACATCAATCCCAGCAGCTCTGCTTTTTACATATTAAGATTTCTTATAAATGTTTGTCAGAAAAAAACATTTTTAAGAAGTTTGATAACCAAGATGCCTCGAAGAACCTCCCAGCTCCTACAGGGCCCATGGTCTAATTCTGGAGGCCCTGCCAAGAGTCAAGGATGGGACAAGGATCAGGCAAGTAACGTGGTAAACTCAGGCACAAAAATGAAAGGGTGCCAAAGACTTCAGGAGTGGAGTTAAATAATAGTTCAGTGCAGTATCTTTGTTGTTGCTTTGTTTAATTTTTTGTTTGTTTGTTCTTTGAGATAGGGTCTTACTACATAGCCCAGGCTAGCCTTGGACTCACTATCCTGCTGCCTCAGTCTCCTGAGTGCTGGGATTACAGGTGTGCACCACAGTGCCTGGGGTAATATTTTTTTAAATTAAGGGGAACAAATCCACAATTAACTAGATCCCAATATTTTAAAGAGAGATTCAGTGTTTCTGATGCTCCCCTTTGCCTCTGGCTCCCATGTGGCTTGTGAGGTCCTGCTGGGGAGACCCCAGGGAGCAGCCGGTGGTGCTCTGCCCAGCCAGGCCTCCCCGCTGCTGGGACATCACCCAGGTGTCAGAGCAAGGTGATGAGACAAGGTGAAAGGACAGCAGGGCAGAGGAACAGGCCAATGCCAAGCACACCGCAGGACCTCATGTGTGGGTGTTAACTTCCTCCTTCTGACCTCCCTGTCCAGCCCCCTGCCCAGAGCCAGGTAGGAAGCCAGCAAATGGTGCTTCTCAACCTCCATGACACATTGGAATCATTTGGGTAGATTTATCTGTCCTTCCGCCTGCTGTCCGCCTGCAGCTGTAGCCCTGTGGCATCCAATCCCATCAGATCTCAGAAGCTAAGCAGGGTCGGGCCTGGTTAATACTTGGATGGGAGACTGCCTGGGAACACCAGGTGCTGTAGGCTTGGGAGACAGACCTGGCAACCCAATCCCAAAAAACAATACGCCATTGAAAACCCTATGAACAACAGAGAAGCACTGACAATAGTGTTTTGCCTGTTGTATGTAGGGTCGCCGTGAGTCAGATACCGACTTGACAGTACCTAACAACAACAACTACCTGCTGTCCAGACCCCACATGGAGCAATTAAATCAGCATTTGCAGGGAAGGGGGTGATGGAACTTTTGAAAGTTCCCAGGGTGATTACCGTCTGTAATCAAGGCTGAGAACCACTGCTCTAAAGAAGCTACAATTTCACAAGCCTTGAAGCCTTTGCAATCTGTCATTGTCTGCCTGGACTAATACACATAAAGAATCGTAGGCATTGGTACCCACCCGGCCTGCCGCAGAACCCAGCAAGGGAGCTGGCACCTCCCCTGCCTGCCTCCCACTGTCTGTGCAGCCTCCGGCAAAGCCACTGGGGCATAGAGAGAGATGAGGGCTGACAAGCTGTGAAAGGCCATTGGGACCCAAAAGAGAGCCCTGCAAATCTTGAGAAACTTTAGTCCAACCCTGAGAGAAAGTCAGAGGAAAGTGAGGGTCGGGAGCCCTGCTGCCATTCCAAGATTATCTTTCACCCCAGAGTGAAAAGGGAGAAGGACTGAAGGGGGTCACTTTAGAAAGGCAGCTGTAGGCTGATGGGTGGAGCATCACCTGCCTGCAGGTGGATTTATGGCGAGGGAGGGAGGGAGGAAAGGGACAGATGAGGAAGGCAGGAGGGAACGAATGAATGAAAGAAGGGAAGGAAGGGAGGGAAGAAGAGAAGCAAGAAGGGAATGTAAACAAGCAGCCAGATGAACAAATGGAAGTCCAGGTGAAGAAGCGAGCACTTGAGGAGATTATTAGACCCTTGCTACTCTAAGTATGGCCGACAGGCAGCCTCAGCAGTACCACCAGGGAGCTTGTTAGCAAAGCAGAATCTCAGGCTCCGCCCTAGACTGGCTGGGCCTGCAGGGTAAAAGATCTCCAAGTAATTTGCATGCCCATTAAAATTGGGAAAATACTTTGCTAAATTATCAGTGGATCCTAACCCTAGTTGGCCTGCAGCGGTAGCCCTGTGGCATCCGATCCCGTCAGATCTCGGAAGCTAAGCAGGGTCGGGCCTGGTTAGTACCTGGATGGGAGACCACCTGGGAACACCAGGTGCTGCAGGCTTGGGAGAAGGACCTGGCAACCCCCTCCCAAAAATCAATCAGCCATTGAAAACCCTATGAACAGCAGAGAAGCACTGACAATAGTGTTTCCCCTGTTGTACAGAGGGTCGCTATGAGTCGGATACCAACCCTACGGCACCTAACAACAACAACAACAACCCTAGTTAGATACATCCCAATCATACACAGAACTTTAATAAACTAGGCATGGTGGCTCAGGCCTGTACTCCCAGCACTTGGGAGGCTGAGGCAAGAGGATTTGGAGCTCAAGGCTAGCCTGGCCTCCATAGTGAGACCTTGTCTCAAAGACAAACAAAGAAAAACTTTAATAAAGATAACAATGATCAATCCAGTCAGAACTTTGAAGGTTGGGGCCTGGATATGCTCCCAGCATGGGCCCTCGAACAGCTGCCAGGTCAGCCTAATGTCTAGCTGGAGACTGTGATCCTCTGAGCTGGACAGAGCTGTAAGCAGCCTATGACATCTTCAGAACAGCTGGGGACAATAACGATAAACTATCAGGGCTCAGGGCCTTACCCCAGTCATGGCTGGTGTGGAACAGGGGTTTTGAGTGGCCAAGGACAGCCCTGCCCTTTTCTCCCGGGTCCCCTCTTTCTGACCCACCAGGGCATGACAAGTCCCTTCTGAAGAGACAGTCTTCACTTGGCAGAGCCATCGCGTGGCCAAAGAGGCCTGATGTTATTTTCCCGTATGTTACCACCAGCCAGTGTCCAAAGTGACCCCACAGCCAGAAGATTCCAGCCTAGCTGCCTGCCTAAAGTTGCTAAGAGGATCTAGAATGAGAGAAACCTAAAAGTCAAGGCCTGGAGCTCTGGCCTCATTACCAAGCAAGGGTACAGCTTCAAGTATGAAGTTCAAACAAAGGTACAGCTTCAAGTGTCAGCTTTGAAGTGTCTTCAGCACTTGTAGCACCAAAGCGGACAACTGTTAACTATTGGCCCACAAGTTTGCTTTAATTCAAATTTAATTGTTTTGTTTCGAGATGGGGGCTCGCTATGGAGTCCAGGCTACCCTCAACTCACAATGCTCCTGCCTGAGCCTCCCACCTGCAGGGATCCTAGGCATGTACCACCATGCCCATCCGCTAATAAAAATTTTAAACTGAAATATAGTTGTCCACATCTCACACTGAGATTTCCTGGTAGAAATCTTATCAGAGTCTCCTGAGAACTCTGCAGCTCTGGCAGCTTTAGCTAGAGCTGCGCTGGATGCCTTCTCGGGTGGCTGCCTCTGCTCCCACTCGGCCTACCTGGCTCGTGCATAGCCATCCCAGGCCCTGATGGTGTTAGACTGTGGCGCCCCTGATTCTAGCCCAGCTCTTCCCTTGGAGGAGAAACTGAGGCCCCACACAGACGGAAGCACAAGATCAGGACTTCCCGCTCTTTGTACAACACTACCGGCTGCCACCCCCTCATTCCAAAGCCAGGGGGCCTGGTGGGAATCCAAAGTTCACAAAAAAGGCCGGCTTTTGAGAGAAGCAAGAATTGAGTTTAATTGAATACGTTATTCCATCCTCTCCCTCCTGCTTCCTCACCTGCCCCTCCCTGCAGAGCATGCCAATCAGCAGCCAGTTCTGACTAGAAGGCTCAGCAGGAACCGATCCCAGAGAAGGTAAAGGGGAGAGGAGAGGCCTCAGAAAGTGAGAGGCCTGAGGTCCTGGTGGGTGATCAGGGTCTGGGTGGGGGAGGAGAGCTGCACCCAAGACTCCCAGTCAGAGCAGTGACACCTATGGGAACATTTTGGGAAGGAGGCGTGTGTGGTTGTTCCATCTTGGTTCCTCGGTCACCTCTTCCTCTTGCCAAGGGGAAGAGACTTGGCAAGCCACAGGCTCCTTTAAAGACTGTGTCCTGCCTGGTCCCTGAGGCGTGCTCTGACCTTGGAGCAGGAGGTCAGGGAGGGAAAGGTCGGGGGACATGAGAGCCAACAGGCATGGGGCACAGGTGGCCTCCTGTTTCCAGAGCTCTGGTTCTGGTGGGCTCCTGCCACCTCCACTGTCGGGTGCAGAGCCTGTAAACTGATGGGGCAGCCTCTCTGGGGGTTGGGTAACAAGTGGAAGTGACCACATGCTGCCTTCTATGCTCTTCCGGAAGTGCCATGCCAGAGCTTAGCTGGTGGCAAGGGCCAGGGCTACACCTTCGTGTCTCTGTTGCGGCCGCCTTTGGTTTCTGGACATCGAGGAGGTATCTGGAAGGCAGGGCCAGGTGGATAGGGCCAGGCCTGAGCGCACTGTGCCCCAGATCACACTCGAGGCTGGGTCTCCAGCTTTGGGCAGGGCTTCTGCGAATGCCTGCCTTCCGGTGGACCAGGGCTCTTCCTGGAGTCCCAGCTGTGGAGAGTCCCACAGGGCACCCTGGCTGGGAGCTGTGGAGCAGGGGGTGCTCCCGCCACTCCTCCTCTCTGTCCTGGAATGCGCGATGGCCCACAGGAGTGGCCAGAGTGGCAGGGGTCATTCAGCTGTCGCACACAAAACACACCTTCTCCTGAGGAGTGTCCTGGGGACCGGGGCTGGGGGCTGCGGGCCTGGCTCTCGCGTGCTGCTACATCACTGGGATCCACTTCTTGTCCTCATTGTAGAGGAAGGACTGTTTCCCTGGGAACTCCGGCTTGTAGGTGGCTAAGGAGAGAGATGAAGAGAGAAGAGCAGTTGCTGGACTCTGTGGTGGTCCACCTCAGAGCTGGAAAGGCCCTTGGACCCCGGCCTCCAGCCCTGCGTCTCACATGTGGAGAGACAGAGAGAGGAAGGCACTGGCCCCATGCCACATGGCTCTAAACGGGCCAAGGTCAGACCCAAGCTATGGCTTCCAGCATTAACTCTTTTTACTTTTTGGGAGGTAGGGTGGATGAGGGGAGGTGAGGTTGAAACAGGGTCTCCCTGTGTAGTTCAGGCTGGCCTAGAACTTGCTGTGTAGCCCAGGCTGGCCTCTAACTCCCAGCAACCCTCCTGCCTCAGCCTCCCAGGTGCTGGGGTTACAGGGAAGAACCACCACACCCAGCTCTTTTTACCTCTTTAACAGAATACAATTTGCAAGACTCCTTTCTATAAAATTTAAGAAATATTGACTAAAATAATGTTCCTAAGGAAAGAAGGTGTTCTCTTGGTGTGATTTTGTTTTGATTTGGTTCAGAAATTTCTAGAAACATGAAAGCCATGACATTGGTTCTCTAGTTGATGAACAGCCAGGACCAAGCAGGGCTTAAAAACAACAGCCCAGCCAGGCGTGGTGTCGCACACCTGTAATCCCAGCGGCTCGGGAGGCGGGGACAGGAGGATCACAAGTTCAAGACCAGAGGCAGTCTGCGTAACTTAGGGAGACCCTGCCTCGAAAAATAAAAAAAAGAAAAAGAAAAAAGAAAAAAAATGGGCTGGGGGAGCAGCTCAGTGGTCCAGCACTTACAAAACATGCAGGCTTGAGGCCCTGGGTTCAACCCCCAGTACCGCCAAAAAAAAAAAAAAAAAAAAGACCAACAGCCCAAGGTGACCAGAAACTCTCCTGTCAAACTGACTTGGTGAATGAAGGTCCCTCGCACGTTCCCTCAGGAAGCTGTTGAGGGGAAGACATGGCAGGCCAGGAAGATCTGCCCTACTGAAGGCCATGAAGGCACATGCCCACGTGTATCTCCTCCTGGCAGGCCCTCAGGGAAGCCCACTTTGGTGGAGGTGACCGCGGCAGCAGGAATGGCCTGGACTGGTGTGCTAGGTGACTTGCACTCAGGCACGGTGGCTAGAGGAAGATGGTCAGAGAGGGGTCCTCTCCCGTCCCCCGGCCTGCTGGAGCTCAGGTTTGCCAGACAGTGCTCTCCCCAACTGGCCAGATGACCCCCGGGTGGCATCTCTGCAGTCTTGTTGTCCTGACTATCACTACATCTCCAAGGTCAAAGCTAGAAGATCGACCTTCTCCCTGTCCCATCTCTCTTACATTTTTTCTTACCTCTGGGGCAGGAGACACAGGTCATGTCTCTGGGGGACAAGCACAGGCTTAAGAATCGTTGACGCTCCCTGAGAAGTGGCCATCTCAGCTCTGCCCTCCTCCTCCCACGCACCTGCCACAACTGTCAGGCCCGATGCCAAGAGCTCTGGCCGTAGTCAGGGGTGGGAATGGCTACCGGGAGATTCAGAGAGCTACACACAGCTGGGAAAGTATGGAGACCACACATTCGTGCAAGCCGCCAGGGCATCGGCTCTTAGGTGGATCCCAGAGAGGACAAAGGATCGCCCCCTCCTCACCTGGAAGAATGGAAGGCTCGATGGCTCAGAGAACAGCTCCCTTGGACAGTCCCTGGTTTCCTTCATCAAGAACAGTGCATGGGTTTGGGGGTGAGCCTGGGGGCTCTGCTCTGCCACTAATGACCCGAGGAGCTGTGGACAGCTTGCTCTCCAGGGCTTCACTGTCTCTAAAATGTCTTGGCTACTCTGTAACAGTGGCTTAAATTTCTTTCTTTCTTTTTTCTTTTTTTTTTTTTTTTTTTTGGCGGTACTGGGGTTGAACCCAGGGCCTCACACCTGCATGCTTTGCAAGTGCTGGACCACTGAGCTGCACCCCCAGCCCATTTTTTTACTTTTTGAGACACAGTCACGCTAAGTTACGCAGCCTGCCTCTGGTCTCAAACTTGCAATCCTCCTGCCTCTGCCTCCCGGGCTGCTGGGATTACAGGTGTGCGCCACCATGCCTGGCTTAAATATTTTTAAGAACAAGAACTTTTCTGATAATCTGACAAAGTCACGGCCCCTTTTTTCAAGAAAATAATGCCTGCCCATTCCAAACCTGCAGAGCACACAGTCACCGACACGCAGAGCCTGCCTTTGACCTCTCGGACCTTCCTGGTCCTCAGTTATGGATCCCTGGCCTAGACCATCTCTAAGGGCCTTTACCTTAAAAAACAAAATATTTTCATACCGTGAAATTGTGAGCTAATGACTCTCCTAAAACTGCCCTCACCCCTGTTTGACAAACAGCCTATAAAGCAGTGGCATTTGATGGGTACGGAATGACAGATAGTTCCAGATTTGGGGTTTAAGAGCATGTGAAGCAATCCTCTGACCTGGGCCAGGCAGGCCTGGCTGGGATGTCACTGCTGTCCACCGCTTGGTGTTGGATACAAAGGATGCACTGGAGATGAAATGCTTGGGGGGCCCTGCGTAGTCCACGATCTCGTACTGACCAGGGCCTGGGAGAGGCGGCTTTGGGGGCAGAGGCAGAGGCTGGGCAGAGAAGTTCAGGATGGGGTTTCTCCTGTGGAAGAGACATAATGGATAGATGTCACTTCAGCAGTCAATTGGGGAAAGGCCAACTTTCAGACAAAACCAATGCCTGCGTGGCACCAAGAGGTCTGCGAGGACCTTGCATGTGGCAGCAGGAACAGCTTGTGAGCCAGGAGGCCCAGAGGTCAGTTTTCTCCCCTGCACAATGGCCATCATGGCAGGGTCTACCTCATAGGCTTGTGGTCAGAGTTAAATGAGATGATGGACCTAAAACACAGCATTCGGGATAGGGCTTGACACTCAGCAAGAGCTCAGGACACGTCATCGTAGCTGCTGAGCTAATCAGGAAGGGCAGTCAGCACCGATCACATGTGCTGACTCTGATCAATTGGTACTGCCTGGATGGTGCTCTGTAAAAAGAACTGAGGCCTCAAGTGGGCTCCATGGGAAGAGGCCTTGGCGATCCGCTTGTGAGGTCAGTGATGGCCAGGGAAGGGGAAGAGGTATCCCACACTCCAGGGCTTTGCTATCCCACGCTAGCAGAGCTCCTGGGGCTGATCCAGCATTGATCCAGAATCCTGCTAAATGTCTTTCTGGAAAGGCAGGATACAGGAGTGGTAAAGCACTGGCTTGGGAATCTAGAGAACTCTGCGTGACACTCACCACTTACCCTGTTTGCAGCCCATCTGCTGCCTCTTTTGGAAAAGGAAGTCTATCTGTCACTTCTGGGATTGGAAGCATAATCAAAAGCTGAATAGACTCTGCACTGGAGTCCAAGCCCTCTCAGTAATTTACTCTTGGACTCAGTTTCCCCATCTCTAAACTGAGGGGGTTGGACAAGATGACCTTTGAGGTCTCTCCCAGTTGTGACTCCTCATCAGGCCTCCATCGTCCTCATCCATTGTCCCCCTGGGTCACCAGGCCTCCTGGGGCTGTCAGGCCACTGGGCTCACTATGAGGAGTGAGGGTAGCCTCACACCCAGCACCACTTCTCCCAAGGTCTCTCACCGAAAGGGAGAGAAGGCACTCAGCACAGAATGGCCCAGGAGCCCATTCTGCCTCAAAGCAGAGGAGAAGCCCAGGGATTCCTGGCCCCTGGCACTCTGCTGCTCTTGGGAAAGAGCCAGGGAACTAGAGACGGCTCAGAGACTGCCTTATTTTGCTAAAGGAGTGGGTGTCTAGAGAGACAGAAACACATGCAGAGTCACAGAGCAAGTTGGTAGGAGTGTGGCACTGAAGTACAGGTCTCTGGGGCCTAGCAATTTGGGAAAGCAGCATGGCAGAGGGGACCAGGCTGCAGAGTTATGCAGACCTAAGTCTGAATTACTAGTCATGCCACTCGCCGGCTCTGAGACCTCAGACAAGGCCCCTGAGGTCTCTTTACCTTGATGTTAGGGTCCATAGCAAGGAGCAAGAGCCTCCACTGTATATAGGAGAGTGATGAGGAGAAGACAGACAAGATATGTGAGGGACCTCCCACAGCACCAGCACATAGTAGGTGCTCAATAAAAATATTGCTGTTATCATGGCCCCTGACACCCCAGCATGTGCTGCTTCATGACAGAGGAGCAACTGAGCCTCAGAAAAGACTCAGGGCCTCTCACACCACATTCACCCTGGAGGCTGCTGAAAGCTACCCCAGCTCTGTCTGAGGCCCGCATCTTGGGAGGGAGGAACAGCTGGCTTCAGTGATTATGTTTAGAACAAATGTGTCTACAGGTAAAGAGGAAATGCTGCCTCCCCCAAAACCTGCATGGAAGATCTGATTATAGTCTCTCTCCTTAATAAATGCTGCCTCCTTCCTGGTCTGCCTGCAGTCGTAGCACTGTGGTGCCCGATCCCATCAGATCTCAGAAGCTAGGCAGGGGCAGGCCTGGATAGTACTTAGATGGGAGACCGCTTGGGAACACCAGGTGCTGTAGGCTTGGGAGATGGACCCAGCAACCCACTCCCAAAAATCAATCCACCATTGAAAACTCTATGAATAGCAGAGAAGCTCTGACAATAGTGTTTTTCCTGTTGTACGCAGGGTCACTATGAGTTGGATGCCAACTTTAGGGCACCTAACAACAATAACAACCTTCCTGGTCTGGCTGTGGCTCTCCCTTCAAAACACCCCCAGAAATCTGACAAGTGTAGGATTGCCCTCATTGAATGACAGGCTTAATTCCTGGAGTGAGGGTGATTCAACCCTCTTGTGAGGCCACCCATCAGTCTGGGTCACCCCTAAGCCCATGAGTCGTACCCTCTTCTTTGAGAAGATCCTAGGGTGCCTGCTTTCCTAAGCAGGGGTATCCCGCAGGAGGTTGAGAGCAGGGGGGCCTGGGCCCTACCGCACTCTTGGCCAGAACAGGCTAGAGCAGCCCTCTCCTGCACTCCATCAATGAACCACAGGAGGCCCAGCTCCCTCAGCCCAGTGCCAGGCGTCCTCAGTGAGTGACAGTCACGTGTGTGGCTCCCATCAGTCACTCTTGGGAGTCCAGACTGTTCTGTGCTAAGACACAGGTCCAAACATCCTCAAGGGCAGGACAGTCTATTGCCAGTGCTGGTCAGGTTGGGCAGTGCGGCTGTACTCAGAGCTGGGTCTGAATGCCCCTCTCCCATTCACTGCCATCTGTCCTTAGGACAGTCCGTTGACCTCCCTAAACTCCAGTTTCTCCATCTACAGAGTGGCTGGTGATGCTAGCTGCTGCCTGGGTGGTTAGGAGGAATAACCAGAGCTTCCCGTGTGTTACTGGCTAAAGCGAAATCTGCCGGAAGGGAGTTTACAACTCTGTGCGCTGAGAATACAGATAAAGAGGGGCAGAGGCAATGCCCACAGGCAGATCCAGAAACCCAGCCCAGAAAGGGTAACCTCTGCCCCGAAGGGTCAATGGGAGAACTTTGGGTAGAGAGGGTAGCAGGGCCTTCCAGCCATGGGCATGGCAGGGCACAGCGAGGGAGAAGGAGGAACCCCCGCAGCAGCCTGGGATTCAGGGGGACAGAGGCTGGGCCATCCTTCCCTCCAAGACTGCCAGGCCACCCACGTCTTTCCGCCCTGCACCTGACCCCAGGATGCATGAGAAATTAAAGGCAAAGCTCTGCTTATGGCCTCTCGGTCCAGCCTTATTTCCTATGTCCCCTGTTCCCATTTCACCTGCCAGGGACGCCGTGCCCATGCTGTTCCTTCTGCCAGGAGCATCCCTTCTCCCTGCAAACCCATCCAGGGGACTGTTCGCTGGCCCTTCTGCTTGGAAGCCCTGGCTGCTCCCCTCGCTGTGGGTTTGCAGACAGGGGGGACCTGGATTCCAGCCCTGGCTCCACCTCCACAGCAAGCCTGCCTTTCTGTGTAGACTCCAGTCCTATGGGAGGAGAGGTGCTAGGTGACACAGGTGACCCTTAGCACGCTCACGCTTGGCTTCTCTGGCCCCTGGGTGCGTGCTGGTGATGCTTCTCCACTCTGGACACAACACGCTGCGTTTCTGTGCTTCCTACTTCCCTGGCTCTTTGAGGGAGGGGACCATGTCTTCCTCAGCTTTGAGGCGTCTATTCCTACACTGGGGACGTTTTCTTAACCGCACGGAAAAGCAGCGGGGGTGAAGCAGGTGAAGGAGTCCAGACACCTGTGCCCCACCTGACAGATGCAGGGGCTCGCAAATCACAAAGGTCAGGTGGATCAAACCCAGGACAGCCCACCAAGCATTGTGACCAGGCTTTTCTGAGCCTCACTGCTTAGTTAGGAGAGCCAACCTGCTCCTCCCCCCATGGAAAGAAAACATCTATCAAAGCCTCCGAGCTGGCTGGGAGGAGATTCAATCTGTTTGCGGCTTCCAGTGTGAGCTGTTTGTGAATAGCCCAGGAATAATGAATGTCCTCGACAACTCAGCAGGTCACTTAGGGAAGGCATCTGAGACCCTCGGGACACTCCCAGGCAGGTTCACTCAGCCTCGGGGGGCTCCCAGGGTCGGAGGCAGAAAGGGGCAATTTCTTCCACATTAAAGGACAGCTGATTGCCTCTGGGATGGAATGCAGTGTCTGTTTCACAGGGTGGCGGGTGACAGATGACAGCTGCTTGGGAAGAAGGAGCCCATGTCTAATTGGCAATCCCAGGGGAACTTTAGGTGGGTCCGACGTAATTACCCAAATCAAGGAGTGGGGCCAATGGGCTCGATTCTCTAGGGCTGGCTGTGACAGACAGCATGTCTGTGCAAAACCAGTGGCTTAAAGACTCCAGGAAGCGGATGGTTAGAAAGGTGTCTCTGGGCGTCCCGCCTCCTTGCAGCGAGTGCAGGTCAGAAAGCAGCTCTAGGAGGACTATCCTGATCGCCACAGCCCTCACCCTGACTCGCTCTACCTCACTGAGTCACCCTGTCATGGATGCCATAGGACTAAAGCCTTGGCTGACACTCACTTTGCTTCTAAAGACACCCTGGAAGCTGTTAAATCCTCTCGGGCTTGAGTCAGCAAGGCGGCCCCAGCCCGGCAACACCCATAACGTGTTCTTCAGCTAAGGGGCTTGGGGCGCCATCACTGACCCTCCTCCAGCCTCTGCATGGCACCTGTCTCATGGGGCCACTCGAGAGACCCCAGGGGAGTACAGGGGACACACACAGACTCAGGCACATGGATTAAGTGGGCCATCTCCTTTTGTCCTTGCAGCCCCATAAGATGGTGTTCCATGTCAGATGAACTTGAATTCCCTGGGAGTGAACTGACCTGCCGGCCCCTGGCTCACAGGCTGCCGAGTGGGGAGGGCAGGAGGACCCGCGTGCCCTGACTTTGAGGCCTGTGCTAATCCATAGCCACAGCCTGTGCGGCCTCCCTGGGGACACCACAGCCCATCCTTGGCCCTTCCGGCAGCTTCCTGCACACTTCAGTCCCATGGCCCATCATCTGGCTTCCCTGGGCTTCACTTTTTTGGGTCAGTGACAGAGACTAACAACTCTGGGGAGAGCTCGCAGCTGCCCGGCTCTCCCTGCACCCTGAAGGAAGCAGAGCTAACACACTGGTTTTGCCAGCTGTAACCTCACCCAAGGATGGGGCCAAGGGACTCCAGCCCGGGACTGACACAGCACATCTCACACCATGTCACACGTGGCAGGGCTCGAGCCGTACTTGTTCCTGAGGGAGAAACACGATGCTGAGTCTCAGATTTTCTACTGCTGCCCTGCAGGGCCCTGGAGAACTCCAGGTGATGGGGTCTGGTGTGGATAAAGTCTGAACAAGCGAGCAGGACAGGAGCCGGGGAGGAAGCAGTGCAGACCCTCTCGGGGGCCTGGCCACCCCAGGACATGGCCCCATGAGGTGCCGGTCCCTCTGCTCTCCAGGGACACGGGGGAGAGAGGATGGGAATTTGACAAGCTGGAGGCTGATGGCCCTTCACGCTCCATTGTTCAGCTGTGTCTTTTCCTCCTATTCCAAGGTTGCCTTCCGCAGCCAACCTTAGCAGATGGCCACGTTTGTAGAGTAGTCCAAGGTGCACCCGTTTTCTCTTCTTGCCTTTAGAATAAAATCAGTGTTTCCAGCTCCATCCTTCCCATGTCAATTTAAAATGCACACTTTGGATGGCCTCTGTGGGGTCGGGCTGGCTCCAATTCCCTGTCCCCTGTGTGCTCCCCTGAGTGACATGGGGAGCCAATGGGTCCTGAGGTGTTAGAAATGGACAGATGCCCCTCTTTTTACCCATGGAGAAACGAAAGCTGAGAGAGGTGCTGAGAGCAGCCCCAGTCCACAGAGCCAGTTAACCTGGCCTGCTGTAGAGCCTTGGGCAGCCTGCACTATCAGGATGCCCAAGTCAGAAGGCACTGGGTTTAACAGGCTCCTTTACTGCAGGCCTTCTCAGAGCCTTGAATACGCCCAGGCATGCCCTATGTTCACGGGGGCCGAGGGTAGTATGAAGGGCTTCCCAGCCATATTACTCAAGAACCTTTCATTCACAAAGTATCCCAGAGAGCTAGAGAGCACTACATGCCCCAAACAGCAGCACCATTGCACTGCCCCACCTGGTACCCTTGGGATGTGTGTGGCCTCGTGCTCGGGGCTCACATGGGCCAGCATTTGTTGCAGGCTCCTCTGCCTCACTCTGAGGTTGTTCTCAGGTGAGCCTGGCTAAGGGCATGGTGTCCCATTCACCTGAGCGCCCCGAAACCTCCTGTACAGAACCAGAGAGCTCCAGGGCAGGTGACTGACATGCAGATGCCATGAGATGAGATGAGTCCAAAGTGCTCCTCCGAACTTCAGCAAAGGCAAAAGACATTTCCCCAGGGAAAAGGAAACTGGGTATTATCCACTTTCCTTATTTCCTTTGAAGACGCTTCCAGATTTGGGATCGGGGTTTGGGCCACCATCCCAAATAACAGCTGTATCCTATGTCCTACTATGTTGCTAGGATATAAAATAATCTCAACAATAATCTTAATCTCAAGAGTAAGAGCAAAATGTGGGAGGTGGTAGAGATGCTCGCCCTGGTTTGAACACTATGTAACGGGCACACCCACTGAAATATCACCTGGTCCTCATAGATCTGTATGGCTTTTCTGTCAATTGAAAACAGATAACCGCTGTTTCTAAGCTCTGTCTCATCCATCCTCACGGAGGCCTGAGCAGGTAAGATTCTCATCTCTACTCAGTCCTGAGGGTTTGCACAAGACGGATCTGGGGGTCACACTCAGGTCGGCCACCTGCACAGCCAGCCCTCTCACTGGCTCTATTTCCTTGGCAGAGTACGGAGAATGTTGCAGGTGGAGGTGACCCATGCCCAGGCATTTGAAAGGAGCCTGTTCCTGGAGTGTGGCTGCCCTGGTCCCCAGCCCCCAGGCTTGGGAAGGGTCCACCTGCAGAACATGAGAACTGAAGAACAGAAGGGACTTTCTTTGTGGCTTCCATCTAACCCTGAGCCCTTTCTCCAGTTCCTGTCTGACTTGGCAGATTCATGACTTGCTGCTCTTCTTAACCCCACCCACCTGGGGTTATGGACAGGTGATACCCAGTTTTGCCAGGCCCCTTGGTTGCCTGGACTTCTGACCCACTGTGGCTGTGACCCTAGGCATCTGCCTGATCTCTCTGGGGGGTCCAGGTGGCCATACACTCAGCCTCAAGCCTGTCGGCCAGATCTCCCAATAGCCAGTCCTACCTGAGGGGCCCTACGGGGTGAGGGCTCGACAGTGACAGGACTGACCTTGGCTGCAATTAGTTCAAGAAATTCTTCAATCACTTGAGGAATACATAGGCCCTGTGCAATTCTGAGCCTCTTAGGTGAAAATAACATTGAATAAACTGCATATTAAAAATGGTGACACAGGTATCTGTCTCAATTTTTTCTTTCTTTCTTTCTTTCTTTTTCTTTTCTTCTTTCTCGTGTGTGTGTGTGCGTTTGCGTGTGTGTGTGTGTGTGTCTGTGTGTGTGTAGGGGGGGTGGGGCTTGTTATATAGCCCAGGCTGGCCTCAAACTTGGAAGGCTGCCTCAGCCTCCAGAGTGCTTGAATTACAGGTGTGTGCCACATGCCCAACTCTATCTCCACTTTTTAAATTGTGTTCATATCAAGTCACCACTTACACCTATTATATGCCTAACAAACTTTGAATTCTGAAAACAACCCTAAGAGGCCTGAATTAGCCCCACTTTACAGATCAGGGTAGGGAGGCCCAGAGAGGTTATACACTGTCCAAGGTCACAGCATGAAAACAGCAGAGATGGGGCTGGGCATAGTACCACACAGCTGTGACACCAATGACTTGGGAGGCAGAGGCAGGAGGATCATGACTTTGAGGCCAGAGGCAGCCTTTCTGACTTAACAAGACCCTGTTTCAAATTTTTTTTTAAAAAGGTGGGGAATTGCCTAGGGTGCAGCCCAGTGGCAGATGCAAAGAAAGTGCAAGGCCCTGGGTTTAGCCTCCCAGTAATGCGAACAAACAAAAACCAGCAGAGCTGAAGTTCAAACCCAGCAGGTCTGTCTGACCAACTCCAAAAGCCGAGTTTAAACCTCCACCCGTACAAAACTCTAAGAGTGTCACAGCTTCCTTATGTCCTGCCAGATAGGTGAAAGTTTTACATTATGACAGTAGAATAATGTCATCCCCAGGAGAGCACACCTTCATGGAGGATGTGGAAAGGGCCAGCAGTCCTGAGCCAAGTGCTCTGTGGCACCTAAGTGAGCAAATTTCTCAGCGTCTCTGAAGCCTGGCTTCTTCCTCTATGAAGTAGGAATAATTATTCTTACAATAGGAGTGTCATGATAACTTAATGAGCTTTTAAGTTCCTGGTACACAGCAGTTGCTCAAAAAGTACCGTGCGTCCACCAAGTATTTACTGAGAACCTATGTGTCAGCAAGGGACCCCAGCACAGAACCCTGCTGAGCGGTGACACCCCTTCCTGTCCTGCCCATGTTAGGGTACGCTCCTAGAATCTCTTTGCAAAAAACAAACAACAACAACAAAAACATAAACCCCAAACCCCAACCAACCAAACAAAAATAATCAGGACTCACGGGATAGGAGACTGTTTCACTACTTTGGTGCAAACATTCGGGTTATAATAACCAGGCCCTGGGCCTATTGACGTCACTTTTAATCCACGGTCAGTTTTTGATTTAAAACAAGACATTAAAATCTTCGGCGACTGCTTCACAAGGGATTCGTTGACATTGTAATGCCCTAAACAGAAAGAAATATTAACACAGGATAAGGAACTATTCCCAAATAGATAAAAAGCAGTCCCTCACATCTAAGAACACATTTAATGGCTATGAGACAGCATCACTCCAGAGGGTCAAGGGGAAGAGCTTCCTGAACTAACCATTTCAAGAACGTGAGCCATGAGCATCACCCCCTGAGCCCACCTGGTCCTCATAGCAGTCTGGCCAAATGGATTTTATCCCCTCCATTCCAAGCACGAGGAATCTAAGACTCAGAGACTAAATAATTCCCAAGAGGACATTCATCTAACCAAGGACCCAGACAAATCCTCCAACCTTACCTTCCTCTTCTATAGAGTAAGGATAATAAATCTTCCAGTAACAGGGTTATTATGATAGTAAGATGATATTTTAGTGGTTGCTCTGCAAATATTACACAAGCAACCAATATTTATGAAGCACCCACTGTGTGGAGAAAGGTCCACCTGTCTCCAAAGACTGTAATTTCCTACAGGGCCACCATGCTGTATCTCAAGAAACTGTGACAGAATCCAATTGATTTGTGCACCAATCTTCAGAGGAGAAGAGAATGGTCTGAGCTGGGGTGAAGAGGAAGCAAGTTTCACCCCCTAAACTGTTGGTAGCCCCGGATACAGATGCAGGTATTTGGGAGTACAAATCAGCAGTACTGGGCAAAGCCTTTGAGATGTCTACAAACCTTGATCAGGGCTTCCCATTACTCAGACGTTAAGGGAATTAGTCACTGGAATGGGAAAGTTTAGAGATAAGGCTGTGCACAACAGCGGGACCTACAGCGTGAGCAAGTGTAAGTAGCCTGAACGTCCACAGGCGGGGGCAGTGTTATGGAGCTACAGCCCAGTCTGATGGAATGTCAGCCCTGACAACAATAAAGACGAAGACCAGAGACCATATGGACACATTTAAAAAATATATACATGAGTGAAAAAAGTAACATAAGTCCTAAAAATCTGTATATACAGTTATGAACAGTTATGTACAAGTGGACACACCTGAATAAAAACAGGTGAGTTCCAGAAAAATAAATGAATGCATGAATAAATATAAATAAATACATAAATAAAAGTAGGACTCCAGAAAAGTGTAAACAATTATATGAGTAGAGGCACTGTGCTTGGGAAAAATTTTTCAGAATTTCAAAACATTGTTAATTTGATTTTAATTGTTTTAGATAGACTTTACTTTTCCATTACAAAAGTACTGAAAACACCACTTGGGTAATGTTGTTGTTAGGTACTGTGGAATCATGTTGACCCTTATGGGGTTTTCAATGGCTGATGGTTTCAGGATTGCCTCGGGAGTGGATTGCCATGTCCTTCTCCAATTTTTGTGGTGCTGGGAATTGAACTCAGAACCTCAGAGACTACAGAGCGGTGCTCTACCAACTGAGCTAACCCCCAGCCTTTGGGTAATATTAGCAAGATGATATTAACACGATCATCTCCAGTGATAGCAAAGGTGAAGACAAACAGGCACCCCATGGGAGCAGGCCAATAAATCACCCTTATGTTAACAGGCAGTTTGATTACAAGCATCAAAAACCTTAGATAGTTTACGAAGCTTTTGACTTAGCAATTCACTTTACGCAATTTGCATAAGAAAATAATCTTAATTATGCACAAATTGTTAGCTATAAGGATGGCCATTGCCATTCTATACACATTACTGACCAATTCTAAACTACCTGAATCTTCAGCAAGAAGGCCTTTGTGCCCTAACTTATGCTACCACTGTGTAATGGAATACTACATATCCACCAAAAATGACATTCTGGGAGGATTTTTAATAACATGAAAAGATACTTCTAATATATGATTAGATTTTTCAAAAGCAGATGTCAGCCCTATTTATAATATTGGTGTATACCACTCATTGATATAGAGAATATATACCTTATATTATGGTAGTATATGTATGTATATTCTTGAATTAGGAACTGTGGAGAATAATGAAAAGCAAAAGCAAGAAATAAGAGGCAGAGGGCTGACTGCCAGGAAGGCTATGGGCAGGGGGTGGGATCTGAAGGTATCAAATAGATGTTGAGCTGGAAGGGCCTAGGTCATATCCAGCTGTGGTATCCTGGGCTAGTCATTTATTTCTGATGTATCACTTTTACCTGGAAAATGGGGATAAAAATCTTAATAGTTCAAGACTGTACCAGGCACATGCTCCATGGGGCTTTGGAGCACTCAAAGTGACAAGGTACAGCCCTGGCACACAGGAGGTGCCTAGCAGGAGTCAGAACTGCTCCTCCCACTCCTGCTCCCGGGAGCCTCCCAGGAGACAGCAGGCCATGTGGCTGGTTATGGGTGGCACATCCCAGGGCTCACTGGCAGGGCCTCTGGCTAAATCCCAGGGATGCCAGCTTTGTTCTTCTGTATAAACAAACAAGGTGGGGCTTGGCTCACGATGATGATGCAAGGCGGGGGAGCTTTACCCCACTGAGCCTCCTAATTAGCACTGGTTTTGTTACCCAGCTTCAGACTGATCTTCTCAACTTTAATCTGGATTTGCCGAAATCTGACCGTGCTCTGCCGTGTTCTCCACCCCGCTCCCCACACCCGTACTCCCGCCCTTTGCAAGAGGCGCGACTGCAGAAGTCAGGCTAATCTGACAGCCCTGGAGGTCTGGGAGCACAGGAGGGCTGTGCCACCCTTCCCCGAGCCAGTGGGGAAAGCTGTAGGCAAGCGCATGTGTGTTCCTGGATCCTGAAAGTTCCAGAAGCTCTGCAGAGTGACAGGGAAGTGGGGTCCCTGAGTCAGACCCCCTCTAATGTGGCTTAGGTCTGCCTTTTACTGGCTGGGTAACAGTGGGCAAGTGGCTGAGCCTCCACTGTCCCACTTGAAAACCAGGGCTAAGTGCAGAGTGTGCGAGGACAGACATGTGGGAAGCGCGTGGGACGCGCTTGCGTGAGGCTGGCCCTTGGGACACAGGGCTGTTACCCCTGCTTTGTGCCGAGATGATGGAGTGGCCCCAAGGCACAGGAGAAGGGAGTCCTGAGGCTGAGTCAAAGGACCAGGATGTGGTCACTCTGGGCATCTCCCTCCCCATCAGGGGCCTGGGATGGCACCTGAGGGGTGTGAATTTGCACCCTTCTGGGCTGCGAGACCACTTCCTACCTGGCTACCTAGGGCAGGTGTGCCTGGCCACGAATGGGCAGGCCAAGAAGGCTGCTTTGGGGGACACTTTTAGAGCCAGCTATGGCTCCCCTGGGGAAAGCGAGTCTCCTCAGCTTCTTCCTCCCCTGCCCCCGCCACCTCCGTCTCGTCCCCCACAGCCCAGCTCCTCTCAAAGAGACTCCCTCCAGGGACATGGGTGAATCAGAGCTTCAACAGGAGCCCTTAGGTCAAGGGCAGCGCAAGGCAGCTGCTTACCTGGGGCAGGTCCTGTTTCAGCAGCAGTGAAAAATCCTCTTTGTGTTTTTGACATAAACCCAGCTCGGGCAGAGACATTATTTTTCTGCTTGCAGCAAGAGATGGAGGCCTGGGGAGAGAAAACAGGTCCCATGTGCTCAATGCTTTCCCTTCTCTTTGTCTTTGCTATCCTGCCTGGGTAAGTGGCAAGTTTAAGTTAAAAAAATAATCAAATATAAACCTGTCCTTAGAAAGAGAACCGGCATGAGCTGAAAAGGTCACACCAACTTGTACCTTCACCATCCTCCTAGCCTGTGTGGTTTGTGATCCCTAGCAAAAGGCTGGTGACCCAACAAGGTGCAGTGGCCAGCACCCAGGAGAAAAGCCTGAAGACTTGGTCTCCAGGCTCACTTTTGCACAGGCCGGGCTGTGTGGTCCTGCTCAGATTGCTTAACCTTTCTGAACCTGAGTTTTCTCATCAGTAAAATGGATCAGATGATCCCTCCTCTATTTGCAGAGCACTGTCAGGGACAGAGGGTGGTCAACAGAAGTCATCTACAGGAAAGTGGTGTTTTCTTTTTTTTCTATTTAAGTGTGTAATGTGTTTGCGTGCCAATTATTTTCATTATTTTTTCCTACTATTTTTATTCTTTTCAAGACACTTAATCCTCCCTATCCCCACCCAGGTCTCTAGCTGCATTCCTCACTGTTCAAACAGTCCTATAAATGTGGCATTTGGGGCACACAGACAGTCACCTCATTTAAGATTGTGATCATTAGCTAAGTACTTCCTTGTCTCCACTTTTCTGGACTGGCCAGAAATTAAGAATTTGGGCTGATGCACTCAGTATACATTTGAGAGCATCTCATGCGTTCAGAACTCTAAAAATAAGAGGAAAAAAAAAAGACCTGAGATCCTTCTTGTTACACATGAATCATAAATATTTTAAATGCCAATTTGCAGTTGGTCTCTTGTACTCATTAGATAACAGATGCAATAAAACTTGTGCTTGTGCTCCCTGGGAATATTTGCTGAATGAGTGAAACTATTTGCCGGGGCCAGGATGGTTTGATTTTCCGTGATATGCTTTTGTCAGAAAAAAAAAAAAAGAAAAAAAAAAAAGAAAAGATTCTGGAGAAATGCAGAAGGCATTTTGATTTTGTGTTGACAAAGGTGGAGGAATTTAGCTTTTCCCAGGGTCCTAAAGGCTAGACCGCATGCAGAGAGGGCAAACAAAAAAGACCAGATGGGCAGGCTAATTACTGGACACCGGAGAGGAGCCAGGTCACCAGAGAGGAGGTAATAACACAGTACCAAGGCAAAGGGCTCCGGGAGAGAAGAGCGGGCGCGGGGGCCTCCACAGAGTGCGGCGTGTCTAACAGGATTATGGGATTTCCACTCCTCGCCCACTGACTCCACCATTGTTCTCCCAGTGGGGGAAAAGCTTCCTGCAGACAAAACAGTACTTCACCTTTATTCTTCACCCAGACAGAAAAGCCGCCGAAAAGTGGGTATTTTGGTATACACTGTGCGTCATGGGAAGATTTTGCTATTCGACTAGGAAAATATTCAGCAAGTTGAAGAATGGAGCAGAGTTATTGCACTGCCATGGGGAGAAACTCAAGACATATTTAAGCAGAAAAAGCATGTGGGTTCCGTGTGATCCAAAAATACAGTGGGAGGTGGGGGATGGGGGGAGAGAATATGAAATAAAATGAACCCAGCTCTTGGTGGTGCTTTGCCTTGCGAGGTGGAATTGCAAGGGGCTTCTACTTTCCAGCCCGTGAGTCTCCGTAGACTTGAACATGCTTGATGAGGAGCACGTGTTATCTTCTGAGTCACACTGAAACCATGACGGACAACAGTCCTGCACCTCAAATCCATCTGTTTGGCAGCAGGGTAAAATTCTGACTTGGGTGGTGGTCATTTCTAGGGTAACAACGGTGTGGGCCTGGACGTCGTTCCTTTGAGGACAGACATTGATTGCCTGCTTACTGCATCCAGGACTGTGCGAGCACCGAGGGCTGCAGCAAGCTGCCTCCAGGCACACGCAGCGGGCCAGGAGCGCCAGCTCCTGGTTTGTGTGAGGCACCAGCTCCAGCACCCTTTGGCCACAACCAGAAGGACATGGGACAGCAGCGGGGGACGATCTGTGCCTGTGCTGGCCTCCCACGTAATCCAGGCCTCTCTCAGAATGGCAGGGCCGCGGTCATCCTGCCCCTTCCATAGTGCTTTCTTGGACCACATCTGTCCTCTTTCCCGTCAGCCTAAGGGCCTCCTCACTGGTTTTCCAGAACCCACACTGCAGTCTTTCTCTGCAAGCAGCTGGTGGCTCTGTTTTAAAAGTACCTCAGCTCTCACCCACACTTCCCACCCAACATGGGCTCCCAGTGCTGTTGTTGTTGTTGTTAGGTCCTGTGAGCCAGGTGCCAAGACACAGAGAAAAAATTTCAAACTCCCTCTCGAGATCTTTAGGGACATGTGGAACTGGCCACTGCCTATCCATCTGGACGCTCCACCTCTTTCCCCTAGCTCATCACTCCCCGGCCCTCTGACTTCATAGTTCCTCGTGAGCTGAGCTCTTTATTGTCCCAGGACCATGGCACATGCTCTTCCCTCAAGTCTGGCCTTTCCTTCAATCTTCAGATCTCAGCTTCTGAGGCTTCTCAGACCACCAAATCTAAAGGATATGATACTGCCAACTCCTTGTACCTCCTACATATTCTTTCTTGCTGTTGTTAGGTGCTGTCAAGTCAGATCTGACTCTCAGTGACCCTATGTATGACAGAACGAAATACTCCCTGATTATGTGCCAGGCACACGATCTTACTTATGTTTATGCAGCCACTGTGTCAATCCATCTAATTGAGGGTCTTCCTTTTTTTCTCTGACCTGCCACTCTCCCAAACATGATGTCCTTCTCCAGGGATTGGTCCCTCCTGACAACATGGCCAAAATACATAAGGCATACTATAACCATCCTTGCTTCCAAGGAGCACTCTGGTTGTACTTCTTCTAGGACAGATCTGTTGATTCTTTTGGCAGTCCATGGTATATTCAATATTTACCTCCAGCACAATTCAAACCCATCAACTCTTTCCTGTCCTCCTTATTCAATGTCCAGCTTTCACAACCACCCACCCTTATTTTCTCTTTTATTTGTCTCCTTCAAAGCTGGCCACATTTTGTAATTATTTTGTTTGTCTATTTACTAGCTCTTGTCTTGAGTTCTCCACTGGAATCCAAGCAGTATCACCAGTCTGGCAATAGAGCTTATGAAGGAAAGCCTGGCAGGGCCAGATCAGTGGGACTCTAATCATTTCCCAGCGGTCCACCTCTGATCACTGACGTGCAAATCATGCATTTGAACTGGATGACTTAGGGCAAGACCCTTCACCTCACTGAGCCACGGCTTCCTCTTCTGAGAACTGGAATCAGATAATCTCCTTTATAGATGAAAGGGGGTATTAAGTATGGTGAGTATGCAACTCTCAGACAGCACTTAGTCCATGAAAAGTGCACTGTCATCCTCATCATCCTTTCCAGGCTCCAGTTCCCTAGTGGAAGATCTTCTCATAGCATTGACCAATGCAGTAGCCACGGCCACGTGTGGTTGTCAGCCCTCGAAACACGGCTGGTCGAAATTAAGATGTGCCATAAGTGTAAAATATATGCTGCATTTTAAAGACTTAGTATGAGAAAAGAACTTCCCTAATATCTAATTAATAATTTTAAATTGATTAGTTGCTTCTTCTTCTTCTTTTTTTTTTTTTTTTTTTTTTTGCAATAATGGAGGATTGAATCCAGGGCCTCACGCATGCTTTGTAAGTACTCTACCACTGGGCCACACCTCACAGCCCAGTCCACTTTTTACTTTTTATTTTGAGTTAGGGTTGTGCTAAATTACACAGGCTGCCTCTGGCCTCAAGCTTGTAATCCTCCTGCCTCGACCTCCTGAGTCCCTGGGATTACAGGCATGCCTCACTCTGCCCAGCTTGATTAGATGTTGAAATGATAATACTTTGAATCTATGGGGTTAAATAAACTAAATTATGAAACTTAATTTCACTTCTTTCTTTCTTTCTTTTAGTGTGTGTGTTTTTGTTGTTGACCAGGCAGGCCTTGAACTCACTGTGTAGCCCAAGCTGGCCTAGAAACCATGATCCTGCTGCCTCAGCCTCCTGAGTACTGAGATTACAGGTGTGTGCCACCATGCCTAGCCCCTTTTTTACTTTTTAAATGTGGTTACTAGAAAACCTTAAATGGCACAGCTGGCTCCCATTGTTTCTATTGCACAGCACTGGCTTAGCAGGTACTTACTGGCATATTGCTTTGAGCATGTTATAATTGATTGGATCAATCGTAGAGGGCAGGCAGGATCTTCGTGGTCAGAAAAATAAATATGATTTATGTGGAGGGAAAGCCATTTTTGAGGGGTGGTATGACAAAGACACATGCTTTCTGAGAGCACAGGCTACAAACACAAAGGAGGCAAGGACTTTTCAAAACCATGTTAGCTAGACTAAATCCACAAACCATTCCAAGCCTGCTACAGGCTTCCCAGAAACACCTTATAAATGCCAACGACCCAATCCCCAGTACAGGGCAACGAGCTTAACTCATTGCTCTGCCAGCTGCTCCTTTGCAGTGCTCTGACTAACACACTTCTTTCTCTTCTGCTAAATTCTCAATTCTGGTAAATTCTTTCACCATCTGAAACTCTAGCCCTACTCTGACCCTTCACATTGGTGACCCAAACCCTGCAACCTACCACATTGTATAAATATCACAAAAGAAAAGAGAAAGTTGAAAATGAATTCTAAGATGGAAATAGTTTGAAATATGGCATGATAACATTAATGTCATGGGCTGGGATTTAGCTCAGTTGGTAGAGCACTGCGCTGCAGTCTCTGAGGTCCCGAGTTCAATTCCCAGCACCCCAAAAATGGGAGAAGGACCTGACAATCCACTCCCAAGGCAATCCCGAAACAGCCATTGAAAACCCTATGAGGGTCGCTATGAGTCGGATACCGACTCGACGGCACCTAACAACAACAACAACAACATTAATGTCTTCTGTACAATTCATACCTTCAACATTTCAGAGTCGTCTCCCTTTTGTTGCCTCATTGACTTCTTATAATAACCTTACAGGGCAAGTATAATTAGTTCCATTTTACAATGGCAGCTCCAGGGGTGACATGACTTGCCCAAAGACAGACCTACCAATCTCCAGGTACTGGTGTGGCCCTTGTCCACCAAGTGCTGTGCTAAGCACTCAGCTTACATTATCTCATTTAATATTGACACCTACATTATGAGGTAGATCTATATCTTTAAACTACAGATCAATAAACTAAGTCCTGAAAAGAGTAAGGGACTTGCCCAAGGCCATAGAGTTCAGAGAGTGGCAGAGTGGAGATTTGAACCAAACCTTCCTGAACGCATCTCTTAACCACTCATATCATTCTGCTCAGTGATTATAAAACCACCATAACTGGCACAGCACTATCAGTTTTGGGATGTGGAAAGACAGAAGTAGATTTTCCCTACAAGAATCTAAAGAGTAAATGAAGCCAGGCACAGTGGCCCACACATGTAATCCCAGCGACTTGGGAGGCTGAGGCGGAAGAATCATGAGTTCGAGGCCAGAGGCAGCCTGAGCAACTTAGGGAGACCTTGTCTCAAAATGAAAAATAAAAAGGGGGTTGGGGGAGCAGCCCAGTGATGAAGCATAGGCAAGTCCCCAGGTTCAACCTCCCAGTACTGAAGTAAAAAAATACGTGAATGGTGTCAGTAGATAAAGTGCTAATTCGTACACCCACTGTTGTTGTTGTTGTTAGGTGCCGCTGAGTCAGGTCCAACTCAGCAACCCTAAGTACAGCAGAATGAAACACTCCCCAGTTCTGTGCCAGGCACGTGATCTTACACCTGTTGTTACAAAGGAAGAAACTGTGCCCCTGAATATTCCTATGATACGAGGGCCTAGAATAAGCATTTCCCGGGGCATTGATCTTCCCATGGCTCCCTGCTGGCTGCCATGGTGCCTGTAATTCTCTCTGGGTTCCACAAATTCCCTACAAGACTCTTGCATAACCTTAGCCACCTATGGGGTAGGCGACAAATGCTAGCAGGCTGACCAGATGCATTAAAACATCATTCCCCAAGCTCCCCACTGCCCTTTGTTGCAGCAGACTGTTCATTCATTCCTTATATATTTAACAAACACAGGCAATGTGCTTACGTTGTAATGGTTTGGTGCAGGGGTTTCAGATTTGAGCACTTTCACGAAGTTTGGCAGCTGGAACATGCTGGAACAGGAATTACTGAAGTCTTTCTTCGAAACAAACTCTGATGGGATAGTGTACGCATTAGCCGCAGGGTTTTTAGAAATGACGGGGTTCAATCGGGCACGCTGTAAGGAGGAAGCCAAAGGAATCGGCACTGACACATTAACTGTGTGGCTCTAAAGGACAAATGTCAAAAGGCTTGTGCCTGTACCAGGTGTACAAGCGTTTTCTAAGAGGTGAGACTGTAACAGGCAACAAGGATAAAGGACCTTGGGAAATCAAGTTCAGACCTGTTTCACCTTTTGTAAACTACCTCAAATTATTCATCTTCTGAAATAATTTTGCCATAAATGCATTTCTACCCAATCCTGTTCCGGGCCACTTAACACTTGACTCATCAGCTGTTGGATAATTCATGTGACAGGAAGGTTTGGGCTCTCTTCCCGCAACTGAGGGAAACCTCAGCTTGTTTTTAAGGTTAAATGGCCTGGCTGGGCTGAGTAAGGAGCTTGCTCTAAACGTCTTAAAGATACAAGGCTGCTCATGGCTGGCTATCCACCCCAGCCTCCTACTGCCGCCTCATGGTTTTAAGAAAAACCTACAATATTTATGTTGTTTCAACAGAACCAATACCATCCCTTTCAGGAAGCCATGATAAAAACTATTTTCAGTTAAAAAAAAATGTCAGTGTTTGCCAAATGAACAGGGACAAAAGCCACCGAAACTCAGTGATAACATCACTTTACCCCAGGAGAGCATGGCCAGTATTGGAGTCTGATAAAACAACAAAAAGTATTCTCATAATTTTATGGTCAAAAGTTTGAGAACATTGCCCTGGGTTTTCTCTGCCCCACAGAAAGTGGGGCAGGCTGAGGGAAGGTGTTAGCCCCCCACCCTACTATACTCTGTGCTTGGTGTTGTAATAGGATTAGTTTCAGAGTATAGCTAGAGGAATACTCACCGACACTCCCCACCCCTGGGTTTACCTGTCCAGTTGGCCATCTCTAATCTGGCCACATGCTGGCATTTATGAACTTCTGTCCCGATATACCAACTTCTCTGGGACCATTCCTGCCTCCAAAGTCCCCACCTACCTGCCTCGTTTAATTTCCTAGTCAGTCCTGTGAAAAATTCTGGTACAAAGATTTGGAGTGTATTAATAAGATGCTTTATGTCATTTGAACTTGGAGAGATGACAGGACTTCTAAAAGCTGGGTGTAGCTGCTCTAACAGCCACCAGGAAGTGGCTAGAATTTATAAGCCTGTGGAGTTTTTTGGTCAGCCTCACCCATAATCACGCTTCTCTGGGCCATTGTGATCTTTCTCTGATGAGGCCTTCTTTAATTCCCTGAGTCTTGGGCTGTAGAAATGGGAAAAGTCACTAAAAGAAGAGTAGAGAAATGGCACTCTTATTCGGGTCAGACAGGACGATGTGAGGATGTCCTGCCAGATCCTATCAACCACTTAAGGTCCCTGCCCAGAATACAGGAACTTAAGTGCTTAACATAAACCCAAAGTCCTAGAGCCACCAAAAGGAGGACAACTCAATGTCTGCCTTCTTCTGGGTTTGGTTCTGAATTTTTCAAAGACCTGAAAGGTCTGATCAGATTCAATAATATGCACATCTTCCAGTGGCCCTTCCTTGCCAGGCAGCCCGGCCTCATCCTTTGGAAAGTTACTGCAGGTAAAACCTAGCAGGGCACAGGTCACATGTTCCAGTCTGGCCCCTTCTTGGCACCAAGAAGGAATGGCAGTGCCACTGTTTGGCAATGAAGATCTCAGGGAGAAAACCTAGGTGCTGCAGGAAGTACTGTTCGTGACTCAGGTGGTGGCAATCATAATATTTAGCATGTTTACAGTGCTTTGCCATTTCAAAGAGCATTTCACTCACTGCAAATTGCTCAGTGCCTCCGGGGAGTCTCCATTTTTATGAGGCAACCAGGACCCAGAAGGGTGACGTGCCTGAGGTCACACGGAGACTCCACCGCTGAGTCAGGATTAGGTCTGAAGTCTTGCCTCCTGTGCCAGGACACTGTGAGATGGCACTTCTTTTGTCACTGATTTTGGGCCTTCTTCCTAACAGGGAGGGGGCACAGAAATAGGTAAAAGCCTGGCTATTCTGTGAACCCATGTGGGGGCGCACGTGACCTCAGAAGTTAACTCCAAAGTCGATTTGCTGCTTCAGTACTCCACTCTGCCAGGCTTGTCTCCCAACAAGAAATAGTTGCATTCACTGTGTCTTAAATAGGCCCTTTGTATAGTTAAAAAATCAAATCCAATGCCAGGCATCATAATATATTTATGTAAGAGATTATTATAACCCTTAAAGGGACAAGAAGGCACAGGTGTTTTTTAGTATTGTTGTTGTTGTTGTTAGGTGCCGTCCAGTCGGTATCCGACTTATAGCGACCCTCATAGGGTTTTCAATGGCTGTTTTGGGATTGCCTTGGGAGTGGATTGCCAGGCCCTTCTCCCATTTTTGTGGTGCTGGGAATTGAACTCGGGACCTCAGAGACTGCAGCGCAGCGCTCTACCCACTGAGCCAAATCCCAGCCCTTTTAGTATTTGAGTCTGGCTTTACTTCTTTTTACCCTCCTGCCTCAGCCAGCCTAGCCCTAGTTTGGCTCTTTCCCCTTGCTTACCAATTTATAAGGATTTTTAAGAAAAGGACCACTGGGCTGAGGATGTAGCTTGGTGATAAAGTGCGTGCCTAGCATGCATAAGGCCCTGGATTCCATCCCCAGCAACACATGCACGCGCGCGCGCGCGCGCACACACACACACACACACACACCCCATATACAGAAGGCAAAGCAAAGCAAAAAAATCAGAAAAGAACTATCTTTACCCAACTCTGGACAGGGTCACTGGTACTTCTTCATACAGCTATTTGAATGTTAGAGCCCTCAACAAAGATAAAGCCCCATATCATACAAAGATCACTGAATTTCAGGCCTGGTACCTGCTTTCTTTTTGGTTCCATCTGATTTGTTACTAATTTGAACAACCTAATTAGATTAAGCAACTGTAAAAATCACTTTAGGGCAAGATGTGTAAGAATAACATTTTCCTGGCATACCTACAAATCTCAGGAAGACACCTGCTGCCTGCATTAAGGGTGACAAAAGTGGTATGGACGATCAGGTTCTGGATAGTCCTCTGTTTTCTCTTCCTGCTTTGGCAACATATGACAGTGGGGAAAAAAATACTCAGAGGGCCCCAGTGTTCAACTTCCCTGCATGAAATGTGTGGAGGAGGTTACTCTCTTCATTAGTAGCACGGGCCTTTGGAGAGAAAGGACCAGATGGCCAACATATGATTATGCAATGAGTGGAGGAAATTACCGGCCAGTTAATACCCTTACTCAGGAGACGGGCTCTCACCATAGAAGGAAACGTGCACGTGCCTTTCTTGGATAAAGAGACACTATCAAACACTGGAGACTGGTGGATGACGTTGTAGAAGCCAGGACCCGGGATATCATCCTGAGAGGCGAGAGGGGAGAGAATGTGGTGTCATCGGGGTACATGCAGCTCCGTTGTGCTTTTCACCAGCTTCCTATCCACTAATGCCAAGCCTCTCTGTAATCCTCCAGACAGGCCCCAGTGCCACTTGGAGGATGACAGCCTGGCCCTACGGTTTCTCGACTTGCCCATTCTCTGTCTCAGCTACTAGGCTGTGGGACAGGAATTTGAACCCAGGCCAGGGCTCATGAAGTCCTTGCTCTTTCCACTGTGCCGTGACATATTCCAGAAGAATGCCCTTGTTTTTTCAGGTTATTGGGGAAATGAGCATAAAAAGGGATAGGAAAGGTGGCTAATGTGCACGTCAGTGTGTATGGATTGGGTCAGCCAAACCCCCAGTAAGGGAAGGGTGACCGATTTCACGTCAACCGCACCCCACCTGACTCAGCTTCCTCCTCAAGCCTCTGAGAAATGAGGGAGTGTTTCTGTTTACAGAGCAAAATGAAACAAAAACAACCTCCATCCCAAATGAGGCCACGGCTGACTCACATGGGGCTCGGGTGCTTGGCGAGACAGATTTGCCACAGCAGGAGCTGAGTTGGGAGCTATTTCTGCTGCTGCTGCTCACGGGGCTTTTGTCTCAGTGCCCACGCTAGTTACCAGGGGAACGGCAAAGGTGGTGTGACTGATGAGAGTTTGCTGGGTCCTACTTGGTGCCGGGAGTGTTCCCAAGCTCATCTCGCCTTCATTATCGCTCACTGAGGAGAGCATTACCACCCCCACTTCACGGAGAGGGGTGCAGGGACACAGAGATGAGCTTGCCCAAAGTCCCCCTGCTGTATGTGGGAGTACCTGAATTCGGTGCTAAGTGCGTGATGTGTGCCGTCTCCTTTACTGCTCCCCAAACACTGGCAGTGAGGGTGTGATCAGAGCCACTTTCAGGAATGTGAGGCCAGAGACGTGACTCCGCAGCTGGTGGTGACTGGGTTTGAACCCAGGCAGCTGACCCCAGAGGCAGTTATCTCCAATCTAAGTCACCCTAATACATCCTGTCTCCACTGTCCCTATGGTCTTCTCTGGGGCAGAAGGAAAGCTTGAGGCACCACTAGTGCTTTCCAGAACTTTCCAGATTGGCTGGGCCATGTCATCACGGTTTATTATAAGGAATAAGGTCACAAGTGCTGTTAGCAGGTTCCTTTGTGCTGAATCTTCCTCCTCTTCCTCCTCCTCCTCCTCCTGCCTCAGTCTTCAGAGTCACTAGGATTTCGGGTGTGCACCACGGCACCCACCTTGTTCTGTTTTTTGAGACAGGGTCTTGCTATGTAACCCAGGCTGTCTTTGAACTCACAATCCTCCTGTGTCAGCCTCCAGAGTGCTGGGATTACAGGTGCAGGCCACCATGCCTGGCTGTGAGGAATTTTATATGCAGTGTGCCCTCTGACCTTTACCCTGTGGCAGACGCAGGCAGGAGAGCTGATTCCTGCTTTACGTGGGTGATGATGGTCTCTTGTGGACAAGAAGAGGAGCTGACTGCCAGGGACAGCGGGGCAGGCAGGGAGGAGCGCAGCAGAACCAGGGATGCAAATGCCCCGGGGCCAAGAGTCCAGAACTGAGGTGTTGTGGGTACATATGTGAAGGGCCACAGGAACACACTGTGTGCCAGGCACTATTTTGATACTTTGCATGTACTTGCTCAATTAATCTCTGTGTTAAGGATGAGAAAATGGGGCCGAAATAAGAAAGACCCAAGGCCCTATACCTAGTAAGTATGAACCCAGGCAATCTGACTACAGAGTCTACTCTTAACCACAGAGCAAGACCCCCTTGCAGACGAGATTGCATAGGATAAAGGAAAAGCACCCCACTGGGTTACAAATCAGGAATTCTGGTCTTGGTGCTGCTATTAGCTTCATGATCTTGAGCAAGTCACCTGTTTGGGCCTCAGTCTCCTTATCTGTAAACCCACGGTATTGGGCTGTGAGATGCTATTGAGCTTCCAAAGTCCCTGCATCTACAGAAAGCTGCAGCAGGGAGTGTGAAATGTGACTCTCCTGAGTTTAAACTGTGGATGGTAAAGACCCACATCTCAAGCTGCATGGCCACACTCAACCCTGCTGTCAGATCACAAGCATTTTCTGTGCACTTGTATGTGTCTGCAGACCCAGGGCTGCCAGACAAAACACAAGACCTGAAGACCGCTCCATCTCACCTTACCCAGATAAGTTAGAATTTCAGATAAACAACAAATAGGCACTTCAGTATATCTATGAAATATTCAGGACACATTCATGCCAAAATAGGTATTTAGTTGGAATTCTAATTTAACTGAGCATCTTGTACTTTTGTTTGCTATATCTGACAAGCCTACTGGGCCTCAGTCATACTTTAACTCTGCTGAGCTGCAAATTTGCTAGAGTCCAGACCATAGAGGAAGAGCTCTGCCACCTCACAGTCTGGAAGAATGAAGTGCTGCCTGTTTGCTCTCCATAGATGCCCAGAGAGAGCCCTCCAGGCAGCGGCATGCTGGAGCTGGCTGGTGGCAGCTTGTGAAGGGACCTGTAAAAATTAAATTTGCTAGTGGTAACTTGAAATTAGCCAGGGTAGGAGTATTTACACCACAGAAATTTGCAAAGGCCACACATCGGAGCTTGTCCTCATAGAGTGCCCAAGCAGGCTTCCGTGAGGGAACACCCAGCTTCAGAGAATTCAGGCATTCCTCTGCAACACCTAGAGCTGGGGGCGGCTCTTTGGGTGGGCAGTAAAACTCCAGACCTTTCACCTGTGGGATAACCATTCATGTGACTAATACCTTGTGAGAGCGGGGACTTTAGGCTCCTCAGAGCACATCCCAGAGGCCAATAATCCAAGCTGGGACTGGTGTGAACTTAACCACCGCCCCCCCCCCTTTTTTTTCTTTTGGCTCAGACCCCCTTAGAAGGCAAAATTCAAATAAACAAAAATGGGTCTGGGGAGGGAGAAGAGAAGAGAACTCAGATTTATTAGACCTCTATTGACCCCCTGTTGAGGGAGCTCTTGAAGCCCTGTGCTGGCTGCCGTCCCCAGGCCCACCTCATAGTGTGAGCATTAAATGAGCAAATCCATGGAAAGGGGTAGCAGAGTACCAGAGCCTGGTGGCCACTGTCCTCATCCCTAGCACCCCTCTTTGCATTGCCCACCACAGCCTCAAGGCAGCCAGAACCCTCTGTGGGGGTCAAAGATCTTGGGAGTGGGGCCTAAGCAAGGGGTGCTGGCGGATATGTCCCCATCCTCCCCCTAACCCACACCTGGGGACATTTGGTTGGGATGCACTTGGAAAGCTCATTTGAAGGATGAAGGTCCTAGGCGAGCAGCCTCTGGGTGTGCCAAGGGTGGGCCCTTCAGTTGGCCTGGGAGAGGCTGAGAGAGGTAATGAAGAGGATGGGAAGGGGGGAAACCGGACATTCCCCTCCTCACCTGGGTGTCTCCCCAGGTTAAGGGAGGCCTTCATACCCCAGAGCCTAGAGCCGGGTGCAGCTTCATACACACTGGATTTTCTAGTCCTGCTTTCATGAATTCTGTCCACTTACTACTTCATGTTTAGCAAATCCCTGGTTTGTCAAACCATTTTCTGGCTTGGCAAAAGCAGCCTCGGTTGAACCATTGGCTGAAGACAACACGAGATCTGCTTTGGACTCTTCAAAGATGTTCTACCTTGTTCTAGCCTGTTTGGGGGTGGTGAGCACAAGAGGGCTAGAAATGAGGCATTTGCTATGGGGCAGAGGGTGTGCAACAGGAGGAGGAAACAGCCCTGTCAGTGGTTAACCTGTGGGCAAAACCACGCAGGATTTCAGAGCTCCCGAGTGCATGCTTCCTTTTAAATGCCTTTGTCAGAGGTTCTCAGGACAACGGGTCCCTCTACCCTGCTGACTTCATCCAAGGCCAGAAAGCTCTGACTCAGTTTGACTGTGGTCCAGAAGTAGAGAGAGAATAGTCCAGAAGGCAGGAAAGCTGACATCTGCCTCCAGAGCTAGTGCCCTTGCTGGCCTGCAAGGAGGGTGCCGGGAAATAGATGATGTTCCTCCTCGCCTCCACGAGCCACGCGGGGAGGGACAGAGGAGGCAGCAGCTTCAGGTCACAGCTCCTGGATCCTGGGTTCCCATCTTTCCCTGTGCGGGAGACAGGCTTCCTCCTGAGATGTCACCAAGGGGGCTCTGTTGTCCCAGACACCCCTCTGGTTCAACTTTCTGAGACTCTGAGCCCTATTCCTTGTAAGATGCCCTTCCCCCAGCCTGTCCCACCCCTCTGCCTCCCTTGGTGCCTCCGCCAGCCCCTCCCTGCACAGTGTGTCTGGCCCTAGGGTGAAAAGGAAGAGGCCGAAACCTGCTTCAAGTGTGAAAGGCCCACTTCTTCAGAAAGGGGGAGGGTGCCAGAAGGGACAGCCTAGACACTGAGAATGAGATCTGCGGAGGTGCTGATTTCCAGAAATGAGGGTTTCTTAGTCTCTCGGCCACCTGGGCAGATAAAAATGGGGACCTGATCTTTGCCCCTTGCTGGCCCCTCTAGGTCAGAAATCTAGTCAGACAACAGAAGTGAAACCTACATTTTCAAAGCATCTGTTGAAATCTGTCCCATGTTATAGAGCACCGTAGGCCTCTTTTTCAGGGTCCCCTGACTTTCTTAAATCTGGTTTCAGCTTATTAGCAGTGTCTTGAGAATCCCTGAGTGCGATTTGGGCAAAGATTTAGTTCAGCAGACATTAACTGATAGCAGTTGGTACAGTGCCACTGTATGGTCTCTGAGGCCCTAGGTTTGATCCCCAGCACCACAATAATGGAAGAAGGACGTAGCAATCCACTCCCGAAACAATCAGCCATCTAAAACCCTATGAGGGTCGCTATGAGTAGGACACAACTCCATGGCCCCTAATACACACACACACAGAGTGTGCCAGGGCCTGTGCCAGGGGGCAAGGACACACACACAGGTTGTCCGCCACTCACAAGTTCTGGGGGGGGGGGGGTGGATGTTGAGATGCAACAAAACCACGCACAATGAGGACTGGGGTGTGGCTCAGCAGCAGAGCACCTGCCTTGCATGTTCAAGGCCCTGGGTTCCACTCCCCGCACAATAAAATAAAATAAAATAAAGTAGTGCAAAAGGGTTGCATGTGTTCCTGTGATGATGGAAAATGCAGGCTTGAACTGGGGACATTCATTCGATCCACTTTTGAGGGGGTTGGGTTTCAGAAAGAACAGCAATGACTTTGACCAAGGGGCCCACACAAGACGGTGGTGGAGAAAAAATGCATGCACATGTCACTATTGGGGCAGGCAGAAGGCAGCGGGGGCATCAGATGGGCCTGGGGGAGTGGCTCCCATCATGGGGGCAGCCAGGTGCTGCAGCCTGAATACAGCCATCCCAGCTGGGCCCTAACCCTCTTGTTTCAGGTCTCTATTTAGGAAGTGGGGATGATGGTGGGACTTACCTCACAGGGTTAAAATGAGTCAATAAGTGCAAAGGTTTTTGAGGGGTGCCTGGTCTGTCTTCAGGGCAGCCAGAACAGGTCCTACAGACCCCTTAGGAAGGGACCTAGTGATTGATGCAGGAAGGTGGGGTAGACCCTCCTGTGGTTCTAATACACAGCTGAGGGGACATGGGGGGCAATTATTCCTATGGACAGGGTGAGTTCTGCAAACACTTAAATGTCCCTGGCACATGAAATACGCTTGGTCCAGTTGATAAGTGAACAGTATTAGCCTTGTACAATTTTACCACAATTCCAGCACTGGCCAGCTTACCCTTTGGAAGGGTAGTTCAGGCCCTGTGTGGATTTACCATGTATTTTTAGTTGTACCCTCTAGAGCACATGGTGTCCCTATCCTGTCAGAATGCATTCATTCAAACCTGGAAGGTTTAGGATCATGAAATATTCATTCCTGCTCTTAAGATAAGGAGGGCGATGCAAAGACACTGGGTGGTGTCCTTACGGTTACACAGCTTGGGAAACGGTGACCGTGATCTAGGGTAAAATGGAGACAGAAACAGGGAGGCAGGGAGGAAAATGTCCAGCAGGCTATGGGGCTGTGCTGTGTTACACAGAGGCTTGTCTCTACAAGGGCAAAGCTTCCAGAACATCCACAAATAATTGTGAAAAGCTCAGAGAGTAGGCTTCGCTTCCAGCAGGCCACATAGCCAGTCCAGACGCTGGGCTCTTGAAGGATCCTTGTCCCCAGTGGCTGGACTCTCAGGGGCAGTGTGAGCTGGCAAGGGGTCCCTAAGGCTCTGCTGTAGTTGGCCTGGGAAGGTCAGTGCACGTCTCTTGAGGGCACTGCGTCTCTGTGTGCCAGGTGTGCTAAGTGGGTCACAGCACTACGGTGAGACGAGCAGCCCAGGTATGAGATCAGGCACCGGGTGTGGACGGCTTGTGTTTTAAGAAGGGTGGTGAGGCGCCAGAGGTTTAAAATCTGTGTTTCATTTGTGTTGCCTCACTAAATTATTGGGTGATGTCGAACAAGCTCCTTAAATTCTCCACGCTCACTTCCCTCAGGAAAAATGAGAATCATGAGCCTGGAATAAGGATTTGTTTTCTCATGTGTTGATGTTAAAAACTTTTTTTTCCCCCTGATGCTAGGGATTGAACCCAGGGCATTGCGCATGGCAGGCAAGTGCTGCCGCTGAACCACATCTCTATTTATGACTTGAGGAGACTTCAAAAATTATATAAGCCAAAGTTTATGTTTCAGATGAGGAAACTGAAGCTCAGAAAAGACAAGCAGCTGGTCTAAAGGCTTCCAGATAGTGACAGAGTAGAATGTAGGAAAGCTGACTTATGGATCTCATGCCTTTTTCATGAAATTCCATACTTACAAAATGCTCAGATAAAAATTTTTACATTATCAAACAGATGCAGCCACATTTGAATCAAACTTCTGAGTGATTTCTTTCTGTATTGGCTGCTGCCCATTTTGGCTCCTTTGATAGAAAATGTCCTGAAAACAGTAGTATTTTAAATGCTGACTTTCAGTTTCCGGATGTGAGTCTTCGGAGCCTCCGTGAGGAGCTCACATCTTGCCCTCCCTAGAGATTGGTATGTTTTGCCAAGGCCTTTCAGAAACATGCTGATTTTCATCAACCAAATTTATGACCTTGCAGACCACAAAGGCAGGCGTGGTGCAGTGTGGAAAGAGCAAGAGGCTTTGGAGTGAGCTAGGCCGGGGTTGAGGTCTAATTCTTTCAGTGTTGATTCAGCAAGTATTTATTTAGAGCCTCTCATGTGGCAAAGCCTATGTTGTGTGACCGTGGGTGGGTCACTTAACCTCCCTAAGCCTCGGTTTCCTCTTCTGTTAAATTAAGATAATAAACCTTTCCTTTTATCATTGTTCTGAAGGGTAGAGCTACAATCTAAAAAGGCTTTTACACATAGTAGGGATCAGTGAATGGCAGCTGCTGTTATTTTTGTTGGAAACTGGCCTACAACCCTGGAGATGGACAACATCTTATAAAGTTGACAAATGGAAAGTGAGACAGAAAATGGGGAAGAGACTGACAGCTAAAACACAGAGAAACTAGAGAGGGAAGGGAGAGAGGGCCCAAGCAAATCTTTATCATCTCTGGGGGAGTTTATAAGTGATTTTTAAAACTGCGTATGTATACAATACTCTTTCTTGTTTGCTTCTTAGAATTCCAAAATATCAGAAGCAGAATTCTGGAACTTAAAGCATTCTCTAGTTCTGCATTTTCACTCACAAAAGAGGAACCAGGCAGTGGGTAGGGGGGCATGGGGCTTGCCAAGACCCCTCCACATCGCATGACACCTGTGCTCAGAACCTAGCTCTTCCCACCCTTTCTCTGCCATCTGCGCAATGGCAGGATGACAACCATTTGTAGAATGCAGCAAAAGGTAACTGAGATGATCACTCCTCCAAAGGAATGCTATTCTCCAGGTCCTGGTTAAGTGAATGAAGGAATGAAAATTTTAGAAGCTAAAGACGCCTGCTAGTGCCTCCTGCTGGTGAAACAGAGAAGCGCAGGCTCCTGTAATCCCAAATTAAATAAAAGCCTGTTTTTGGACGTGTAGTCAGGAGGGACCAATCCCGGGAGAAGGACATCATGTTTGGGAGAGTGGCAGGTCAATGAAAAAGAAGGAAGACCCTCAACTAGATGGATTGACACAGTGACTACAACAATGGGCTTAAACAAAAAAAGATCGTGTGCCTGGAGAAAAATTGGGGAGTGTTTTGTTCTGTTGTACACAGGGTCGCTATGAGTCAGGGCTGACTCGATGGCACCTAACAACAAGAACAACAATAACAACAACAACAACAACTGTTAGGAACCAACCTGAACTTTCCAGATCAAGGAGGAAAAGAGACATGGAGACTTTGGGAAGAGGATGGAGATGGAGAAAACACAGGAATAGCAATAATTCATCGCTTGAGAATGTGTTTTTGGAAAGGTAAGGGTGGGCTTCATCACAAAAGTAATTCTAAATTTATTAGATTCTCCTTTTCCCTCATGAAAACCAAGTTATCTTCCATGATGTTATTAGGATTGGGTGGGGGGTTATCTTCTATTTACTGCACAGGACTTATGGAATTTTATATCTTTGTTATTTTTAAAATATATTTTGAAGGTCTTTTTGGCTGCTGAGCTTAGCGGTGCAGGTCTGTATCCCAATACTCTGGAGGCTGAAGCAGGAGGATTGAGAATTTGAGGCAAGCATGGGCTACAGAGTGAGACCCTCATCTCAGGAGGGAAGGAAGGAAGGAAGGAAGGAAAGAAAGAAGGAGGAATGGAGGGATGGAAGAAAGGAAGGAATGAAGGAAGGAAGGAAGGAGAAAAAATATTTTTGGTTCTGTTGAATATCTTTGATACCATAAGTCCAGACATGATTGCTTCCCCCTGGATATAAATTTCTCAATCTCCTAGTATGTGCAAACCCAAGTTCAATCCAAGAAAGAAAGAAAAAAAAAGAAAGAAGAGAGAAGAGAGAGGGAGTAGGAGAGGGAGAGGAGAGGGAGGAGGGAGGAAATAGAAGAAAGAAAGAAAAAAAATCTCCACCTGATTCTGACAACCCTGGCACGCACCTTGTTGGAGGGTGCTATGGCTTCTTGGGCAACACTGCCCCCTGCTATCCACAGGAGATACAACAGCCTGTTCTATGAGGCTAAAATCCAAAGAAGTTTTAAGACAATGTCATTACCTGTTTATGATAAAATCTCCTGGCTTGACTATTGAATCCTTTCTTTTCTGATGCTAGAACTACTGAGGCTTGGAATTTAGTAGGAATGGAGGGCTGTGTTGGATATGCAGCAGTAAAACCTAAGGGACAAAAATAAAATAACAATTAGCACACAAAAAAATGTAGTGACACATGAAGAAAATACAGAGGTGTCTACTAAGGTCTTAATGTAAATGGAAGAGAGGAGAAACTTGCCCTTTGACAAGAGAGAAACATGAAGCTGTATTTGCAAAAGAGTACTTCCCACTTTCTTTTCTTTCCCTTTTGATATTTATTGGAGTTTTCCCTTCTCTGGTCTCACACCAGTGAGATGTGGTCACATAAGCACATTTAAGCCAACTATCACAAAGACAAAGAAGAATAGAAACAGACAGGTGACATTTTGGAAGAGGAGAAGGGCAGGGGGACCCAGCATCCTCACTCCTTCTGAGCCCAGACCTCAGCAAAGCACCTAACTGGCATGGTGGCACACACCTATAATCCCAGCAGAGAGGCAGGAAGATTGCCACAAGTTCAAGGACAGCCTGAACTATGTAGCCAGTTCCAGACTAGCTCGAGCTACATAGCAAGACCCCACCATCAAAAGAAAAAAGATCTGGAAGGATCAGGGAAATGCCAGAGTGGAGCTAGCTCTCACTTTTCAGGGCATCATGCAAGACAAGTTTAGGCTTCTGCTTTCAGCAAGTATGGCATTAAAAAGCAGAAGGGGATCATTTCTAGAAAACCAAATTTAAATTTTGTATGTCTGGGTTGAGCTATGTGACTCACCCTGAGATAGGATAGAAAGAGGAAATTTGGGGACTTGGGAAAGGAGAGAAGCCCTTCACTCTGAAATCTGATATCTCCCACCAATTGAGAATCTGCAGCGTTAACCCAAGAAATCTGCTCACTGCTCCCACGGGTTGTCAGTACCTAACTAACTGACAAAGACTGCCGTGTTAGTGCTATCGAGTCAGGTCTGACTCATGGCAACCCTATGTACAACCAGAGGAAACACTCCCCAGCACTGTGCCATGCTCAGAACTATCTCAGTGGCACTCTGCTATTCATAGGGTTTTCAAGGGCTGATTGTTTTAGGTTTATTTTGGGAGTGGGTTGCCAGGTCCTTCTGTTTTTGCAGAGGTGGGGGTCAAATCCAGGGCCTCAGAGTGCTCAGAGCAAGTATTCTACCAACTGAGTTAAACTCCAGCCCAAACACTGCCTAAATGGAGACAATTCTTGTCTTCCTGGGGGCTCTCAAACAACAGATACAACAGAAAGACTATGTTGTCATAAACAACAGATAAACTATGCTTACTTAGGCCCTGAACGTTTAACACTGCTAACATCCCTCTCCCATCCCCAAGCCTAAACACGACACTCCATAAAATCACCTTACAACTTAACTTACACAAAGAAATTCTTTAGGATTAGAGGAATAGATAAACTAGCTCATATTGCCTATTCTTATAGTAAACTTTTGATTCTACTTAAGTTTAAACCTTATTTAATCCTTAAACCTAGTTGGAAAAAGGCACAAAATCATATATATACTCGTAAAGACACCTAGGCCTATCTCTCCCTCTCTAAACACTCATGCTCACTCTGCAGTGTGGACTGTCTGTCACCCTTTGTCTAATAAACTCAAAACTCTGCTTCACTTCTCTGTTTTGTCCTGAAATTCTTTTCAGTGATTGAGACAAGGACCCAGCATCTCCCCTGAGTGGAAGTCCCAAGAAAAGAGTACAGCACCCCTAAACTTGCTGACATTCCTACCACACCACATGTCTGGAGAGCCATCTCCGACTGCTAAAACTCTGCAGGCAGCATCTATCTGCAGAGAAGATGGATTACAAACTCCAAACTGTGAGCAACAGAGCCTGACTCCATTTTTCTACATGTGACAGCTGACTGCTGTTTGGGCCTCACTGCCCCTCTTCCTCTTCTGCCCCCTGCCTGGGCAGCTGTCTAGGAGGCCCAGATGCTCTCTCCTGTGGTGCCAGTTGGTCATGCAAACCACAAAAGCCCTGCCTTGGCTCCACTGCTACCCCCATTAACCACAGGGAAAGCCCCAAGGCAGCCTCTTTTCTGTATACTCTCAAGCCATTTGTGGACCAGATGAAGAAGCCTGCCCTGCAAGGGTGGATACCTCCTCACGCCCTCCTGACTGTGCATGTCCTGACACCTATGCCAAATTCTGAGTGGGGTCCATCCTCGCTCTTTGGGCTGCTCACAACAGTCAGGCAAATCATCTCAACCTCAGGCCTGTCCCTCAGAGAGAAAATGCAGGTGGCTGGGGAACAAGGTAGCCCAGAGAAGAGAAGGCGCAGGGCAGGCAGCAGAAGTGGGTAGAAACGAACTTTGAGGCCCATTTCTTTGTCTCTGAATTAAACACACACACACACAAAAAAAAAACAAAAAACAAAAAACAAAAAACAAAACAACCAACAACAACAACAACAAACAACAACAACAACAACAACACCTCCTTTTCAGAGAAAGAAGCCCTCATCAGCAATTGGGGCCCCTTAAGGGGCACTATCAGGAACCAGCTTTACAGATGAGGAAACTGAAGCTTAGGAGGATTAAGTTACTCATCCAAATCACATAGCTATAAGTGAAATAGCTGAGATTTGAACACAATTTGCCTTATGAGCCTGGGCTCTTGGGTTCTATACTGTGCTTCCCCTTCCTGAGCTGGGCCCATAGTATGCATGTGATGAATGAATGAAACAATGGAGAAAAGCACACTCGCCTAATTTGACAGGGTTGAGGATGAAGCATGTAAAAGAAGTTGAATGTATGTTATTTAAGTAAGTGGATGGCTACATATTTCTCACTTTAAGGGTGTTATCTAGAAAATCAAAAAGCAGAAGTAGCTCCAAAGTGTTTGCTTCTAAAAACCTAAGTCCATAGAACAGCTCTAAGAGGGCTTGCAGAGGAAGCAGTAGAGAGAAGGGGTTAGAGAAGAGGAGGAGGGCTTTCTCCCGCAAGCAAGGCCACTCCTTGTGTGAGATCAAGGCTCTGCCTGCAGAGGTGACAGGGTTAGATCAGGCCTCTCCGTGAGAAGAAGTGGAAAGGCAGCATTTGAAACACCCTCTGGATAATGGGACTCCAACTTCCAGCCTGGATTTGTCCTCCTAGCTTGAAAAACATGTTAAACGTGGGCAACATGTATGAAGCAATCAAGAGCCTGGCCACCGGGCAGTGAGGAATGGGATCCCTGAGAGAAGGGAAATAGGTGGGGTTGGCAAATAGATTTCCCCAACTGACAGCCTGGGGAAGGCTTCCAGGCCACAGCAAGGCAAGAGGAGCCAAGGTGGGGCCCACAGTCTTCATCAGTGGAGGAAATGGATCTGGGAGTCCAAAACTACCAAGAAAGCCAGAGTCCACAGAGTACAGAGTGACGCAAAAACAAAACAAAACAAAACAAACAAACAAAAAAGGGTCACAAAGCTGGGCTTCAGCTCTTCCCAAGCAGTTTCCCAATAAGATCAGCCCATGTGCATGAGAATACGCCCAGAGCTAGGTGAGAACCACCAGGAAGGATTCATGGGAACAACACTGGAGGCTCACACAGGGCCAGGCCCAGCTCCCGCTCCCATGAGTTCACAGGGAAAAACCTCGAAATTCATGCAACACTGAGTATGGAGATGGATTTTACCTCAGAAGTTGGGCAACACTACTGCTAAGGCGCCTGCAGCCATAGCCCTGTGGCATCCGATCCCGTCAGATCTCGGAAGCTAAGCAAGGTCGGGCCCGGTTAGTACCTGGATGGGAGACCGCCTGGGAACACCAGAAGCTGTAGGCTTGGGAGAAGGACCTGGAAACCCCCTCCCAAAAATCAATCTGCCATTGAAAACCCTATGAACAGCAGAGAAGCACTGACAGTAGTTTTCTCCCTTGTTGTACAGAGGGTCGCTATGAGTCGGATACCGACTCGATGGCACCTAACAACAACAACTGCTAAAGCAGTTCTGGTTCCAGCTAACAAAGCGTAAAAGCAAGACCTGGTAAGATCCAACTGTTCCCATGAAGTAAATGTTTGGCAAAGACAGCACAAAGGCTGGAAGGGAAAAATAAAAGTGCATTGTATTGAGGTTCTTCTTCTATGTAGAAGTGTGATATCATTTGATGGTAGATTGCGGTAAGTTAAATGTGTATATGATAAATTCTAACAGAGAGAGCAGCAAGCCTTTTCTATAAAGGGCCAGACGGCAAATATCTTAGGCTTTGAAGGATATATAGTCTCTTACAACTCTGTCAATATAGAATAAAAGTAGCTATATACAAACAGATAGCTGTATTCCAAAAACAGTTTACTTTTAAAAACAGGTTGTGGGTCAGATTTGGCCCTACGGCCAAAGTTTGCCAAGCTTTTCTCTTAAAGTAACCACTAGGAAAACACTGTAAGGAATTATTCCTAATAAGCTAACAAAAGAGATAAAGTGGAACCATTAAAAATATTCAATACAAACACAGAAAAAATAAAGAATGAACAGATGGGTTAGAGAGAAACCAAATCAAAGAAGGATATACTTAAAC
>VMDO01001790.1:0-17897 GCA_007922755.1 Pedetes capensis
CAACTCTTCTGGTCTCCTGTCATTTGTGTCTAATGCATTAAACCTATTTTTGAGGTGGTCTCTGAACTCAGGTGGGATATACTCAAGGTCATACCGTGGCTCTCGTATACTTGTTCTAATTTTCTTCAGCTTCAGTTTGAACTTGCATATGAGAAGTTGATGGTCTGATCCACAGTCAGCACCTGGTCTTGTTTTCACAACTATATGATGTGACTGAAAATACCATCGCATGAGTTGGGCGCACCTTTGTCTTTAATGTGATATCTTTTCAATACTTTAAAGAGATCTTTTCCCAAAGCAATGGATCTTTTGATTTCTTGACTGCTGCTTCTATGGATGTTGATTGTAGAACCAAATAAATCAAAATCAGGGACACCTTCATCTTTTCTCCATTTATCGTGAAGTTGCATACTGACCCAGTTGTAAGGATTTTTGTTTTATTGATGTTTAGTCACAATCCATACTGAAAGCTATGTTCTTTAATCCTCATCAGTAAATGTTTTAAATCTTCACTTTCAACAAGCATCTGCATAACACAGGTTGTTAATGAATCTTCCTCCAAACCTGATGTTTGTTCTTCCTCATAAGGTCCAGATTCTTGGATTATTTGCTCAGCATATAAATTGAAGAGATATGGTGAAAGGATACAGCCCAAACGCACACCTTTCTTAACTTCAAGCAGTGTTTCCTTGTTCTGTTTAAACAACTGCCTCCTGGGTCATGTTTAGATTCCTCATGAGTACAATAGCTCTGGTATTCCCATTTTCCAAAGCATTATCCATAATTTGTTATGATCCACACGGTCAAATCCCTTTGCATAGTCAATAAAACATAGACATCTTTTTGATATTCTCTACTTTCGGTTAATATCCACCTGACATCAGCAATGATGTCCCTGGTTCCCTGCACTTTTCTGAATCTGGCTTGATTTTCCAGCCATTCCCTGTTTATATACTGCTGTGGTTGCTTTTGAATGATCTTTAGTAAAATTTTGCTTATGTGTGATATTATATTGTCCAATAGTTTCCACATTCATTTGGATCCCATTTTTTTGGGAATAGGCACAAATATGGATCTCTTCCAGTAAGTTGGCTGGGTAGCAGTTTTCCACATCTGTTAGCATAAACATGTTAGTACCTCCAGTGCTGCTTGTTGAAACATCACTATTGGTATTCCATCAATTCCTGGAGCCTTGTGTTTCACCAGTTCTTTCAAGACAGCTTCCATTTTGTCCTTCAATACCATTGGTTCCTCTTCATATGCAACCTCTTGAAATGGTATGTCATCTACCAGTTCTTTTTTGTATAATGATTCTGTGTATTTCTTCCATCTTCTTTTGATGTTTTCTGCATCTCTTAATATTTTCCCTGTAGAATCTTTCACTATTGTCACTCAAGGCTTGAATTTTTTCTTCACTTCCTTAAGCTTGAGAAACACAGTGTGTTCTTCCCTTTTGGTTTTCTGCCTCCAGCTCTTTGCACATGTCATTATAATATTTGTCTTCTTGAGCTGCCTTTTGAAATCTTCTGTTTAATTCCTTAATTTCATCATGTCTTCCTTGTACTTTAGCTGCTCAACGTTCAAGGGCAAGTTCCAGCATCTCTTTTGACATGTAATTTGGTCTTCTTTTTTTCTTGTCTTTTTAATAACTTTTTGCTTTCTTCTTGAACAATATCTTTTATGTCAGGACACAACTCGTCTGTTCTCCTATCATTTGTGTCTAATGCATTAAATATGTTCTTGAGGTGGTCTCTGAACTCAGTTGGGATATACTTAAGGTCATACCTTGGCTATAGTACACATGTTCTAATTTTCTTCAGCTTTAGTTTAAACTTGCATATGAGAAGTTGATGGTCTGATCCACAATCAGCACCTAGTCTTGTTCTGACATTTGATATGGAGCTTTTCCATCATTTCTCCAGCATCATTTCTGTCACCAAGGCCATGTTTTCGAACTACTCAGCTTTCTTGGTTTCCAGCTTTTGGACTCCAGACACCAGTAATTATCAGTACATCCTCATTGCATGTTCAATCTATTTCAGATTGCAAGAGCTGGTAAAAATCTTCTTTATCTTCATTTGTGGACTTAGTGGTGGGTGCATAAGTTTGAATAATAGTCATATTAACTGGTCTTCCTTGTAGGCATATGGATATTATCCTATCCCTGACAGCATTGTATTTCAGGACAGATGTTGAGATGTCTTTTTTTGATGATGAATGCAACCCCGTTTCTCTTTAGTTGGTCATTCCTAGCATAGTAGACCATATGATTGTTGTTGTTAGGTGCTGTTGAATCATGTCCGGCTCATAGTGACCTTTATAGGATTTTCAATGGCTGATTGTTTTGGGATTGTCTCAGGAGTGGATTGCCATTTTTGTGGTGCTGGGAATTGAACGTGGGACCTCAGAGACTGCAGAGCAGCACTCTACCAACTGAGCTAAATCCCAGCCCTAGACTATATGGTTGTCTGACTCAGAATGGCCCATGCCGGTCCATTTTAGTTCACTGATGCCTACAATGTCGATGTTTATGTGCTCAATTTCTATTTTAACTAATTCTAATTTTCCTAGAGGCTGGGATTTAGCTCAATTGGTAGAGCGCTGCGCTGCAGTCTCTGAGGTCCCGAGTTCAATTCTCAGCACCACAAAAATGGGAGAAGGACCTGGCAATCCACTCCCAAGGCAATCCCGAAACAGCCATTGAAAACCCTATGAGGGTCGCTATGAGTCGGATACCGACTGGACAGCACCTAACAACAACAACAATTTTCCTAGATTCATAATGTACATCCCATGTTCTAATTATTAATGGTGTTTACAGTTGTTTCTCCTCATTTTGAGTTGTGCCACATCAGCAAATGGAGGTCCCTGGGGCTTTACTCCATTTCCATCATCAAGGTAGACTCTACTTTGAGGAGGCAACCCTTCCCCATTGATCTTTTGAGTGCCTTCCAACCTGTGGGGCTCATTTTCTGGCACTATATCTGACAGTGTTTCTTTGCTATTCGTAGGGTTTCAATGGCTAGTTGTTTCGGGAGTGGTTCGCCAGGTCCTGCTCCCTAGTCTATATTAGTCTGGAAGCACAGCTGAAACCTGTCTAGCATGGGTGACCCTACTGGTATCTGAGATACGGGTGGCATAGCTTTCAGCTGCATAGCAACACATAAGCCCCCACTGTGCAGCAAACTGACAGACGTATGGGGGAATTCCATTCATATGAAGTTCAAAAATACAGAACTATAGCTTTGGAAATAAATTAGTTGGTTACCTTTTCAGAAGATAGAGAGGCTCATGGTTGGAAGTGGGGAAAGAAGGGACACTTGTGTAATGGCAATGCTTTTGACCTGTGAGGTAATCTGGCAGCATTTGCTTTGTGGTTTTTTTATTGCATTGTGTAAATGCGTTTATATTCTTTGCATTTTTCTGCAAGCTTGTTACACTTTAGTAAAGAGTTGGAAGACAAATGTTTAAGAGGTTTGTAGCTAATTGAGTTCCAGCATTGCAGGTGCCTCTCTATTTTAGAAACCTGTTTATATGAGCTAGAAAAAAATATTACTTTTGTTCATATACTCCTTTTGCCTCATACTCAGACTTTTCCACTTAATGAAATCAAGCAATGTTTACTTTTAGAAACTTTTCCCTTTGTACATTGTGAAAGAGAATTTCTTGCCAGGCACAGGTGCTATGCTTATAATCCCAGCAATTTGGGAGGCAGAGTCAGGAGGATCGCAGGTTCAAGGCCAGAGGTAGCGTGCATAACTTAGTGAGACCCTGTCTCAAGATTTAAGGAAAAAAAAGGAGGGAGGTTGGGGGTGCAGCTCAGTGGTAGAGTGCTTGCAAGGCATATGTGAGACTCCGGGTTCAACACCCAAGTACTGCAAAAGAAAGAAGTGCATTTTTTTCTTTTTAACATTTTGAAAGTCATACTTTCAAACTGATACACTCATACTATGCCTTAGCTTTCTGATCCTCTCATTTTTTGCTTGGTAATAATTTATCAACTGCAAAGAGATTTTTAATTTTCTATTTTGTTTCAGCCCCACTTTTTTTTTTAGTATTGTAGGGTGTTGAACCCAGGGCTTTGCACATACTGAGCAATTAGTCTATCACTAAGCTGCACCCAAGTCTCCCTTTTTTACTTTTTGAGACAAAGACTCACCAAGTAGCACAGGTTGCCTCTGGCCTCAAACTCGGGATCCTCCTGTCTCATCCTCCAGAGTGACTGAGATTACTGATGTTCACCACTGTACCTGGCTCGTTTCAGTTGTTTTAAACATATCTTTTGAGACAATGAAGTGCTCATGATTCTTTTGCAGATGACAGACTCATTAGTAAAATTTGAATCCTTCCCTTTTTAAATTTTTTATTTGGAGCAATTAGTGATTGATAACAATCTTCTGATTTAGTATTCATAATTCTACTTGTCACTTTGAGGAGATGAAGATCTGTGGTTTGTTATCTTTGCAGTTTTCAGTAAGAGCCATGTATACTAATCTTTGTTTCTAGTATTCACTGTAAACAATTTCTAAAAAAATTTTGCTGTGTAAAATATTTACCATATAATTTTGTTCTAATAGGAAATTATTAACATACTTGTTCATATTAATTATTTCTCCTTTTCTAGAGAAAAGCTCTTCATGAAAACAAATTGAAGAGACTACAGGAGAAAGTAGAAGTCTTGGAGGCAAAGAAAGAAGAGTTGGAAACAGAAAATCAGATGTTAAATAGGTAATGTTTATGTATATATCCCCCTTGATTGTTTTGAGGTTGTGAAAATTTGTTTCTAAACATAATGTACTGTATGCTTTCTTTCAAGATATATATTTAAAATATTTCTAAAACTATTTGATATTCTTTAGTACATTATTTTTTATTTTTCTTTCTAACTTAATGTTCTTTCAAACCAAGAGGTCTCTGTCATGTGCTGTGGTTGGGATTGTGTTATGGTTGGGATTGACAAAAATAAGGTCAATAACTGGCTTTGATATATTAGCTAGTTTTGGTATCTAGGAATTAGGGGGTGGGTTCTTGACATTAAGATAACAAAGCTGTGGGTACTGTATAATTCTGAAAATTATGGCTACAACTTTGAGTCAGAGGTCAGTTTTTGGTGTCCTGGTGTGGAAAAATATTACTGGGGTACAGTTTCTGGTTTTGCTGGCACATCTAAGCACAGATAATAATCACTATCATTAGAGTTTTTTGAGCAGAGAAGATATACCATATTAAGTTGATGGTAGTGGCATTTTATGACCCATTTTATTCAAATTAATAAAAACATCTTTTTGAATTCAGCTAATTAGTGGGAGGGCCCGGCAACCCACTCCCAAAAATCAATCAGCCATTGAAAACCCTATGAACAGCAGAGAAGCAATGACAATAGGGTTTCACCTGTTGTAAGTAGGATCGCTATGAGCCGGATCCCGACTCGACAGTACCTAACAACAACAACAATTAGTGGTAGCCTTCTTATTTTAATTAATTATTAGACTTTTCTATAATGGAAATTACTTATATCATGCAGTGATGTTCTATGATGTGTGCTGGTGTTCTTGGTTGTAATTCTTACCAAAATGTAAATGGATGCTTTTTAGAACATGTAAGAGGTTTCTAGACTGTGGAACTCAATGCCAACTTTACAGTGCTCTGTCTCAAAGTAGGAGGCCACCAATTTCATTCAACTTACTGATTCTTCCATAACCATTAATATTGGAATATTATCAATTGAAACTTTGGTAGCTGTGGCACAGACCACCTAGGACTTTTAAGTGGCTTTGAAACTATATTTGATTACTGGTATGGCTGATGATCAGGAAAGGAATATCCAAAAAGATGAGATCTGTGAAGGCCTGAAAAATTAGACTCATTACTCCCTGTCATTTTTTTCCCTTAAAGTTAGGTAGCTTTACCTCTGTGGTGACCCATTCATTATGTGAGATAGGAGAAAATAAAGGGTTTTTCCTGTTCTCATACAGTCAACACAACACTGACGCCAGATGTGTGGAGATTTCCCCCATGTACCAAGCAATCAGTTCTCTAGTGGATGCCAGCTGGATGTCCTGTAATTCGGTTCTGACACTACTACAGATTGAGGGCTCAATCCTACAAGACTGCTTCCACTTTAGATGCCACTCACAAGCCCCAAGTTGTGACCTGTGCTTTTGACTGTCAAGCTGTAAATTGGAGTTCCCATGAGTTTCTCCTTGGGCTCCCTTAATTTGTTAGAGCAGCTCACAGAACTCAAGGAAACACCTTAGTTACACTTAAAGGATGATACGAAGGATACATCTGAACAGCCAGATAGAAGAGGTACAGAGGAAAATGTGTGGGGAGGGACGTGGCATGTCCATGCCCTGTGCAGGTGCACCACCCTTCAGGCTGCTCCATGTGTTCAGCAACTCACAGGCTCCCTAAACCCTGTTGTTTTGGCTTCTGTGGCAGCTTCTTTACATAGTATGATTGATGATATTATTGGTCATTGGTGGCCAATTCAAACTTTAGTTCCTTTTCCCCTCCCCAGAGATGGAGTTTCGGTTGAGCTAAAAGTTCCAACTTTGTAATCATGCCTTCGTCTTTCTGGTGACTCGCTCCCATTCTTAAGCTTTCTAGGGCCTCCATGCACTAGTTATTACCATTCAAAGGATGCTTTTTTCACTTGTGAGAGTCTAAGGGTTTTAGGAGCTGTATACCAAGAACCGGGCACGGACATATATATATTTGGTGTCCGTGCCCGGCTTGGTACATATATATATCACAATTTCACACCTATGTGTTAAAAATTAGGTTGAATTATATGAAATTCTCTATATCTGACATTTCACCTAGAAAAATGACGATTTCATGCTGTTCAACTCTGCATATTCTGTATTTTTTGCTTCCTTCTGTAAGATAAGGCACTGTTGTGGGTATAGAGTCTCCTTTTAGTTTCAAGACTAATGGGAGAGGGGAAAGTGGAAATGAAAGTGAAAGTATCAGAATATTTTAAATCTTTAATTTGCAAGTAAAACTTTACAGTGCATTGACAGTCTGCTATGCTAATAACTACATATGATTAAGATATATCATGCCTCTGTTTATCTTTCTGGGTAAGTAAATTTTTATCTATATTATATATAGATTAATCACATAGTTTAGAAATCCTTCTTTCCCAATTTTAGATTTTATTCTGTGAATCATACTGTTCTTCAGTAGGGTATACCCTATTAAAAAATAAAACCATTTTTTTTAAAGACAAAATATTCCATTGGAAGAATACTCAAGGCTTCAAAAAAGATTAAAGGATATTCAGAGAAGACATAATGAATTTCGAAGTCTGATTTTGGTTCCTAACATGCCTCCAACAGCCTCTGTCAATCCTGCCAGCTTTCAGTCGTCAGCCATGGTTCCAGGGTTGGAACTATCCTTTCCTCCTCATATGCAGGTATGAGCATTCATTTTAGGGAAAAAGTCAGACATGTCTCTAGGATTTTACCTGTTTTATATAGAGTTAAAACTCAAATTGTAAAAATTATTTTAGCCACAAAGAGCATACCAATTTAAAGACAGTTTTAACTGCTTCTTTTTCATTTAGCATAGGAATTTTCTGAGAAGTAGATTTGAATTTATTTTATTCTTCAGTCCCTTAGTGATAGTGTTGGGAGTAAAAATCTTCAGTTGGGCAAAAGATAAGAAACTTGATTAATGATACTTTGAATAACCTAGAATTTGTAGCTTTCTCATATATTACTGTCAGTCATTTACTAATGCAATGCATTTCCTATACAATATTTTGTTTAATACTAATAAAATGTGCTTTGTGGGAAGGTATTATTTCTAAAGCATAGATGAGGAAACTGAGTCAGAGCAGTGAAGTGGATTGCCTAAGGTCATAGCTTAATAAGTGATAGAGTTTTAAACCTAAATCTGTCTGATTACAAAACCTGGGCACTCTCTGTTGTATTAGCACCTGCAATAGTGAAGGAGTCAAATTGATTGGATGGTTTTCAGAAACTGGACTATTAATAATGATGTTTTCTAATATAAGTAAAGAAGTTTTTAGTCATTGAATTGAATCTCAGAGCAGTGCTTTGTTTATAATAAATGGCTGTTAAACTCCAGTATTGTTTGAAAGTTGCCATGTAAGTGTACCTGTGCCCTGCCTTAGCATTTTCTAATTTACTCCCTAGTGAATTTTACACCTAGAGAGGAACAGGCTATGGGTTTTGCTTAAGGCTAGAGCCTAAGGCAGGAGAGAAACAGGACTAGTTAATAGTTTTACCCATGCTACTCTGTTTTTAGACTATTAAAATGGACATCATTTCCCTGCCAGATTGTTGCAGGCCTGTGTAAGAAAGGGAGATGGAGGCTGTTGTCCAGAAGTGACTTTTCTAGTTTTTCTAACAGTTTCTTTTGCTATGTTTTCCTACTTCATTTTTAAGGAGGAACAGCATCAAAGGGAACTCTCTCTCCTTCGTAAAAGACTAGAAGAACTAGAAACAACACAAAGAAAACAACTAGAGGAACTTGGATCTCCTGGGGAATGATGTTCTTGGGAATAAGGCAGCTAGATCAAAGGGGGTGAAATGAGAGACTCAATAAAGCAAGAAGTTTAACATGTGGCATTGAGATACTTCGTTACATTTGCCAAAATACATGAGTGTGCCTCAAGAAAAGGGATCAGCTACGTGCTCCGCTGTGTATCAGGATTTTAGGATTATACTAATGAAACAGTTTCAGAGATATTTAGAATATACATTGACAACACTTTGAGAATATAAAAATAAAAGGAACTAAGGAATCGGGTTTTAAAATCTTTATTGAATATTTTTGGCATTTTGCCTGACATATGCCTATCCTGAATTCCTTTTTCCCCATCTGAGATGCTTGACAATAACAAGGTTACTAAACATCTTGTCTACTATATGTATGACTTATATGCCAGGTGCCATGGTGCATACCTGTTATCCCAGAGACTTGGGAGGTCAAGGCAGGGCAAAGGGGTACCCTGAGCAACTTAGTGAGACCCTGTCTCAATTTTTTTGAAAAAAGGGGTGGGGGTACAGCTCAGTGGTAGACCATTTGCTTAACATGTGTGAGGTCTGGGTTCCACCCCCCCAGTACTACCCCCCCTCCTAAAATATGAACCTCTAGCTTTTGGAAAAAAGATGGCAATTTAAAAGGGAATAAGAACACTTAAAGGTGTCTAAATATATGTTCATTAAAAAGATTGCCTTTCCTATAAAGTTGTATGCACATAATTTATTAAAGAGCTTCATATTTTCCTATCTGTATTCTTTTGTGTCTGATTTCACTTTGACGCTACAATGAATGTAAAACAATTTAAAAGATTTTACAGATTTTGGCTTTGTTGGGCTGGAATTTATAGAAAACTAAATCCTATGGCTGTTTTTCAAAAAGGTTAGTGCTTGTATAACTTTTGAGCCCGATGGGGGTCCCTTTAGAAATAGCAGTATTGACATTTGTTTTATAAGATTTTGGATCTAACCAAATAATTATGTTAAAGTTCTGTGTGTCCCTAACTATGCCATCATTTACTTTTCACTGTGCACCATTTGGAAACTTCTTTATCATCTTTTAGAGGAATTCTCCTGGAATAATTTCATATCAACAAAACAAAGCTCAACTCTGCCAAACTAAGTAGTTTTCATTCATTATCCAAAAGTCTTCACAGTCAAAAGTCCAAGTTGATTGATTGATGGTAGAGGTCAGAAATATAATTGAGTATTCGTTGCCATCATTTACCAAGAAACTAGGTTTACTTAATGGAGCTGCTTGTTCATGGAGTGCACAGTGACACCTTGTTCCTGAAAATTAATTTCCATGCAGCCACTTAGACTAAAACCCCTCCTGTTACAACTAGAAAATTAGAAGGGAGGGGAAAAAAGACAGTCCACAGTTACATCAAAATGTTTATTTTTGGATATAGACATTTAAAACATTCATCTCCAAGAACAGCTTTCATCAGGTATACAATAAGAAATAGACTTTAAACCCCAATACGGAAAAGGTAACATAACTAATTTTAAATGCTGCTGTAGACACTAGTGTTAGAAAAAAAAGTTTATAAATGGTTTTGCACCAAAAAAATATGCAAAGAAACTTGAAAATAGATATTGTTTGCCATTTGTTTCTCTAGTTGCTGTTTATGATAGACCCAGTGACTGATTGTCTCCAGCACACATCTGATTTGGCCATTTACTGCATTTGGGTAATGTGATCCCAAATGTGATCTAGATAGTGCTTTTCACTGGAAGATTGACAAACACGCTACATACATTAGTGAATCTTCATACCACCTCAGTGAGGTAGGTTAGAAATATTATACAGAAATCGAGGCACAAAGAGGTAAGTGACTTGCCCAAAGGTCCTAACAGCAGAGTCCCTAGAAGAGGAGGTAACTCTCCACACAGGACTCATGTGTCAGAGAGCTGGACAGGGACACCCTCATGTAGCATTTAGTAAATACTTAGATAAAGCTGTAGCTGATGCTTTGAGTTTTCTGTACCCTAGCGAAGGGGAAGTCTTTTGGGCAACTCTCCTACCCTTGGCTCTCAACTGTCCTACAACTCTCTTATGAATGCCTTCACCTCTTTGAAGACTGTAGCAGCTTAAGATGGAGACCAGACCTCTCACCTGTGTACTTTAAAGTAACTTATTTGGTAGTTTTGAGAAGTGTCCATTGGACAGACAGTGGTCAAAAGCGACAGTATTGGGAAGGTGCCTATCAGGGCAGTAACTGCTTATTTCTCTGAACTGTTGAGATGTCACCTCTCTCACACTTTACCAGATACTAAGGAGCAAAAAAGAATTGCATGTACCTAAGACAAATTCACATTTCAGTCCTGATTCCATACAGGGTGGGTAGATGGTTTTAAGGAATGAGTGAACAATGTTTTGTTTGTTACTTGAAAAAAATTTCCTTCTTAGATTGGGGATTTGGAGCACCAAGGGTAAAAGGTGCCTGCCATGAGGAAAGCATGAGAGTTGCCAATTACACTTTTTACTTCTGGTTTAATAGAAGGAAAACACAGTGGTATTAAAATTGGTCATGAGCAGCAAAACTTCAGGAATAAAAAACCAGCAATAGAAAGACTACAGTATAACTGGTTAGGGATTTCTTTAAAAAGAAAGGCATGAATAAAATGAGTATTTTAAATTCTTTCTCCTGTAAGGAATACTTTCAAAAAGTACATATTAAGACGAAGATACCAAGTTGTATACTAATATTTTTCAGGCCTTGGGCCTCAAATATATATATTTATATATAATACTCCAGTGTGAACAACAATTTAATGAAATGTAAAATGTCTTTTTTTTTTTTAAATCACACACAAGTATTTATCACCACAGGGTTCACCAGAAATCTAAAGCAAGGAGACACTAGCATAGAAATGTAGGATTAGAGGAGTTCTGATCAAAAGCTTTTAAACAAAATGATGGAATTTCCTTCTTACAACACCCAACATGTCCACCACCAAATACATTTAGAATGAAAAGATTAAAAGGGAACACATATCAGGACAGTGTTTGGAAAGCTTACTTTTCAGTAAAGCCCACTCACTCCCCTTGCTTTAGAGCTCCTTGATGAAATGGAGGTGAGTTTGATGAGTGCAGTTGGTGACCACTGAGAAACACGAGCCCTTTCAACAATGTTGCAACACTGTTAGTTTTTGGTTTAAACACACACGCGCACACACGCTCACGAATGCTAAGTGTACACACTACCAAATTCTGTGGTCACCTTTTCCAAGAACTACTGGGGAAAGTTTCGATGCTGCAGATCCTCGAGGTTGCCCTCACACCCCCACCTTGTTTCCAAATGATTCATTTCACATTTAGTTTTGAGCATTGGCAGTATCCCTTTTCTGCAGAGGTGCAGCGTAGTCACAAGGGCTACACAGCTGTAGTTTTCCAACAAAACCACTTAGATATCATTGTGCTTAAGTGGAGACTGTAGTTACAATACTGACCCTTGCTTACTGGCCCTGTATTCTCTGTAAACAAGGCGGCTGTTTGCAACAACCACTTCAACTCTATTTACAGGAGGGTTCCCACGGTATACACACAGGCACAGTGGCTGAAATGCTTTCTGAAAGCTGTGCACGTGCCTTGGTCTCTTAAAAGACAGTGCTCAAAGTGGAACCCATGTGCAAACTTAAAAAATTAACGACACAGAGTAGCTTAAGCAGCCATTTTGCTCCCAAGTCGTCTGAAGAACTTTGCCAGAGTAAGCCAGGCCCCAGAGTGCTTACATCCACTTGCATTTCTTCTTTTCATCAAATAAGACTCTTACATGCAAGAGTTGTTTCTGAGCTTCTTCCAGCCCTCGTTCTCTTTCTAGTTTATTTAGAATCTGTTGACAATTAGAATAGTTATTTTAGATATTGTGGTTTAGCATTACAATTCTGGTGGGTTTTTGCATTCCTGATGCTATGAGTGGTAAAATCTGTATGAAACAGATGCCAACATTTTTCTTCGATCATTTACATACTCACTTTGCAAGTTGTTTTGCTAAGTCATTATCACAGGATCAACAACACTTTGGCTTAAAATAGAAGCCAGCAAGAAATACCAACTATTTGCTTACAAATATGGGGCCAGCCTACCAGGGCCCCACTTTATGCATTATGTCACAGCCATTCCAAGCACAGCAAGCATTCCTGGGCAGCCAACATGCAGGCAAATATTTCTCCTTAAATGCAGCAGGCAGGGGCATCCTGGTCAGAGCTGAATAGTTCCCTCCCCTCCCCTCCTGGGCAGTGTGGTCCCTCCTCTCCCCCCACCCCCAGTGCTTCCCTTCTCACCCCTGGCCCCTGGAAAGAGGGATGCTTATCATGTTGAAGGAACTCATTGCCTCTACCCTACCTTAGCGCTTCACTTGATCTTCAAGTAGCAAATGGAATTGGTGAGCTATTCTCACCATTGACATGGATAGCCTGTCCCAGCATGACTGAGTGGGGGGAATCAGGGAAGGGGGAATTAACATATATTTGGAAACAACGCATCCAGATTAAGGAGAATTAATCATAAAGGAGAATGGTAGTTCATTACTAATGGATGTAAAAAGCCTGAATTAAAACATTTGTTATTGAAATAGTTGCTTAAGTTAGAAATATGTCCTAATTTCATATAACTATTGAATACAGAATCTAGGTGATTTAATAGGCTTAGCTTTCTTTTTTAGCAGGCTACAATTAAACATCAATTGGCCCCATTTAATAGGGCCACAACTTCCTCATCCAAAGCTCACTTGAGTCCCTGTGGCTGTAGGCCCCATGAACTCAACTGTAAATTCAGGCTGGTCCAAAGGTAGGCAGCATGACAGACTGTAAGGGGGCAGCCCTGTGCAGGGTCTGGCTGGGTGCCAGGATCCCCCACCTCAGACAGGCTTCCCGGCCTCCCTTTCTGCCTATTTGGGATCCCAGAGCTGTCCTGAGACCTATAGAATGCTATATAATGAAATCCTTGTGACTCATCTTGTCAGTTGAAAAGATGTTAAATAAAATCTTACCTCATCGAAATATTTTACGATGTATTTGTAGATTTCTGTCAAGGCCACTTCTTCATTAAATTCATTTTCATGTTTCTAAAAGTAAGATTGAGAGGCTATGAAATGAATTTTTTTAGAGTAACTAAATATGAGTTTATTTCTGCTTTTTAATGATACCTTAGATTCCTGAGTTAAGAATTCTTCCATTTCCAAAGATGACAATGGAGGCAAATCCCTGATTGCTTTGTAATAAGATTTTACTTCCTCTTTGTACGTTGGTATGTCCTTGGCATACAGAAGTTTATTAGTTGGTGCTTCCTGGGAAAAAGCAACCACCACCAAAGGAGTAAAAAACATGAGGAATCTGTAACAGTACAATGTAGCTGAACCCCCACAACCGGTATTACCTCCTGCCAACAAGGCTTCATGCAGTAGGCCTCAATAAATGTTGACTGAGTGACTGACTGCCATCTAGATAGTTCTAGTGAGTCACTGTTATTTTCAGGCAGATTAAATGCTAATATATTCAGCCTTCTTCTCATAAAAGAACTAAAATTATTATTTTTGCATGATTTTAAGTTACTGTAACAATGGAACTTATTTCAATCATAGTTCATTACTAATGGTCGTAAAAAGCCTGAATTAAAACATTTGCTCTCATCCTCACCCACCAGTGAATTTTGGCATTTATGAAAGACTTGATTGTAGGTCTGATTGAGCCCTTTATATAACCATGAAACTGGTAAGTAATTGGCTGTGGCAGATTTTCCAGCTTGTCCCTCTTATTCCATTAGATTAGAAAGATCTTGCAGTTTCCTCAAGGAAGTGCATGGTCATTAGTACTGATGGCTCTGATACCTGATTTTGCAAAGGTTCTCCAGAAGTTTGAATGGTTTTATGTAATTATAATACTGATAATATTTAAAAATAAGATTATATTTTGAGAATCATTTTTTTACAAATTAAAATTTAAAAAAAGTTTGTTTAGGGAAGATAGGTGAATTAATGATAGGGCTAATGTCTCAGTACATTTTATAGAGCCCAATGGCTGAATCCCAGCTTGATGCATCATTCACAAGTGCTTGATTGAGATATTGCCTTGATGAGATATTACTGAGATTTGCTTGTCAAGTTTAAGTGGAACCCACAAGTCACGTGATCATTCATTTAATAAACATTTAGCCAGGTACCACTTGTAGGCATTGAGTGTACAAAGATGAAGAGGAATCAAACCTGCCCTTGAGAAGCTTACAGTCTAATTAGGAATTTACAGTACATAACTATGATATAAATAAATAGAAAAGGACTGTGGAGTTAGACAAATCAGAGTTCATAATTCTGTTCAGATACCAGGCAAGACTTGGAACCTCTCAGAACATCAATTTCCTCATTTATGAATTGAAGGTCATAACAACTACTAGTGACAATTAACTGAAATATACTAAGGTAATAGTAAGTAATCAAAACCCAGCCATTTTTCCTATGAATAAACAAACATTGTAAGGATCTTTCAGTGTGCTGCATGCCAAGATGAAGTTTATTAGTTGAATGAAGAAAGCCTTGTAGGAAATGCAGTGGGGAAAGTTAATGTAGTAATATAGTTAATGTAGTTAATATAGTTAGACTGATCTGAGTCTCCTAAGATTCTGATATGCATCAGGAAATCATGCTTGTGGAATGAATGAAATGGTGAATAAGTGCATGAGGATTTTACTAGCCACAGGAGTTAGGAGACAGTAAATACATGAACAAAGGGATGTAGAAATGAGTTCCTGGTGTGTGGGGAAAGAGAAAGCATGCAGTGTGCCCCAAAATGATGAGGCCTGAAAAGAGTCCTGAGGCCAGTCAGGAAAGACCACACAATGACAATTTCAGGTGGTGGGGAATGGGAAATAGTTTATATTTTAAAGCAGGAGACTGACAAGATCAGATCTATGATTTAGAAAGATAACCTGAGACAGTGAAAAGGAAAAGTTCAGGGGTTGGGTGGACAGCAGGACATGCTTGTCCTGGGCTAGGAGGTAATGACTGTTTCAGTGGAGAGGAGACGGAGGATCCCTATAGAGGAGTGAGAAGTGCCCGGGAACATGTTAGAAAAGGTTGTTGTTGTTGTTAGGTGCCGTTGAGTTGTATCCGACTCATAGCAACCCTCATAGGGTTTTTAATAGCAGATTGTTTCGGGATTGCCTTAGGAGTGGGTTGCCACATCCTTCTCCCATTTTTGCAGTGCTGGGAATCGAACTTGGGACCTCAGAGACTGCAGAGCGGTGCTCTACCAGCTGAGCTAAACCCCAGCCCCATAGAAAAGGTAGTGGTAACTAACTGATTAGAGATCGAGACTGGAAGGAGGAAAAAGAAAGAGTCAAAAATAATGTTAAGTATTCTACCTTGAGAGAGACCAGGCACCATGAAGGAAGACAAAAGTAAAAACAAGCTCCCCTCACCCCCAGGAAGAATAGTGACAAAGAGTTGAAATTACGACTAAGGGTCTAAGGTGCCTATGAAACATCAATCACCATTTATTCCAGGTACTCCGAAAATCCTCCTACCAAAGAGCCACTTATCAGCGTTCAAAGAGTTCCTGAAATCCATTAGGTACAGATAGTGCTGGGTTTAATATATTTTGAAGTGCTCAGTAAAGACCAAAACATCTCTTTCCAAGTTTGCTCTGTATTTTTATTTTCTTTCTTGGGGTATTTGATCAATAAAGAAAATGATAGGAAAACAGTGTTCATGCTTTGATTATAAACTGACAAACTGGTATTGTTAATAAATCTCAGGCAAGATTTTCTTCCCCATAAGCAATTTCTCATATACAAAAACATTTTTTTTTCATTGCAGTATTGAGGGGTGGAACCCAGGGCCTCATGCTTGCGTGCTTTGGAAGCACTGTACCAATAAACTACTCCCTCAGCCCATTTTTTACTTTTCATTTTGAGACAGGGTCTCACTAAGTTATTCAGGCTGCCTCTGGGTCTCCAACTTGAGATCCTCCTGTCTCTGCCTCCCAAGTCGCTAGGATTATAGGTGTGAGCCACCATGCCCAGCCTCAAATAGATTTTTAAAATACATTCAGATGGAATTGGGCAAATATTAATAGTTTCATACTTCGGATTAAAGGTTGATTAGTGTCTATTAACGTTTTTCTAGGAAACAAAGTGAATGCATTCTTTGTGGTAAAGTTTTTCAGAGGCAAAATTCTGTAATAGGGTGGGGCTATCATTTTAAAAGAATAATTAAAAGTAAATGAGACAGATTTTAAAGAAAAACAGGTTTACAGTTATATGATTGATTATTTCTTTTCAGCTGGTGTGGTTTAGACCAACTGTTACTGTTTGAATGTTGATAAGATAGTGCTTTAAACTCAGGAGTATGTATAAGAACTAGCAAAGTTCAGCCTTACCTTCCCTAGTTGCTGCTCCGTGAGAGAGAAGGCATCCATAAATGCCTGGGCAATCACTGATAAACAGCCATCTATGTGCGGAGTCTTCTTAATGTCAAAGACGAACTGAGGGTTCTTCAGGATGTTTACCCAAAAGCGAAGAGGAAGGCTGTTCAAAGACAGAATTATCTCTTCTTAAATAGGGCCATTCGTATGAGGCCTGTGGTCTATTTATCACAGTTTGTAAGTGGGTGTTCACATGTTTTTTATTGAAATACACAAACGTGACAGTGCTTCTTTGCTATTCATAGGGTTTTCAATGGCTAATTGTTTTGGAGGTAGGCTGCTGGGTTCTTCTCCCTAGACTTAGTCTGGAAGCTCAGCTGAAACCTGGTCACCATGGGTCACCCTGCTGGTATCTAAGATCACAGCGACATAGCTTTCAGCATCACAGCAACGCACAAGCCCTCACAGTATGGCAGGAGAGACCAGTCCCTAGAGAAGGATATCATGTGTGAGAGAGTGGCAGGTTAACAAAAAAAAGGAAGCCCCTCAACTAGATGAATTGACACAGTGGCTACAACAATGGACTTAAACATAAAAATGATTGTATGCCTGGCACAGAATCAGGAGTGTTCTGTTCTGTTCTACACAGGGTTGCTAAGACTCTGACCCAACTGGAAGGCACCTAACAGCACAAATCTGCTTAGCCAAACTACCAAGCAATAGAGGGCAGCACCACTCAGACCAAGAAAGGGCTAAAGAAGTATCTACTGAAAAGCAGGCTAGAGAACTCTGAAAGTGGCCATGGACAAGACAGGAATTTCCTCCAGATTGTCCTTGATCATATGAGATGAGGGTCACCAATGAGGAACCCTCAGCTCTGGACCTGACCTCTTCCTGCCCCATGTAAATGTGACACCCTGTGTAAGCCACTGTAAGTCACCTGGATTATTTGCCCCCAATTCCTGGCATTTTATTTTCACACTACTACAAGTGACCCTCTTAATTTGGATTTTATCACTC
>VMDO01001790.1:17997-147554 GCA_007922755.1 Pedetes capensis
TTTTTTTTTTTTTTAATTTTTTGAGACAGGGTCTTGCTAAATTACGCAGACTGCCTCTGGTCTCAAACTTGCAATCCTCCTGCCTCCACCTCCCAAGCCGCTGGGATTACAGGCGTGCACCACCGTCCCCGGCTCCCACCATTCTTCACCTCATTCATTCCCCCTCCACTGGACCCCTGGCCGCTCCTCTCTCTTGGCAGGCGAGTTCTCGCCTCTGGACCTCTGTTTTGTTGTCTGTCTTCCTGGTACTCTTCTGCCCCAGCGTTTATGTCCTTCCCTCTTCCAAGAGGCTCCAATCTCACCCTCTGCATGGAGCCTCTGTCTGTCCTGTCCTGATGAGGTCCAGCCTGCCTTCCCACTTTCTCCACTGCGCTCATTGCGCTCTAGTGTGCTTCAGTGGGCACATTCGATTTCCTGTCTGCACCTATTAAGATGCAAGCTCTGTGAGGACATGGGTTTGTGCCTGTTTTGTTCATTACTGAACTCCAGTGTCCATCAGTATTTGGTGCACGGTAGGTATGCAAACAAATACTGGAATATGAACTTGGGAATCACTCATAGTCCTTCCGTTACATCCTTCTAAACTCTGGTCTAGCTCACCACCTCCACCACATGGCTGCTGGGTCTCTCAATGGCTCTGTTGCCCTGGCTGATGGCCTGCAGCACCCACCCGGGTATGGGAGCAGCAGGACTTGAGGATAGGATAGGTGGGCAGGAATGGGCCAGAGCAGAGAGTCAGTACAGACCCAGATTAATGGGACAGGACCAACCTAGAGCTTGGAAATGTCAGCTTTGCACACTTATATAAAATGGCTTAGCTGACCCAGTGCTTGGAAGGGCTTGAGCTTATATGAGAGTTCTATTACGTCATAATCTGAGTCTCATCCAGCTCGGCTCAAAGTATTGAAGTGAAGTGAAGTGAATTGAAGTGAAGAGTTGTGTTTCTTTTCTGAGGAGACAATTTAGAATAAATATGGATGCCTGCCCTTTCCTAAGGTAAAATGTTCAAATACAAAAACAATGCAAACCTTTAGCTACTTCTCATGGTATCTGAGTACTACATTTGATAGAAGTGTGACTTTCTATACAGAATCCCAATATAGACACACAGTTTAAAAACTGCAAAGTAATTGATTATTTTAGGGACACTGAAAGAGTCTTCTCTAATGGAAAAAGCAGGCTAAAAAATATTAATTTCTCATCCTTTGCTGCCTAACATTCTAAACAGTCTTTTGCATGCATTAAAGATAATAGTTTATTTTATCCTAAAGAATAGGATTCTTGGTATAGATGGTTTTATATATTGTTTAAAAATAGAAATAGCAAGAAAGTACTTCGGCATGATAGCTTACCAAGCCCCCAAATTCTGATACAGAGATAAAACAATCCTTCTGTAACTATCTATGCCCTCTTCTTAATTAATATTCTGTCCCAGATTCTTGAAAACAATAATCACCTACATTCCCACCTGTTTGTTTTCCAGATATGCACAACATCAGGATCTGTGATTTTTTTGTTTTCTGCCTGGGCATCCAAAAAGTCAAAAAAGTATTTTATAGCGAATGGGGCTCTGCTATTGGGTAAACTCCAGATGCTTCTGAAGAGCTTTTCAAGCACAGAGTGAATGGCCACCTGAAAGACAGCATGGCATTTGGGAGATTAACACGCATGGTAGTGGTTTCGAAAACAACAGGAAATCAAATCTAAGCTCTGAGAAAATGATGTGCCAACCCGAGATAAAACAGCTGAAAAATAAACTCATGGTATGGGACAAAGGTCCTGAAAATCCATGCCCAGGTTTAGATTTGCTTCAGAAACTTGCTTATACCATGGTTTTGTCAGCAGGAAGGATATCTTAGCAATGTCTAGCAGTTCAAATATCAGTTGCAGGACTGGATATGTAAACCAAGAAACCACAGATGTTTGGCTTTTCTTACGTTCAGCCTGGAAAAACTCAAGTGATGCTGCTCTGTTCCCAAAATTGTTCCTGTTGCCTGTATTTCCATTGTAGGGTTTAACTGTGTACTTCCCAAAGGAGTTGAGTATTTTACAAAAATCCAGTAGAATAAGCTTTCTGGGAAAGCTGAGAAAATCAAAAGCCTTGGACTCTCTTCTACCCACTGAACAAATTTCCTAAACTGTAGATAGATTCTCTGCTACCCATAATCTGAAGATGTGTGCCTATTAAGTTACTAGGGCCTGAGGTAGGTAAAACCATTTACATTGTTAGTCATTTCAGGGGGGAAAATATGGCCACAGACTTTGGTTAATCCCACTAAAAGTCAGCTAAAGTAAAATCTGCTCTTGATTTGGTATTCCACTGTTTTTCACATCTGATACTTTCATATGTGAACAGAATTCCTAATTTCAAAATGAAAAAAAGCAGTAAAATTTACTAAGTTTATAGTCTCTAACCCCTTTCATTTTATTTGCAATTCAAAGGAGTTTTATTATTTATCTATAACAAGTAAACAAAAAGGAATAATTATGCTGTCAGCCTAAAAAAATACAATCGTGAAAAAAATGGTGAGTAAAGAAAGGAATGGGGAACAATATGAAAATCCCTGATTGAAGGCGCCACAGTAGAAATTTGTAAAGTGCTGTTATTATATATATATAAAATGTTTACAATTTAAACTTTCATTTTGCTTTGCTAGAAGGCACAAGGGATTTGTAACATTTTCACACTTCAGTGGAAATTAAGTCAAACACATTATACACCCCCAAGGTAGCCATAAAAGCGTTCCCAGAACAGTAAGTGTACCTTGGTTGACAGCAGCTTTGTCAGATACATTTCTTTTACTTTGAACTTGTGTTTTCCTCGATGTCTCTTTCCTTGCACATCTTGGAATGCTTCTGAATCTGGTAAAATCTACAGGGGAGACAGCAGAGGCGTTAACCCACGGAGTCCATCCGTGCTACAGAGGGCATGCATTTCCGTGGCGAGCACGAGAAAGCCTGAACTCACCAAATGGCAGTGGTCGTCCGAGTACTCCACATCTAAACGCCAGAGACAGGAGGAAAGAAAACGGGCCATTAAAAAACCACCACAGGCTAACTGGCCGCCTCCTAAAGAGCCCCATTGGTGCTGTAACCCAAGAGCTCTTCATTGCCACCTTTTCCCCTGCTGCACTTTAAGAACAGTGTGGGGCAGGATGGGCGAGGCTGCGGCAGAAGCAGCTTTCCTATCCCTGGAAGGGTTAAAAGGGCCTAAGTGACCAGGTGCTGGGACAGGGTAGGAGGGGCTCCGGCCTGTCATTTAATAAATGCACCTGGAACAACTCAGAGGTGCCAAAGGTGCCGGGCATGTGGCAAGGAGTAAGCAGACCTTATTCCCTCTCTAAGGGATGCACATTGTAACCAGAGAGAGACATCAAGCTACCTACCGATGGCACAATTCATTATGACTGTAGTAAAGATTTTGAGGGAGAATTAATTGTATGCAAAGGAATTATCTAACAAGGAACTAATCCCAGGAGGGAAGGTTTCCTTGGGGAAGGAATGTTGGAGATGGACCTAAAAACATAGTTAGCCAGGCAAATGGCAGAAGGCCCTGAGGTAGGAAGGAATGAGACCCCTTCTAGAGTGTAGACCAAGGGCAGTGAGGTGGAGCTTGGGCAGCAGGGCGAGTGGCCCTGACCAGGGCAAGGTGGAGAAACTTGGCTGTGAAAGCTCAGGGGAGAGGAAAACAGAGGAGAAAACAGAGATTAAGGCACTGGGATGTTTGTTTTGAAGATGGGAGAGACAAGAACATCTGGAAATGCTAACGGAAAAAAGTGCAGTAGATGGGGAGGGAGAGCAGTCCATTACAAACCAACCTCGGGCTAACTGGGGAGAGAGTGTGGGTGGTGAAGGATGCTCAGCAGGCTGGAGAGGACAGGGCTCGAAGCACAGGTGAGTGGAGGGGAGGCAGGACAGAGCGAGGCCAAGGGGAGGGAGGGCACGGCAGGTTCGGTGCTGGAGGCTGAGGGAGTTCTGGTGTCTGCTTCCTCAGTGAAGCACAGGGGGAAGTCATTGTCTGACAGGGGCAAGTGCTTGTGTGGCCAGAGCTTTGAGAAAAGGTGGACCTTCTAGACAACACAGAGTTGAGGGCCTAGAGAAACCCAGGAGCAGCAGGCTATATGGAGGACCCTGGTCATGTTGGACACCATGAATTTACATTGCCCTCAGCTGTGCTCTTGAGTGCCTTTCTCCTGTGACTACCTGACTATAGGTTCAGAAAATGTTAATGGTCAGGTTCATCCAGAGCTGGGATTTCTACAGAGGGGCTGTGATAGGACAGAGGGGCTGGAGATTTGGAGTATTGGCAGGACAGTAATTAAATCCCATCTATTTCATCAGGAACCCTGCAGCTTCTCTGTTTACAATGACCAGATGCAGGGACCTGTCAAACTCCTCCTCCTACTGAATCCAGGCCTGCAGCCGTACCCCTGTAGTATCCAATCCGTCAGATCTTGGAAGCTAAGCAGGGTTGGGCCTGGTTGGTACTTGGATGAGAGACCGCCTGGCAACACCAGATACTGTAGGCTTAGGAGAAGGACCTGGCAGCCCACTCCAAAAATCAATCCACCATTGAAAACTCTATGAATAGCAGAGAAGCACTGACAGTAGTGTTTCGCCTGTTGTACGTAGGGTTGCTATGAGTTGGCTACCGACTCGACGGCACCTAACAAGTACTGAATCCAGGAATCAGAAAGCCCTACCTGCTACTGTGTGTGCGAGGAGCCTGCCAGCGAGAGCCAGACCCCTCACCGTCTTGGCTGCGGCATAGTTTCTCTAGAACCAGACCTAGGAATTTCCTCAAGGCATCGCCACGTTGTTTTCCTGCCCTGAGGCGGTCAGAGAGGTAGAAGACTGGCCTATTGACATTCCCAGAACAGCTCCCTCTTTCTTTTCTCTCCACTTTCTGGGAAGTCACAAATGCTATTGCACGAATACCTGGATTTCCTAAATGGACTCTCTTTCTTGTTCAGCTCACGTAGGTCTGTGTGATTATCAGCAGGCTTCAGATTATCCCCTCTCAGTTTGCCAGGGGGATCTCCTCTGTTGGCCCCCATCCCACCAACGAGTTGGAAATGAGCTATGAAGGCAGAGACTCTGCCTTGAGTTCAGAGCTTTTACGAAGCAGCAGCTTCCTTTATGCTGGGCCATCTGGGCTGACCACATTTTACAGTCTCCTCTCCTTCTGGCAGGGCCCACATTCTTAGGCCAGAAACAGATCGAAACAGCTTTTCTCAGCTTTCAGAGAATTACACAGCAACAACTCAATCTCACCTTTGTGACTATATGTCTAAGTGAGGCAAAAAGCAATACTTTATAAACCTGTGTGAGAACAAAAGGTTAACAATATTATATTGGTTACCTGAAGTAAAATTTGCTATCTTCTTAAAGACTTTTATAGTGGAGCCATTTGATATCTGAAAGCAAAGATAAAAAATATATGAGTTTTCAAAATTTAATGTATTTCTCAACTTCACCCAGGAATTAGATGGCTGGATGGATCTTACATTCTCTCACTTATTAAATTAAATATTTATCAAGAACTGCTACGTTCTGGGCACTGTGCTGCAGGCTGGGCTAGCCAGATGATGAGCAGAACACTGTCTCTGCCTTCAAGGGGGTCACAGTACTGTGAAGGGGGCAGACAGACAACAAGATGCTGAGATGCCGTGATGCGGGTGTGAAGGAGGTGGAGGCCAGGACCCTGCAGCACATATAGGACAGGAGCTGGCCCTGGGGGGAGAGGAGGATCAAGCCAGGTTCAGCCACTCCCCACCCCTCAGAGGTCAGGAGAGGCAGGGGCCAATTTGTTTTCTTGAGGTTCCTACTTGTTATGAGCTGAATGTTTGGGTCCCTTCAAAATGATACACCAATATCCTAATCTGAATATGATGGTATTAGGACACGGGGTCTTTGGGAGGTAATTAGGTCATGTGGGTGGAACCCTTATGAATGGGATTAGTGCTCTTCTAAGAAGAGACACAGGGAAAAGGACCTGGCAACCCACTCCCAAAAAACAATCTGCCATTGAAAACCCTATGAATGGCAGAGAAGTAGTAACAATACTTTTTTGCCTGTTGTACATAGGGTTGCTATGAGTCAGATCCTGACTTGATGGCACCTAACAACAACAACGAGACACCGGAGCTTGCATGCTGGCTCACTCTACTCTCTACCACATGAGGATACAGTGAGAGGATAGCCCTCTGCAAACCAGGACAAGGGCCTTCACCAGACTCTGGATCTATTGGGACCATGAACTTGACTTCCAGGGGACCAAAACGTTGAGAAAGACCTGTTTGTTGTTTAAGCCACGTAGTTGATGGTATTTTGTTATAGCAGCCTGGATTCACCAAGATATTGTTGTTGTTGTTGTTGTTGTTGTTAGGTGCCGTCGAGTCGGTATCCGACTCATAGCGACCCTCTGTACAACAGGGGAAACACTATTGTTAGTGCTTCTCTGCTGTTCATAGGGTTTTCAATGGCAGATTGATTTTTGGGAGGGGGTTGCCAGGTCCTTCTCCCAAGCCTACAGCTTCTGGTGTTCCCAGGCGGTCTCCCATCCCGGTACTAACCAGGTCTGACCTTGCTTAGCTTCCGAGATCTGACGGGATCGGATGCCACAGGGCTACAGATGCAGGCACCAAGATATTAGTACACTAAAAAAGGAAGAAATGCTGAGAAAGGTTTTCAAACCCTAGCATATAAAGCCATGGTCTACCTAACAGAAATAAGTAAAAAGCCTCATAGTAGATTACTTTTAATTGCCCCATATTGGAAACAATTCAAATTCCTATCAATATTAGAATGAATAAATAATTCTGGGTCTATTCTGACAACAGATTGTTGTTGTTGGGTGCTGTGGAGTTGGATCTGACTCATAGTGACCCTCATAGGTTTTCAATGGCTGATTGTTTTGGGAGTGGACTGCCACAACCTTCTCCTGTTTTTGTGGTTCTGGGGTTTGAACCCAGGGCCACAGAGCAGCACTCTATCTACTGAGCTAAACCCCAGCCCCAGGCATCAGATTATAAAACAAAAATCAGCAAACTACTGCTACATGCCACATAAGTGAATCTCACATTCATAATAGTGTTGAGCAAAAGAAGTCCAACATGAAAAAAGCATACAGCATGACTCTGTTTACATAAGGCGAAAAGATAAAACACGCCAAAACAATGACATTAGACATTTAGAGAAGAACGTGAAGCTAGTGATTAGGTGGGTCCCAGAGGGGGTTTATATTCCTTGACCTGTGTGCGAACTACAGGAAGTACTTGCTTGGTGATAACTCATTCAGCAGAATGTTGAAGATTTGTTCTCTTTTCTGTAGGTTAGTATTTTTTAAAAAGGTGGTTGTTGTTGTTCGGTGCTGTTGAGTCAGTATCCAACTCATAGTGACCCTGCGTACAATAGGTGAAACACTATTGCCAGTGCTTCTCTGCTGTTCAGGGGGTTTTCAATGGTGGAATGGTTTGTTGGGAGTGGGTTGCCAGGTCCTTCTCCCAAGCCTACAGCGCCTGGTGTTCCCAAGAGGTCTCCTATCCAAGTACTAACCAGGCCCGACCCTGCTTAGCTTCCGAGATCTGATGGGATCGGATGCCACAGGACTACGGCTGCAGGCCTAAAAAAGGTTGAAAGTCATAAACATTGCATATACTTTTTAACAAAAACTTGAAAATGTAAGTATAACATACAGGAGAGTGCTTAATATGGATGATTATGAAGTGTATAGCTCAATGGTGATTCACACAGTTCTCCATATACCCGTGCAGACATCACCCACATCACAATATGAAACATTCCAAGGTCCTGCGGACTGCTCCCCCCACTTCCCAGGCAAGAGCATTTGATCCTCATGCAGAGACAGGTGCTTCTCTGACTTCCTTCACACTGACCGTTTTTTGCCTGTTCTTGAGATTCATATAAGTGGAATCACACAGGATGGACTTATGTCTAGCTTCTCATGGCCAATGTAAGGTCTGTGATATTAACCCATGTTGTCACCACCAGTACTCTGTTCTTTTTCATTGCTGTGTATTTGTCCATTGCATGAATATACTGCAAAATACTGCCATACAGTAAAGGAAGTGATGATGTAGGTGAATCTCAAAGCCATTATGCTAAGTCCAAAAGGCCTTTCATAAAAGGCTGCCTGTTGTATGATCCCATTTATATGAGGTTTCCTGAAGAGGCAAATTTCCACAGAAAGTAGATTGCTTGTTGCCTAAAGCAAGGGTGGGGACAAAAGGAGTGACTGCTAATGATACAAGGTTTCTCTTAGGGGTGATGAAAATATTCTAAAATTAGATTGTGGTGCTGGTTGCACAACTCTAAATATACCTAAAACCACTGAATTCTATACTTTAAATGAGCTTTCAGGTATATAAATTATGTCCCAGAAGACCTGTCCAAAAAAAAAAAAATGCTACAGAGATTTTAAATGTACACATTGGTGAGTAAGTGCTTTCTGCATGCGGAGTTGCTGAGGCCATGCCTATGTGTAGTCTCTTCTGGGGATGAAGTCACGGGTTTTTACCTGAGGCCTTTTGGGACCTTGGAGCTGAGGGCCAAAAGGCCTAAAGGCCCTCCATCTCCTCTCTCTCTCTCACCCTGAGGGACCCTGGGAAAATACCAGGTGCAGAAGTGACCTTCAGACAGAGGGAGATGTGGAACCTAAGGGCCAGAGGCAGGCCTGGCTCCTGGGGGGAAGCCAATGGTTCTGAGCCAGAGGCCAGTCCCCCACATAAGACAACAGTGGGGTGAAAAGTAGTCAGAGGAGGCAGGTCAGGGATCCAGAAATCCTAACTTCCCTTCTGGGATTGTGGCAGAAAGATTAACCCTGTCATTTCTGAATCTTACTGTTGTGTTGTTAGGTGCCGTCGAGTCGGTATCCGACTCATAGCAACCCTCATAGGGTTTTCAATGGCTGTTTCGGGATTGCCTTGGGAGTGGATTGCCAGGTCCTTCTCCCGTTTTTGAAGTACTGGGAATTGAACTCGGGACCTCAGAGACTGCAGCGCGGCGCTCTACCAACTGAGCTAAATCCCAGCCCCTGAATCTTACTACCTAACTGATTTCCTCCTCAACTCTGAGCTCCCAAGGCTGTTCTGAATTCTAATACTAATTTGGACTCAGCTTCTCCCAGTGTGGAAAAAAGGAGAAACCTAGAATTCCTCTTCTAGCCTGCTGCATATTGGTTATCGAAATATCCAAGCCTGCCGAGCAAACACTCAGCAAGATTAAGCCTCATCCCCTTCAGGCTGCACCCATGGAGGGAAGAGCATGGAGCAGAAGCCAGCTCTTGAGAAGCCGCAGAACACAGCTGTCCAGCCAGCTGTGTCCAGCCAGCTGCTAAGTGTAGGCCAGAGGCCTCCGACTGCTGGTGTTCAGGACATCCTATGGGAGCAGGAGAGTGTGGGAAGGGGGTGCCTGGGGCCAGCAGGCCTCTGCAGAGCGTCTCCAGCGAGGATTCTTAACTCCTACTGAGCACTTACACTCTGCTGTTATTACCAAACATCCTCTTCTTTCCCTGGAGCCATTCATTGTTTTCTGGCTGATTTTTCAATTCTCTTCCATATTTGATGCAATTAAAGTCAATGCTCTGTGCAGGCACCCCCTTAGCAATACTCAGTGCTTAGGAGAATATTTGAACATAGTTACAAAATTCCTCCCTACCAAGGGCTGGATGTGCTGTTTCTAAGCCAATAAATATCTTTTTATAAAAGGAAGCTGGTGATTCATTCTGGGTAATTGTCAAAGAATGAATCCCAAATGGATCCCGTTGAGTGTTGAGCCAATACTTGGCTACTGTCAGACGCTTTGTTTTGCCAAAAGCGAGCACCCTTCCTCTGTAATCACAAACACCACGGATGGGCCTTCCGATAAGGAGCGCTGCCAAGAGTTCAAATGTCTTTTCAAGAGCTGGCAACGACTCGCTGCTGGCACCGCTCAGGCATTAAGATAGCGTAGACGCGGCTTGTACCAAGGAAATTTTACTCTGAAATTATCTTCCAAAGCCAGGGTAAAAGCATTTTATTAGCGGATGAGTTGTGTGTGTGTGAGTCTGTTTCTAACTTTCACAGCTGCTTTAGGGCTGGAACATTCCCACCCCATGTGATCTTCTAACACTGTGATAAGGCCAGAAAAATAATTTACAGATGTTGGCGGTGGGGGAGCAAAAGGTTTTGGCTTTCTATTTTGCACAAGTCAGCAGCCACCGAGTTAAGGACAGAGAAGCCTTTTGGAAAGTACCACGGAACCCAAAGGGTTAAAAACATGATGCTGTTTGTTCCATCTGAGGAGCTCTGAATGCTTCCCAAAGAGTGATTCTAGTTAATCATCCCGTCCACCTGTGAGGCATGGGACATACCCTGGGCCTCTACTTTAGGGATGAAAAACCAAACTAAATCAAGGAAAGATTAATGTCACTGGACGGATCTGCAGCAGGACTGTTTCTCCAGTCCGCAGCAGAATAGGTGTACATGGCAATTTCAGATCAAACCTTTCCTGCCTCTCAGGGTTGCAGGATTCTCTGTGATAAGATCATATCCCTCCCATAAGCCCAGGCCACACTGGAATGCGGCAGGGATAACTGTGGAGTGGCCATCATCAAAACCAGAAATTGTGCTGGGCACATGCCTGTAATCCCAGAGACCTGGGAGGCTGAGGCAGAAGATCACAGGTTCAAGGCCATAGGCAGCCTGTACAACCTAGTGAGGTCTTGTCTCAAAAAACTTAAAATGGGGCTGGGAGTGCTGCTCAGTGGTAGAGCACTTGCCTAGCATGTGTGAAACTCTGGGTTCAACCCCCAATACTGGGGAAAAATAGAAGTAGTTGTGACCTCACAAGGAAGAAATGGGCCCATGTCAACAATTTAAAGTCACTCCTACAGTAAATGGGCAGGTGAGTGTGAGAGTTCTTGATGGCAAGATGCATAAATTGGAGCTAATCTGATAAAAATAGATTTTCTAGAAATACAAGGTTAAGTTCATATTTAACCTTATAAAACTGTTATTTCTATAGGTAAAAATGGTCAACTACTGGCAATTTCATAGGATTTGGCCTAAAAGAAAAAATGGAATTTTGTTGTTGTTGTTGTTGTTAGGTGACATCGAGTTGGTGTCCAATTCATTGTGACCCTATGTACAACAGATGAAACAGTATTAGTGCTTCTCTGGTATTCATAGCGTTTTAAATGGCAATGGAGTTTTAGCTATGAGTTTTATGGAAAATGATGAACATGGTCTGAATATGACACCTTTTCCTTATTTAAGAAAAAATTTGAAAACAAATCACCAGGGAGAAACCCTTACTGGCATCTCTCATTGCTGAAAGTGCCTTTCTGTTAAAGGGTGTTACATGAAAGCAGAATTGTGTCCCACTGGAACTGTCTCGAGGGCCCCCCTGCCCCCTGCCACCAATATTGCTCTCCTTAGGTCAACTGTCTTCTCCCTCCACAATGCTCATTCACGCCGCAAGGCTGGAAGCTGATGAAAAGGGCACCGTTTTTCCTTGGTGCCAGAGGGCTCAATTTGCTCAGTCCTTCAGCAAAGAGGGCATGGGGCTCCCGAGAACGTGTGGCAGAGCCGCCAGAAGATGCCCCACAGAAAACCAGCTCACCTCGAACAGGGCTCTGAAGGATTCTGGAACCCAGAGGAAAAGCCTGGGGGGCTTGGCTGCCTCACCATTTACTGAATGAACCCAGGCCCAGAGCAAACTCCCTCTGAGGCCGGCTAGAGATCACCCCGAGGTCATCTTCCTTCCTGGGGACTTGGGCCTCCAGGAATGTGTGAAACAGGAACAGTAAGCGCTCCGGGTGTGCCGGTGGGGTTGGCCTCGTTGGCTGATGAAGGTAACTGCCATCGCCGAGGACGGCTGGCCAAAAAGGATGTGAAAGTAGGATCAGAAACAGCGAAGCAGTCAGATAAACTCACAGCTGCACACACCTGAGGATTTTAAGAAAAGTCACCTTTTTGAATCTGATATCAGAGAACACTAACGGCCAGGATATTTATTTCAGAAATGGGGCCCAGCTCTCTAGAAAGGCCGCTTCGAGGTTAGGTGCTTGGGCTGAAAGCCCAGCTCTGAGCAAGGTTATCCCTCTGGGCATGAGTAGAGTTTCTGGAATGAGGCTTTTCTCATCTGCTTCCAGCCTTGGAGCATCAGTGAGTCAGTGAGAGGGGCTGTGAGCTCAGGCAAATTTCTAAGCCTCTCTGGGCCTTGGAATGGGAATAATGATACTGTTAACCCTGTGGGGTCCAGAGTGACTATTGGTAAACACCCTAAGAGCTGCACCTGGCACAGAAGCGCCACTACCTGTGTTCACTAAGTAAACAAGCCTCTAAAGACATCCAGGCTGCAACAGACCCTTAGAGGCAATCCAGTTCTTTTTCATTTAGGAGCAGTCCAGTCTTTTTTTTTTTTTTTTTTTGGGGGGGGGGGGGAGAAGAGACGCGACACTTCACCAGAAACACTACTGACCACAGAGCACACCCAACAGACCCTTTGGAACATTCCTTGTTAGGTGCCATCAAGTCAGGGTCCAACTTATAGTGACCCTATGTACAAAAAACACTACTGCCATGCTTCTCTGCTATTCATAGGGTTCTCAATGGCTGATTGTTTTTTGGGAGTGGATTACCAGGTCCTTCTCCTAAGTGTACAGCACCTAGGTGGTCTCCCATCCAAGTACTAAACAGGTCCAGACCTGCTTAGCTTCCGAGATCAGATGGGATGGGACGTCACGGTGGTACAACTGCAGGCTGGGACATTCCTAGGAGCTTTAAATTTAAGTCTTTGAATGGCAAATTTGGTGCTGGCAGTGGCCACTTCTGCATTAGCAAACACCTGTGGTGAGCGATATCCTTCAACTACATAGTGGCTCATCACTTTCTCTCCCTCCCCAAACCACGCAGGGCAGAAAGAGGCCTGACCTGTAGAGAAAATTTCCTGACCCACAAAATGCCAGTCCTGCACCCTCAGTGCCACCCCCTCAGCAATGTAGGTGTAGTAAGGCGGCCCAGGGAAAGGCCACACAGGAGCGCAGGGGAGAGAGAGGGAGGAAGCCTGGACTGCAGAGCCGCCAGGTACATGAGTCACTAGGATGAGCAGCCCCCATCCCAGACACACCTGGTCCCACTGGCTGCAGGACACAAGCACAGTCCCCTTCAGAGCCAGTGAGGAAGTGCGTGGGGGCGGGCTTAATTATAGAGAGAAAGACTCCCTTGGTTTAATGTGTTTGTAAAGACATTGGCTCACTTAACCCCTTGTCTGTCCAAGGCAGAATGAGACTGGGGCAGAAATTCGCCTTCCTCTGCTTTCATCTGATGGGAAGTGGGAGGGATAACAGCACTGGCCTAAGAGCACAGCGTTGTTGTGAACACTAATGGAGCCAGTGCACGTGAACAATGGCGGGCACTGGCTGCCGTCGTCCCCATTGGGGAAAGCAATTGTCACAATGCTGGAGGTTGGCCAGAATGCCATCCTGTGGGTGTCAGAGCATCGCCAGCAATTTGGGGCTGTGGGTGCTACATCAGGCCCATGAGATGCTGTATTTTTCCTGTGCCCTCAGATCCCTATAGAAACCTGTGCTTCAAGTACCCAGAGAGCAAAGCGGAGACCTGCCACACTCTATTCACCCTGAGGACAGAACAAGGCAGAAGAAACGGGTTCACACTCCAGCAGCAGGGACTTTGTTTAGACAGGAGGAGGAACTGGCCGTCACTAAGGATTAACTTCAAATCCTAACTAATTTGGACTAATTGGAGGGAGGTAAGTCTGAATCACTTAGAACTCTGAATTAGATCCTATTTTTAAATGAAATATCGTTTTTTGCTTTCAAGCACATACAGTGAGTCAAACTAGGGTGCTTTAGTAAATGAATAAGAGTGATAATTAGCATCTTGTCTCTTTGGAGGGAAAAGCAAGTGCTTGAGGAGAAATTTTTTCCCTTAAGGAAAGGGCAAAAGCAAACCCCAACCCAGCCCTCTTAAATTATTCCAAATTTTGAATCTGCAGAAGTGCCATTAAATCAAGAGTAGATGTAGGCACTGAGGGTGGTAATGGATGCTTTTCTTTGATCAGTCTTTAGGGAACAGGGCTTCTGAGAGGGTCCAGACTTAGGGAGCACAGCCCAATGACCTCCCCAGTTTCCTTCAAGCTTTCTGCGTCTATTTGCCTTACAGCTTAGCTTTTTAAATATAAGGAGAATCCTTTAAGCCCTCACGTCCTAGCCTTGTCATTTATTACCACCATCAGCGATGCTAGGGTATGAGGCCAATAAATCACAGGGACAGGAAGTGACTACAGGCCGGATTAATTTCATTATCATCCTTAAGCAGATAGGTGTCTAGCCCGCCGCCGTGCCCATGAAGAGTGATGGTCCATCTGTCCTGACAGGTCTGCAGCGCTTTGCAGATGGCTGTGGTGCCTCTCTGTTTTCCCCACTGGGGTCCCCTGGCCTGTCTGTCACTCTTAGGGGGAGCAAGGGGTCACTCCCTTTCTTAGGGACCCACTTTGTGCCCCAGGGCTGTGGGGTGGGGAGGATGTAGAGCTTGGGTGGGAGGCTCGGTGGAGCAAGGCAGGCAACCCCAACCAAGGGCTCCAAAGGGGGGTGTCTGTGGCTGGACCTCTCCCAAAGGCCAGAAGAGCTTGCCACATAGACCCAGGGAGAGAAGGATATGGCCTGAGTGTCTGGGGCCCTGGACCTCATAGTGGTGCCCAGATATCCCCCATCTGAGCACTTCCACCTGGCAGGACGGCCCCTCCCACTTGGCCTCCTTCCACCCTTCACGGTCCCTCCACCCACATCCAGGGACCACTCTTAGAAAGCTCTCTGGGGATTTTTACCTAACTGTGAAGCTAAGCATGACGGTTCTGGGTAAGACGAGTCCGAGACGGGTAAGTGAGAACTGTACGGGGCTGAGCCCAGAGGCAGGTCTGTGGCTTTCTCTGCAGGGTCCCCTCCAGCAAAAGCTACAGGGACACTGCACTCTCAGGGGTCACCAGAGCAGCCATTTCCAAATAGGGTCTGGGACTCGGCTGGCCAAAGAACTCTGCTCTGTGCTCCTGGCCACTGTCCAGACAGCAGCTCAGGTATAGTCTCAGCTTGCTGCTGGCTGAAGGCAAAGCCCAAAGGCAGCCATGGTGTAGACCTGCGTCCTGGGGCCCTGGGCCTCCTGTCTTCTCTACCTCTGCAAAAGGACCTGCCATTCCTGACTGCCAGCTGCAAAGCCCTCCCAGCTCCTCCCCGCAGCCTGGAGTGCCCACAGTCCGAGCCCTCCTGAATCTGCTCACGTGTCTCCGCCTCCTGAGCCGCTGTGTTATTGGGGATGGCCTCATTCTCACCTGGATGCCCCAACTGCTTCCAACGGGTCTCCCATGTCCAGGTTTACACCTTTATATCCATGCCCTGTGCCCACCCAATCATTTCCTGAGACACAGATGTCCCCTGCTTAAGGCCCTCTAATGGCTTCCTGCTGTCCTTGGGATCAAATGCAAACTGCTAAAAATAAGACAAGGCCCTGGGGGTCTGCATTTCCTTTCCCACCTACCCCCCCCCCCCCCACTTCTCAGCTTAAGGCACAGATCCTGAGCCTCAGTGAACCCAACTGTTAACCATTTGACTACCATTCAGGCCTAAGTGCCAAAAAGTGAGTGCGTATATATCTGACAGAAAAGTAAGAGAGTAGTGTAAAAGGTAATTTACAAACCCATATTATGCATTCCAGTGACTTTGGTAATTGTGTGTTTGTTTTGTTCATTGTGATGAAGAGTTTCTGGAAATGAAATACTTGTCTTATATTTTGATTTGAAATTGGACACTCCCCGACACTATGCCACGGCCAGCACTATGTGTTACAGTGCTGCTCTGCTAGTCATAGGGTTTTCAATGGCTGATGGTTTCGGGATTGCTTCATGAGTGGATTGCCACGTCCTTCTCCCATTTTTGTGTTGCTGGGGATTGAACCCAGGGCCTCAGAGAGCACAGAGCAGCGCTCTACCTACTGAGCTAAACTCTACCCCAAATCAAAGGGTTAAGTGGGTTAAAAATGGTTCGTATTCCACAGGACTGCTTTAGAAGGGAATGAGCCAAAATAAAGAGAAACATTGAGGTCAGCACCTGGCCCGGAAAAAATACTCCCTGAGCACTGGCTGTTGTTTGCTGGGTCACCCAGCTCCTCCTCAAGTTTTGGCCGGTCTGAAAGTCAGTCAGGTGAACATACGCCCTCTCCCCTCCCTGATGGGTGTGCTGGCACTCCGTCTCAGCCTGGCTAAGTTCTCCTCATTCTTTTGCATCAGTTCAGCCATAGCCTCCTCCAGGAAGCCTTCTTGGACACTCTGAGCCAGAGCCCTCTGTATCATGGTGGTCGCTTTACTGCCTATTTCCCCCAATCCCTGGCGCTGCTGGTTCCGTGAGGGCAGACACCTGGTCTTTGCTCCTCTGCCACACAGCCCCAGCTCTTCGCAGGTAACAGGCATTCATCTAAGGTTTAGACAGCGCCGCTGCCCGAATCCCAGTATGCCAGTGTGCTCAGGAACCTTCCCTGCCTCTTGCCTTGTCGTGTGCAGGCTTCCCTAGAACACAAGGCTCCGAGAAGTCACGTGAACCCTTCCTGAGGTCAGCATTCACCCAGCATGTAGGTCTGGGGTGAAAGGAAGTGTCATTGAACGTTGCAAACAAACAGGAAATTTAGAACTTCTTCAGAATGAGGACCTGCACAAAAGGTTACAAGATCCACCGTGAGCACCGGGGAGCGAGGTGAGGCTTAGAGGTCTTTCATGGGCTTTGTTCCACATCAAGGCACTTGGCACATGGTGGCCGCAAATGTGTGTGGTTGACTCTCCCGTGGCTTTCCTAGGGGCACACTGTATGAGGCTGGACAGTCTCATAACAGCAAAGCTTCCAATCTAAACTCCAGGATGGAGTGATTGGGCAGCACGAGAACTGAAGCCTGATCTCAAGTACGCCACGAGAGGCAGCGATTCCTGGGCTCCTCCAAATGAGCAGCCAGGGAAAACTTCTGCCCTAGAAATAAGGCATCCGCAAGTTCTTCCAGAATATAGGTGAGAGGCTTTTTAAAGGAATTTACCTGGCGGTGGAGAATAGCCAGCAAGCCAGTCAGGATGAGGGAGGAGGAAGGAGATGCTGAGGCCAAGTTCTGGTCTTACCTCATAGTGGCCGATGGTATTTAGCTTGGTTATTCCATCTTCCAGAATCACGGAGGAGCTGTCGATATCCAGAAGTTCTTTTTGTCGGGTACCCACTTGAAGCTCTGAAAAAAGGGGGAAAGCAGTTTGTTCCCTTTTAAAATCACAATGAAAAATTTCAAGTGCTGCCCTGTTAACTTTCACAACTATTACTGGTAACTAAATAAAAACTGAATGAAGTGGCCAAGCTTTGTTTGAAGGTGTGGCTATACATCAGAGAGCTTGAATTTTGTTTTTGGTTTGTGTTTAGGGCTCTGACATTTCAGGCCGTTTTTCCCAGAATCTTTTATGCTGTGGGTAAGCCTGGAAGTGAAGATATTGAAGACAACACCATGTATCTCTGAGGGAGCAAATGCTTAAAAAAAAAATCCCTCAAACACACATGTGTGTGTTCATCAACAGAGGTGCAATGCCAACACTGCAAATTCCTGCAAGGCAGGTACCAGGTGCTAAGGCACCAGCAAAACAGCAAATGTCCCACAGAAGCCACCAGCTGTGCCCTAGGGCCAGAATGTGGCCACAAAAGTGTGTTTGCTTTTCTTGAACCTGCACAGTGTTTTATGAATTACTATGTTCATGTCAACCCAACACTAACATTTAAAGATTAGGAGACTGCGTGCACGCACCCACGCACGCACGCACGCACACACACACACACACAAACATCTGGACTATTGATTTCTCTTTTAAAAAATATGACCCTCCAGCCTGAATAGCAGCCCTCAGCTGAAGCCAAGTGGCCTTGTCCCCTTAAGTTGCAAGTCTTTTCCCAATGGAGGCAGTCTCCAGCATTTCCTGTTGTCCTAGGCAGTGACACCCCCTACTGCTGTACTTTCTTCCCCTTTGGGCATCTGAGCTTGTCGGCTTCTGCTATAAAATGTCTGAGCAGGGCTGCTTCTGGGCTTGGATTTCAATACAAATTACGGTGGTTTCTAAGGCTTTGCCTCAGTTTCCTGAGACCAGCCTCGGCAGTAGCTTGGAAGATCATCAGGCACACAGACGTGGAACATGGGGATGGGCTGTGTCCCCATTTACCAGGAGACAATGCAATGCCACCAGCTTGTTTTGCCCCTGCCTTCCAACATCACGAGGCATGCCTGACTGGCACCAACCCAGGAAGGGCAGGAAGACACTAATATCACTCATCAGTTGCAGGACTGAGGCTGCTGGGCTGTTTTCCCTGTGGTTGATGGGCTGGGTGTGCCCATGTCCTTTGTGGTCAGAGCCACATATCTGCAAGACAATGTTCAAGGCAAGAAAGTTCACAGTCTAGGTTAGGTCTTGGTTTCTGGGCTGCGGCTGCCCCTTTGACACTCTAACCAAAGCAGCTAAACCTGTCTTCAAGCTGCCCGAGGGTCCATCCAATGGAAGGAAACAGAAGGTAGGTGCAGGGAGGCGCCTCTGCACCATGCTTTCCTTGAAGCAGGCCATGCAGTTGCTACATATTTGCAGGGTCTCCCTCAAATTTCCCAGGCCCTGCCTCGTGGCTTTTCCCCACTGGCTTTAGCAGGAGGCTGCATCGGAGGGGGAGGATTTTAATTGCCTGTTTAAGGCCTACGACTGTACATGGAGGGAGATGAACCTTGTTACGCTGGCTGTCACTGCCACGATTTTCCTCGTCTTTCCTGTCCCATTATCTTCTATAAAATCCCACAGCAGTCTCCCAGGAGGGCTGCACGGAGCTCAACTTTAAAATGTTGATGAACATGTGAGGGAAGCAGAGCCCTGTTAGCTCGCTCACGCATATGCTCTCCTCTGCAGTGTACCAATAGAGCCCGCAAATGAATGCAGAGCAGATGCCGCTTTGTGTTGTGGGAGGATGGAGGATGCAGGATGCACTGAATGCGGACGCGATTAGCAGAGAGGAAGATGACCTCTCCAGCGTGCTGGAGTTAACGCTCAGCGCTGAGCCACCCCTAATGACATGCTCGGTATCACAACAAACAAATCAAATGCCAGGGCGAAGCGTAACACGTGTGGAGGGCGCCGGGTTTCCACCTTTTTGTACCTCCTGATGCAAGGTGATTCCTTGTGGTCTCGGGGTCGGCAATCTCATGAATCCGATTTAAATATGGAATGTTTTAAGCACAGCATCTCTGAAGGGTGATGCTTTCTAGGAAGAATCATGATGCTCCTGAGAGAGCAACGAGTTCCTCGGGCCCTGGACAGGCCCTCTGGGGACAGCATGGGTCATCTGAGCATCACCAAGCAGAAGCTGCCGGCCAGGAGGGAAAGGAAGGAGGGGAGGGCACTCCTCAGGGGACTGGGACAAGCTAGCTCCCGCACTGCCTTACCAAGACCAATTTCATTGAGCTGAAGTCCGTAAGGAGAGCCGTTTTTGCTTAAGAATGCTTGGAAAATCTTTTCTTTGGCTTGGCCTATGGTATCACAGTCGAGAACGTTGACTGAAATATTCCGACAGACATCTGCACTCTCGTTCTCTGGGATTTTTTCAAAGACGATGTTTAATGCCTGCAAGGGTACAAACAGGTTTCCAAGTCTATTAGATAATTGCAATCTGAAAGGCATCCATAAAAGATATAAACCTCGGCGAGTCCTACTAATACCTCTGACAGCACATTAGCAAACACTGTATCACATCATCCTACTTTAATCTTTTCTCCATAATCCATTCTTTTCAGGGATAATAGAAAGGAGAACAGAAAGTTAAAACTCTCATTACAGAGTAAGCATTGAATAAATACACTGGATGGGAAGCTATACATAGGCACAAATATCCTAAACATGGTGATTTCTAATTTCAGCCTTTAAAAAAAAGACTTGGAAAGGTTCCCCAATACATATGGGCAGACTGGTGATTATCTTTTTTTATCAGCAGAACCACAGAATCCCAGAGTGAAGTTCCAGGTGACAGGAAAGGTTATGAGGTCTCTGTATTGATCACACCAAAGAGGTCACTTTTTAACATGCGGCATTAATTACGGTAACATTCATCTCCTCTCCACTTTCAACATCTTCAGTCACAGGTTTCTGAGCTCTCATTAAAATACCGAGATCTCCACCCTGTACTATTATTCTTGCATTCATTACATTTCAGGGCCATTACTTAGCGTTTTGTCAGTTAACATTCTTCCAGTGCAGCAAAACCTCAGATTTAGACTAAAGGGGGAAGGAAGGCCTTTGTGTATGTGTGCAAACACAGAGCTAGGAGCTACTTCAAAATGTATCTAAAAGCAATTTCGGCTTTACTTTGTTGAAGAACAAACACACAGATCTAAAAGAACAAAGTTTTACCCATGACTAGGGCTTCAAACCCAGAAAAAATTGGGTTCAGGTTCAGGTGTGGGCTCACTATGTTAAAATTTAGAGGGTTATGGTTTAGAGTTTTAATCCTACATGTATACAGACAAGATAGTTTTCAATTTTTATGCATAATAAAATAGCTAATGATACAAAAAACAAAAAGCAAAACAAAATGAAACCCAGTAAAAGCTGAACCCAAACCTAACTTTTCACTGGGTTTGGGTTGGGGTTTAGATTTGCATTCAGAAGAAATTTTTTAAAATACTTGGACGGGAATGGGTTAAAGGTTTCGGTTTGGTTTAAAGCCCTGATATCTACACATATGATTTTATTTATTTATTTGTTTGTTTATTTATTGTTGCACTTGGGGGTTGAATCCAGGGCTTCTCTCAGGCTTTGCAAGTGCTCTAGCAAGGGCTGCACCCTAGCCTGTTTTTTATTTTTTATTTTGAGTCAGGGTCTCTCTAAGTTATACAAGCTGCCTCTGGCCTTAAACCAGTGAGTCTCCTGCTTCCGTCTCCTGAGTCTCAGGAATTATAGGGGTACACCACCACGCCTGGGCACACATAGGATTTAAACCCACACCCGAACCAAACCCGAGCCCTCTAAATTTTAACATATTGAACACTCACTGGAACTCAATTTTTCTTGGGTTTGAAGCCCTGCCAACCACACATCGTTGAAGGAATTGATTCAGGGAAGAGCTAAGAGTATTTGGTAAATAGAATACTACAGTTCATTTTCTCAAGCCCTTAGTTGTTACTGAGTCAGAGGGATTTGGGTGTGATGTGAAATGTACCATTACTTCATGTTTTGGAGCCTGGCTTACTGAGGAAATAGAAAATGATCAAGTCATGCAACTGTTAATAAATGTAAATACAAATAATATGGAGAAAGGGGATCTTTATGATTATCTCAAGCTTAAAATACGTAAGGGCTGGAGGTGCAGCTCAGTGACAGAGTATATTTCTAGCATTCATGAAGTCCTGGGTTCATCCCCAACACTCCAAAGGGATAATAAAATAAGATGCATATAATAGCACCTCCTCTCTAGCACTGTTATGGAGATTAAGTGAGACAATGCATTCAAGAGATGCTGGGAAGGGCTCATGAATAATAGTATTACAACAACAACAAGCTTATTAAGTCGGAAGGATCATTATTGTTGCTACATTGTGCTTCATATGGAAGCGGAGACTCAGCCTGCCCTCACCAGGATGTGGGCGACGTGTTCAGTCTGTCGAGGTAAGGACACGCTGCCTGCGAGTGGAACCAAACCGGCCTCTGGCTTCAATCCCAGCCTACCCCTAGCCAGCTGGGAAACCTCTCTGAATCGCAGTTTCTCACCCACCAATTGCAAACAACAGTAACTGGCTCCTGAGGCTCCTGTGATGATGGACTGAAGTGACCCCACAGCACTTAGAATCCTGTCTGGCTGCTGGGCGCTCAGGACACATGGCTTATGGCCCCAAATGGACAGGAGGACTCTGGAACACGGGGCCAGGACGTCTCTGGCAGCTGTGTCCCTGGAGTGGTTTCTCAGCCCCTCTGCATCTCACTCCAAGGGCACAGCAGCTCTTCGAGGTCTTTTATAAGGGCACTGACGCTGCCATTGAGGCTTCTGCCTCATCACCTCCCAAAACGCTCTACCTCCAACCACCATCACCTTGGGGGTTAGGATGTCAGTGCAGGAATTTGAGAAGGACAAAAACATTCAGACCATGGCAGCATTAAAGAGAAGACCTGGCCAGAGAGCTGCCCAGCGTTCTAGAGGCCTAACGTCTGTGTCGTGGTCTAGTGTGTCTTGAGTCCACATCAGCCACATAGGATTCTAAGCAGCACATGGTCAGTCTAGTTCACAATCACGGGAGCCTCAGGAGTCAGAAACTATGGTGAAGCTAATTCACAGGGGCTTCCAAAGATGGAGAGTGGAGGTATCATCTCTGAGAGAGCCGGCACTCGCCAGACCCTGACAATACCCCACTCTCTGACCTCCATTCTCCAGAACTGTGAAAAAGAAATTTCTGTTGTTGGTAAGTCACCCGTTTATGGTATTCTGCCAAAACAGTTGAAAAGGGCTGAGACAGATGTTTTTAAATTCTGCTCCTATAAAATTTGTGCAGAAGTAAATTCTGGTCCAGTCCTAACCAAACAATTGTTGTTGTTAGGTGCCATGGAGTCGGTGTCTGATTCATAGTGACCCTATGTACAACAGGTGAAACAATTATTGTTAGTGCTTCTCTGCTACTCATACGGTTTTCAATGGCTGACTGTTTTTTGGGAATGGGCTGCTAGGTCTTCTCCCAAGCCTATAGCACCTGGTGTTCCCAGGCAGTCTCCCATCCAAGTACTAACTAGGACCAACCCTGCTTAGCTTCCAAGATCTGATGGGATCAGACATCATAGTGGTCTGGCTGCAGGCTAACCAAACAATGAAGACTCCAAATCAGTGGAATCTGAACTCTGGGCTGACCAAGGATCCCACTGTGGCCTGGGAGAGCCTTTGTCCTAAGGCAGACTTGCGCTTGCTTGCTCTCTGAGCTGCCTGCATTCTGGGCCAGCCCCCCACCAGCATGAGGTTCAATGCCCCTGTCCTTACAAACAAAAGACAACAGCAAGAATACCAGACAGGGGAGAAAGCAGGGATGCTGCGCTGGTGGGACCACTTGCCAGGGGGACTGTCTACAAGGATCCAGCGAAACAAAGCTCCATGCCCAGGTCCTCTCCCTGCCGCCCTTCTCTAGAGATATTTCCTGAGGCCTTGGAGACCTCACACTGCCAAATAAACTGCAAGGCATACTTTGTATTTGGTTTAGTGCTGGAGCTCAAACCAAAGGATTTGTACGTGCTGAGCACACGCTCTGCCACCGAGCTACATCGCCAGCCTCAAGACAGACCTCTTTGAATCCTGGCAAAAGAGATTATATTATCATTACCATCCCCATTTTTGGGCAAGGAAACTGAGGCACAGAGAGGCTAAGTAACTCACTCCAGGGACACGGGTAGGGAGCATGACCAGGAGATGGAGCCCATTGCCTAACTGTTCCATTGGCACCATGACCCACTGGGCAATGATGTCGCTCCCCTATCCCGCCTGCTGCTCTCACCCACCCTGGCCCTTTCCCGCCTTCCTGGGCCCAGCTGCAGCCCTGGCCCCTGTTGCCAGCCAGCTGCAAGCATTGTGCTCAGCCAGCGCCGCAGCACAGTAGCGCAGAGGCTAGGCCTGCATCTGTGGCCTGTGGCCACCGTTGGGGTCTCTTTTTTTCCTGCTGCTTCTTCATTGACCAGCAGGACTGGGGCAAAGCATTTCACAGGGGCTTCCAAGGTGAAGAGGAACGCAAAGCACCTGTTAGCCAGAGCCCCGGTGATGCCCGTTTGTGTAATAATTTTATAGGTGTTTGTGAATACCTAAAGGGTTTGTGAATAATTTTATAGGTGTTCTGTTACTACCTAAAGGGCACAACTATCTTAAACGAAAACACCTCTTTATAGGCAATAAATGTTCTTAAAAACATAACCAAAAGGGAAAAAAATCTTAACTGGATGTAAAATAATGTAAATCTTCCATGGCTGGATGAGTGGAAAAGAGGCAAAACAGCATCTTACAGGGTCCACAGGGAATTCTGAAAGTAAATTCAGACACAAATTGATTCACGTTCATGTTTTAAGCTGCTAATGCTTTGTGCTCAAGAGGCAGTTTCTTAAAGCGCTGGGGGAGGGGGCGCTCAGATCTGCCCCGCCTCTAAATGTCCCCTACCCCAACTCCCTGGGCTGGAGTCTCCCATCCAGGGCTCCCTTCTGTGACGAACACCAGGGTATGGACACCACGGGATCCACCTTCATCCACTACCCCTTGCAGAAGACCCCCAGAAGTGCTCTCTGTACACCCCGCCCCCATCAAACCTCCCGGAACCAGTCCTCAGCACCCTTGTTGGTGTCAGGGGCTGCGGGGTCAGGAGAGACCTCAAGACCCAGTCGCTGCTCTCCGTTCAACCACAATGCATTTGGGAGACATACACGGCCATGAGACGCACTTCTGCCACCTTGGTGAGTGCTCAGAGAACCTGGCATAGGCAGGACAGCAGCTCTGGGGCCGAGCACCAGATCACCGGGACAGGCCCATTCTGAGCTCCTCAGCAGCCACGGAGTCTGGGCATGACGTCCAACTGCGCAGAGCCTTATCATTCTCATTGTTCCCATCTCATAGGAGTGACAGGATCACTAAATAATGACAGCAATAACAGCAAACTACGGAGTGCTTTGTACATGCCACGCACTGTCTTCAGTGGTGTGTTAGCACACATATATTAATCCCAGTAGGGTGGATCCCAGTACCATTCTCAGTTTACAGATGAGAGACTGGTGCACAGACTGGTTACATGAATTGTACAAGGTTTCCCAGCAACAGAACCAGGCACTTCTAGCTCCATTTTCTTAAACACTTGGCAATTCAGCCTTTCAAAATATGAGAATGTTTTATGAAAATAAATGAGGTCCAAATCTATAGAATGGTGATTCATTCTCAATACCCACAAAAATGCTAAAGTGCTCCAAAATGTACAGTGGTCTCTTTCCCAGAATTGTGCTCCTCTGGTATGAGAAACTGCTTCGGATCTCCCTAATTCCTTGGTCCCCATGTGTCTGTCAGCTTGTTGTGCTGTGTGGGTTTGCGCATTGCTGTGATGCTGAAAGCTATGCCACGGGTATCTCAGATACCAGCAGGGCCACCCATGGTGGACAGATTTCAGTTGAGCTTCCAGACTAAGACTAGGGAGAAGGACCCAGCAACCCACTCCAGAAACAATTAGACTTTGAAAACCCTTATGAGTAGTAGAGAAGCACTGTCAAATATAGTGCCAGAAAATGAGCCCCCCAGGCCGAAAAGCTTTCAAGAAATGACTGGGGAAGAGTTGCCTCCTCAAAGTAGAGTCAATCTTAATGATGGGGATGGAGTAAAGCCCCTGGAACTTCTTTTTGCTGATGTGGCATGACCCAAAATGAGAAGAAACATAGTGGTTGCAACATTCAGCTCAAGCATAAAAAGACTGTATGCATGGCAGAGTGCTGGGTAGTATTTTGTTCTGTTGTACACAGGGTGGCTATGAGTTGGACCTAACTCAATGGCATCTAACAACAACTTCCTTTGCAAGAAAGTGTCATCAGAACTGAGGTGACACATATGGTCCACACAGTGCCCAACCAATAGCCATTTCTCTCCCTTTGCTAACAAATAGTAGGGGGCCCAGCTGGTGGCAGCTCCCTTCTGCGCCACCAGAAACTGGCCATGTGACCAAGCTTTGGCAAAAGACACAAAAAAGGAAAGGTTTTCTACCCCAACAAAAGGGGAGAATAGTGCTTGGGGCTGTGGCAGCCTTCTTGTGAGTAGGAGGGTGGGGCCAGGAGGAACACAGAGATGGACCCAGGGCTTGACACACACAGCGAGCATAAGGCTCAGCTGCTATGTCCAACCTGTTCCAAGACACATCCCCTGTTCTTGCTTTCAGGCAGCATTAGTCTGATTTTTTTCTTACTGTGGAATACATCCAAAGCAACATAGCTCACTTTGCTGGTGCCAAGGTAGCTAAATTCACTCACGGACACCCATTTATTTTGCACCTATTGTGTGCAAGGCTTTATAGATGACACCAAGCAGAGCCCCACACTAAACCTATTGGGAAGTACTGGCAGGCTAGCAGACGTGTGGCATGAATACTACAAATCCTAAGACCTGTTTGAATCCAGTACAGATAGATGGGATGTTTTAGGGGTCCCGAGAGATATCACCTCCACCTTGGAGACAGGTATTCAAGGGGAGAGAACTCAGGGAAGGCTGCATGGACGAGGGGGCATTTGGACTGGGTCTGGAAAAGACTCAGTGAGGGAGCTATCTGGACCAGGGAGACACTTGGCTACCAGTCTTAACTAGAATGGTGAGGAGCACGCTTCAATCTTTAAGTCAGGCTACCAGACCAGGAAGTCTTGAGAAAGAATCCCACTTCCTTAGGGTGGAAGGGAGAATGGAGAACTTGCAGGACACGCTTGCCTTCCCCTAACTACTGCCGGCCATCTGAAGGAGAAGCCCTTTGCTATTTGTAGGGGGAAATGGTGAAGGGGAGAATGCAATCCCAGGTTTCTAATAGGAGCCAACACTTATTGAACACTTATTATGTACTGGAATGAATCTGCTAATTTAACCTAATCCTCCCAACTCTGTGAGGTGGATACTATTCTCAGCCTCATTTAACAGATGGAGAAACTAAGACACAGAGAGGTTGAGAAACTTGTCCAAGATTGCAGAGCTGGTGGAGGGTCACAACTAGGTTATGCCCAAACTCTTAAATGAGCAGCCAGAGGCCAACCAGGGTGCTCACCTCACCAAGGGTGTTGGTCCACTCTGCTGAGGTTCCTCCTCAGTGCTGTCAGAGGAAATGGCTGGACACAGACAATGAGGTAGAGGAGGCTCCACCTCTTGACCCTGGCTTTGTCCTGAGCTTCACAGAACCCCAGGTCTGGAGCACCCAGGCTCAGGCACCAGCACAAACACGTTTGCAGAGCTCTGCTCACTGACTTGGCCCTGCTGTTGGCTGTGGCCATGTGACTAAATTCTGGCCCATGACATCAAGTGGATGAGTTATGGGGCAGCCCCTGGAAAACTTCCTTAAAAGACAGCTGGTGACTACCTGCCCCTTCCCTGCTGCCTGCGGAGGGCCTGCTGAGGGACCATGGAAGGAAGCTGGTGGAAGCAGGCACCCTAGACCAAGAGGAACAAGAGTGAGAAGGAGCCTGGGGCCATGAGGACCACAGAGCAGGGGCACCCGCAGCGCTGGGCCGAGTGCCCCATGGGCCTCTCTGCTGCTTAAGCATTGGGCTTCTCGGCCTCTGCTCTGCGCAGCTGCACTGCATCCTGATGATGGGACTGAGGCCTGGAGGACGGGCTCTCAGGAGGGCAGGACCACACGGGGAAGATGGCCAGAGCACACAGGAAAGGCGGGATGGGAAGGGCCTGGTCCTTGGGCAGCACGTCCCCACCCAGCCTGTTCTGGGGAATTGTCCAGGTTTATCACTGTCATTATGCCTGCAGCCATAGCACTGTGGAGTCTGATCCCATCAGATCTCGGAAGCTAAGCAGGGTTGGGCCTGGTTAGAATTTGAATGGGAGACCGCCTGGGTGAATACCAGGTGGTGTAGACTTGGGAGAAGGACCCGGCAACCCACTCCCAAAAATCAGTCCACCATCGAAAACCCTGTGAATAGCAGAGAAGCACTGACAATAGTGTTTTGCCTGTTGTATGTAGGGTCGCTATGAGTCCAACACTGACTGGACGGCACTTAACAACAACATCACTGTCATTACCCGTCCACACATGCGCAGCGGGAAATCACCCATTTCTGGGCAAGTCAGCCATTGGCTGTATGCCTAATGCAGTAGTCAAATAATATTTTGTTTTCTTTTTCTTTCCTTCCTTCTTCCCCCCCCCTTTGGTACTTGGGGTTGAACCCAGGGCCTTGTGCATGCTTTGTAAGAGCTGCACCCCCAGCCCTTTTTAAATTTTTTCTCTTGAGACAGTCTCCCTAAGTTATGTAGTCTGACTGTGGCCTTGAACCTGCGATCCTCCTGCCTCAGCCTCTTGAGTGGCTGGGATTACAGTCATGTGCCACCATGCCTGGCTCCATGTAACATTTTAAATAACATAAACACATAGGCATTTAAGAAGTGTTTTTCATGAGGATGGAGTTGGCTAATCATTTCCCCTACATTTCCCCATTATCAACAAATAACCAACTGATAGGAATACTCAAGGGACACTTTCTGCACAGTGGACCTTAAAGGGATAAGAAAAGCAGTTCTGACGAGAAAAACTGTCACAAAGAATAAGCACTTCTCCCACACCAGGCTAGGTGGTGAGATGTGTTCTATATATAATTTTCTGATCTCATAATAGATGTACAAGGGTAGGTCATTACCACCGACTGTTTACCAATGAGGAAACAGGCTGAGAGAGGGTGAGTGACTTGCCCACGGTCACACTGCCAGTTAATAAAGGGGCTGCACTCAGATTCAAACCCAGGACTGTCAGGCCCTAAAGCCCCACTTCTTGGGCCCAGCCCCACAGTATATGGATGGCTATACAGCCACATTCGTGCTTCACTGGTGGTTTCCCCAAGGGCCCCTTCACACAATTTTGTAGCTTCAGGTATTAAGGAGGCAGATAAAATGAGGCTGCAGTGGGCTGGGCCACATAAAAGGCTGGGAAGAGGCACTGTCCCCAGGGAAGCATGACCCGGCTACCTCATTAGCTCCTCCACCGTATTCTTGGCTAATAAGGGCAGGGCTGCTGCAGCATCCTTGCTGGCATACCTTATAATACCTAGAAAGTAATTGTAAAAGAATTTATTACAAATCAGCAACTTCATTGTAAAAGGCCTTAGAGCAATAATTGCTTTCATTAAATAAAACCTATAAAATATATTTCTAATTTCATTTCAGGGCCAAATGAAAGTCAAGAGAAAAGTCTGGCTCTTCTACCAAACTCAGAATAGGTTGTAAGGTTTGCCAAGCTGGAGTCAGTGGCCCCCGGGACATCCTGGACTCCTCCCTGAGACACTGAGCTCACGGGTCCGATTTCCTTCTTTACTCCACGCTCGAGTTCTTGCCTCACTGAAAATGGATTCCCCCCAAAGCTTCCTGGATCTCTGGGTTCCACCCCCTTAATAGCACAAAACCCTGATTCAATCCCCGCACTGCAAAAATGAGAGAAGGATGTGGCAGCCTCTCGATACAATCAGCCATTGAAAACCCTATGAGGGCCGCTATGAGTCAGACACAACGGCACCTAACAATAATAGCACAAGGTGGGGGGTGGCAGAGGAGAGCATAAGGCAGTCTTTTCCATTTTGAAGAAAGGTTTCCTACACTTGCTAGCATTTGCTAACCTTTGCCCATCCTAGAATAAAGTGAGCTGCCTGGTTTAGCTCAAAATAATTGATTTTAATATTTCCACTGATTTTTTTTTTTTCCAAAGAGCCCCATGAGTTTCAGATTGGTGCACAGTGACAAGACTTTACTATTGCTGTGTTCCTAGGATAGTAAAAGGCCAAGTCTTTCCTGGTTGGTAGAAGGAAGGATTCTAGTTTTTGTTTTTGTTTTTCTCAATTATGTCAAGCCCCAGCTTAAGAACTGGTAAACTTTCTGTGCCTGCAGCTGTACCACCATAGCATCCAATCTCATCTGCTCCTGGAAGCTAAGCAGGGTCAGGCCTGGTTAGGGCTTGGACGGGAGACCACTGGGGAAGACTAGGTGCTGCAGGCTTGGAAGAAGGGTCCAGCAGCCCACTCCTGAAACAATCAGCCATGGAAAACCTGTGAATAGCAGAGAAGCACTGACAATAGTGCTGGGCATAGCAGAGAGTTAGGAGTGTTTCGTGCACAGAGTTGCTATGAGTCGGTCCAGACTCGACTGCACCTAACAACAACAACAAACTTTCTGTAAAAGCCCATCCAGTAAAACTTTATCTATAAAAATAGTGAGGAGGCCACATTTGGCCCACAGGCTATGGTAGGGGATAACAGTGTCTTCGAATGGAAGTCTGACTTTGACAATGCCGGAAAGACTGAGAAAATGCTTTCTATCCAAGACTTCAAAACCACAAATAATTGGGTTCAGGTTCAAGTGCAGGTTCAATATGTTAAAACTTGGAGGGTTTGTGTTTAGTTCAAGTTTCAGTTTAACATTCTAATCCTATGTATAAGGTTAGAATGAATACATTTTTTTTTCAATTTTTTTTTGATTTTTAAATAGCTAATGATACAAAATAAATAAATGAAAGCTGAAACCAAACTCAATTTTTCACTGGGTAATGGTTCAGGTTCAGGTTCAGAAAAAAATTTAAATGTTTAAACTAGAATGCGTTCAAGGTTTGGGTAACCAGAAACCCCACTATCTATACACATGATTTAAACCCAAACTGAACCTGAACCCTCTAAACTTTTACATATTGAACTCGCACCCAAACCTGAACCCTTTTTCTTTTTTTTTTTTTTTTTTTGCTGGTTTAAGCCCTATTTTGATCTCCACCACCATTTGCAATAAAAGTTGCCATTCTCTGAATGGTACAGACAAAAATAAGAATTCTAACAATGAGAGAATACATTCACATTTGAGCCATCGAGAAGAAAATTAAATACTTTTGTACTAGATAACTAAATTATTTTCTAATTCCAAGATTATAGGCATGGGAAGAAAGAATATGAAGAGGAAAGCCATTTAAAGCACTCATTTAAAGTTAATTTTTCATTTTCCATGGCTGGCCATCAACCTAAGAATGACTTACCTAACACGATTATAAAAAAATGGTTTCACTCCTTGATCAGGGAGCTGAGAGCCCTAACTATGAAGTTAGTAATGGTTTCGGTATTATTGCAAGTCATAATGGAAATGATTTGCACTATGGTAGAAAGAAAAAGGAAAAAAAAAAGAGCTCAAGAATTGTTAATTAACTTCACTGTTTCTCCACAAATGCTAGGAGTATTAAAAACAAGATTGCTGAAGTGCAAACATCAGGATTTAATGAACAATGGGATGTAATTGAAGTAACAGAGAATGACTTAATCGGGACAGTGGGTTGTTTAATTATGGGGATAATGGATCTTCTGCAAGGACGAACTAAATGGAACCAAAGAAGCTGGGGAGAGGTAGGGACAGCACCGTTTGGAAGCACACAGACAAGAAACTCCTACTAGGGATAGCCAGCACTGTGGTATACATGAAATATTTTATTAAACATGATTGTCCCAAAATGGTAGCTGCTGGGGAAAAATGACTGACTAGTGTAGGCTGGCATAAACCTTCAATAAATCACAATGGAGGCATTAAAATCTCTTCAGGCGTGTCCCTGTGCCTTTGCAAGAATTTCTAATAATCTTAAAGACTTTCTTATAGATATGAGAATGAATGCAATAATATGTTTGTCGGAACACTTTCCCAGGGTACCAAGATGCTATCTCTCCGATACAGCAGATTGGCAAGCTCATTTCCTGGGCTTAAGAGTTCAAAAAACCATTTCTCGTTTAACTTTGATTACAAGTCAAACTTCACTTGCTAATTCAGCATGCCTGCTACGAGTTATTGGTTTTTCTCATCTCCTCTTGAAAGTGAGGAAAATGCCCCTTCTCCCTTGTGGTACACTTTTCTGGAAGTGAAATCCTTCAGCCTTCACTACTGCTCCACTTGCAGGTGCTCTGCTCTGAAATCACGCCCAGTTAGGGAGTGGATTCTTGCAGAATGACACTGCAGGGCTTGCCATCCAGAGCAAAGCCACAGGAGTCTCAGTTCCTTCCTGAGCAATACCCAAACCCCACTGGAATTTTTTCCTCCCTCTCCACTGATGAGATGGTGAAGAAGCCCAGAGTCTCCATAAAGCTAGACACAGGGTAAGGTGAGGGAGGGTCCCAGATGTCCTGGCAACAAAATCCAGCGTGCCTACAATTTCACAGTGGGGGAAAATGGCAGAGCAGTGGGTTGTAATCCTCCTCTGGCTACAAATCTGAATTCCTGGATATTAAAGAAGTCTAGGGTGCTGGGTCTAGACAAGCCCTGCCCTCTGGCACAATGAAGGAAGCTGATATTCTGCGATGAACACCAGTCTGGGCCGCCTTATGCCAGCCCGCTTAAGGTATGAGAGGAGGAGTGGTTCATGGGGCTTTGTGTGATCAAGGAAGTCAGAGGGATTTTCCTTCCATGACACAAGGAACAAAGATTGACTTTCCAGTGCCCATTTGTTTGTGTAATGATTTCTTCGCCTATAAGAAACTGGCAGGATGTCTTCATGTTCTAGAAAACACCCTGCACCTCCGGGAGAGCACAGCCTAATCTTAGAGGTGTGAAACCTAGCTTTTAGGTTGTTATAGGAGGTGCTGTGTTTCTCAGCATGAAGCCAAACAGGGGCTTGGGGGGCTTTTTTGCCCTGGCACCAGGTTCTGTTATTTCAAATTGCTCATGTCGCTGCTCTAGATTTTTCTGACTTTTCCCTTCCTTGAAAGAATCTGCACGCAACACACACACACACACACACACACACACACACACACACACACACACACACAGAACCGAGTTTGCTCCCTACACCTTGGTTTTCAATTACATAAACCACTTCAGGCAAATTTAGCAAAGCATGAAAACCACTGGGTATGTGGCCCGGGAGGGTAGGGGGAAGTGAAGAAAGAAAGGGGGAGGCAGGGAGGAAGGGAGAAAATCAGAAATTTGATGGTTCAGGCGAGGGGAACTTGCCTGAAAGGAAATGAAAAACCTTAAATTTTTTATATTGACCTTCTGCTAACATTTTGTCACACAAGCTCAGACCAGATCACATGCCTTCTCTCAACCTGCCTGTATAATCAGCCACCATGAAAGGGAGGTTGGGACAGGTCCAATAAAAGGCATTGAAATTCATTCTTAAAGGCCAGGCCCCTAGAAACAGGCGCCCTATCCCTCTTCCAGTCTCAACTCTATCCACTGGCAAATTCGAATCTGAAAAGGAAGACATGTAGATTTAATTTTCCATTTGCCTTTTCCCCAGGGGCTATAAAAGGAAACAAAAAAAATTTTTTTTTGCAAGAGCCGACATGAATTTCCTCAATATCAAGTAACATTTTGATGATGAGTTGAGTGCTAACAAATCAGAAACACATGGTCTTAATTGACTGTGAAATAAATAATGTTTCAAAATGAAAGGGAAAGAGAGCGTTCAGATGTAAAAGCTGTGAAAAGGACTCAAACCTCCAAAGTTGCTTCAGGCAGCTGACTTCTTGCCTCAATCCCGCCTCCTTTCCTCTCCTTTCTGTCTTGGTGCAATGTTTTCAGGAAACTGAAACACTGCTAGATTTCCCTGCCCTACATACACCTGCAAATGTTTCTCTTTGGGGAACATCGTAGGCTGTTTTCTGTTGTTATAACAAAATACCAGCTTCACCTAAAACTGGATGATTTCTAAAGGAGTTCACAGTTCTGCAAGCCCAACAGCATGGCCCCAGCATCTCCTGGCTTCTGGTGAGGGCCACCTGCTGCTTTGTCACAGTGCACAAGAGAAGAGAAGAAAAGTGAATGTAGGCTGAAAAGGAGGCAAGAGAGTGGGCTGGGACGACCACCACTTATAGTGACCTGGTCCCACAGCAATGACATCAATTCCTGTGTGACAGCAGAGCTCCCTTAGCCTAATTGAGGCTTAAAGGCCACCCTCTCCCCAGCTCACACCACCACCACTGCACTGGCAATTACATCTCACCAAGAGTTTGGTGGGGACAAACCACATCCAAGCCACAATGGGGCTTTTGGGGCTTCTAAAGTGTAAAACCCTCATGTGTCTGTCAGCTTTTCGAGCTGTGAGGGCTTATGTGTTGTTGTGATGCTGAAAGCTATGCCACTGGCATTTCAGATACCAACAGGGCCGCTCATGGTGGACAAGTTTTAGCTGAGCTTCCAAACTAAGACAGACTAGGGAGAAGTATCCAGCAGCCCACTCCTAAAACAATTAGCCACTGAAAACTCTACGAATAGCAAACAAGCACTGTTAAATATACTGCCAGAAAATAAGCCCCTTAGGCTGGAAGGCAATCAAGAGACCACTCTTTGACGAGTTGCCTCCTCAAAGTACAGTCTACCTTAATGACAGGAATGGAATAAAGCCCCGAAACACAGTGGCTACAACATTGTGATCAAACATAAAAAGATCGTGTGCATAGCAGAGTGTCAGGTAGGGTTTTGTTTTGGTATACATAGGGTCTCTGTAAGTCAGATCCAACTCAAGGGCACCTCACAACAACAGCAAAGTGTAAAAGAATGAAGATTTTCTAGGTTAGGACCAAGGACCTGGGGTTACAGACAAACCCAGGATCAGAGAGAGTCTCCAGGCCCTGTGCAAAGCTCATCTTTTCTCCAAGGTAACCAGTGGTGTTCTCCATGCTGGACGCACATCAGAATTACTCAGATGTATTTAAATATATAGCCACGGTTTGGTTCCATCCCTCAAGACGCTGATTTTCTCAGTCCAGAGGGAAGCCCTGGCACCAGTACACTGAGGTCTGGATCTGCATTTCTAACAAGAGTTCCATGAGATCTGAATTAAGCTGAATAAAGTTGTTTTTTTTTTTTTTTTTTTACATGACACTGATGTACTGACTGTTGTTCTAAGTGCTTTATACAATACAGGTCCTTTTAATCTTCACAACACTCCATGAGATGGACAAGTGCCACCACCTTCATTTTCATTTTACACGGACAGGCATAGAATGTCCCACAGCAAGCCAGTGGCAGAGGCAGGATTCAAATTTGCCTGGCTCCACAGCCCAAGCTCTTAACCCCTACATCAATTGCTCTCAAGCAGCTTCCCATGGAGAGGGGAAGAAATGCAAATTCTTGAGCCCTACCTCAGACTCCGGAAACAGAAACTCTGGGGTGCCCCCTAGCACCGGGTGCTAAAAGCTGTCTAGGCCACTGTGATACATGTTGTAGTGGGATACCCATCACAGTGCCTCTCAGATGCAGATGGGTGGATGGACAGAAGTCAGAACTTGCAGACACACTGACTTGTAGCTCAGCAATGGGGCCATCGTAATGGAGCAACGCTCTACATCTGGCATGACGGGGAACTAGAAACAGCTGATCTATGGACTATTCTGCCGCCAGAGGATGTAACCATAACACGGTCCACAGCAATCCGGTGCCTTCTCCAATTAGGGAGTGGATTCTTGCAGAATGACACTGAAGGGCTTGCCATCCAGAGCGAAGCCACAGGAGTCTCAGCTCCTTCGTGAGCAATACCCAAACCCCACTGGAATTTTTTCCGCCCTCTCCACTAATGAGATGGTGAAGAAGCCCAGAGTCTCCATAAAGCTAAAGATCCAACCAAAACATAGCAACCTCTTCCCTAAGCCTATGGAACAGAAAAGCTGAGAAAATCCCTAATTCTGGAGACACTTTCCATGCAGGGTTCCTTCTGTGAAATTCTTGAACGTAGCCTACTTTGGTCTCTCTCTGTTTAGGGAGGGTCGCAGGTGGGTGGGGTGGGAATGGGTTAAAAGGAAGTTCTCCAACGGGTAAAACCCTCCAGCAGCCCTGCAGTCATCTTCCTGTAGTGATTTACAGCACTCCTCTAAAAATATCTATGAGATCACAGTACATTAAGTGCATGACACCAAACATTTGTAACTAATCCATGAAAATAAAGTAAGGCATCCTGTTGCATGGGGAACGCGGTGGAATTTGTCTTGTGTTATCGTTCTAAAATAAGACGGCCTCAATTTGGTTGAAATATATCTTCACACATTGTCTTCCCAGAGCAGAGCCATTTGAGAAATTCTGATTGCAATTATAAGTGCTGAATAGGGAGTACTTTGCATTTCCTTTGATGATGTTGAAAGCTATAAGCAATCCTGATATTAAAATCTTTGGAAATTGATGAGTACCCCAGGCATCATTACAATGCTTTCACCCCCAATCCAAGTAATTAAACTCTATTATGTGAACACGTGTTAATATTTTATCAACTACTGCTTTTAATTAACTAAATGTATGATGCTTTCTGCAGTCGTAATGATGTCAGTTCATTTTAAGTGGCCCACCCACACCCTCCCTCTAATCTCCAGCCAGACTTATTTCTGGGTCTGGACAGGGTAATTTCCGGCAAACGTACCACGGTACTGAATTCGGGAACCTGCCACAGCAGCCAGTCTTCATTAAGGGTGTACAGAGCTTTGCAAGTGATTACATCCACAGGACCCTTGTTTATTTTCTGGTTCAGAGTCGTCACCAACAAATAGAATGGCTCTCCCACAGTCTCCTTGGAAAAGATGCAAAAGTTAGTTAGCTTTCTGCAGAAGTCACTACACTTTCCAAAGAATTAAACTTTCAGCTCATGCTAGCACAACAGGAGGCAGGAGGCAGGAGGCAGGGTTTTCTAACAATCAACATGCAGCTCCCAAGAAAATACACATTGCTCCTCTTGGGATAGGGAGCAAACCACCTCTTCTCCCCAGTGCTCATGCACGCACACGTGCGCACACACGTGCACACACATTCAGTGCTACCGTAGGCCCAGGAGTGTGATGTTATTTCATGTTCAAACTCATATATGACAGACTAAGTCTCATCAGTGGGCTAATGCTTCATCAGTTTAATTACTCTTAGCAAACCAAAAATAAACATTTCAAAAAAGTGCTTAACAAGCCCTGCATGGTAGTGCACATCTGCAATCCCAGTGACTGGGGAAGCTGAGGCAGGAAGACTCCGAGTTTGAGGCCAGAGGCAGCCTGTGCAACTTAGTGAGACCCTGATTCAAAAAAATAAAAAATAAAAGAAGGGACTGGGGGTGCGGCCCAGGGGTAGAACACTTGCCTAGCGTGTGAGAGGCCCTGGGTTCAGCACCCAATAGTGGGGCGGGGGAGGGAGCTTAATTAGCTTTGGTAATAGGAACGAACATAAGAAGATTTTATGTACTTGGCAAGGAAGATGGGTTTTTGTGTTAACAGCTTTTCAGGAGGGAGGCAGCCTTCATTTAAGCTGTTTGCTCTGTTTCCTCCTCATATGCTGGGCATGTCCCCAGTGGTTCCCAGATACCTCGTGCCCAGTGCCATGGGGACACTTTTGCTGGTGCCGGGCCACAGAAGTAATCAGGGGTGCTCCCTTCCCTGACCAGAGCCAGTTCCATGTCCTCTCGGGCTTTACCCAAGCCTTCAGGCCTGTTCAATGGTTGCGGCCTCCATCTGCTGCCGTGGGCCCTCTTTCTTAGGTGGGGTGCTGCCTCCTCTGCTGTTACTGAAGTGCCCAAATGTGTAGCCACCTGGTGTTGGAAGGGACTTGGGGCAGCTCAAGAGGGCGGCTGTGTGTTCTCCTTCCGCTGCATCCTCCCAGGGCCTGGATCCCCGGGTTGGCTTTGTAGTATTTGCGAAATCACAGCCATTGGGCCGATACGTGGGAGAGGAAGAGCTGAGACCAGGGCCAGAAGGCAGAGTGGCTCGGTGAGGCTGACGAGCGCCCACATGGCTCAGGCTGCAGGCCCCAGGCGATGGCATCGAGTTGTATGGCCAACACCTTCAGCTTTCCGAGGGAGGAGGACTCTCCTTACCTCCTGTGCCTTCCCTGACCGGGTGAACCACCCGGGAGCTCTTTCTAGTCTCCCACTCCTGCCCCATTCCATCCCAGGGCCTCCTCAGGCCTCTCCTGCCACCTTCTGCCCCGCCATTCTCTCCCCACTGGGCCCTTTCTTTGCTTCTCTCTCCCCTGCTGACATATCTGTAACTCTCTTCTTCAGTACAAGACAGGGGGAATGTCCCAAAATTTCCAAGGAGAGAAGGCCAAGGGGACCTGGGAATGAGGTTTTACTCTCCTGAGAAGCTTCCTTATTGGTGGTTCACAGGCTCCCAGCACTCTGCAGCAGTGCCCCTCTCCAGCCCCAGGGACGTCCTGCCCACAGACCTGGAGCCCCACTTCTTTCTTCCTCCAGTGCAGATGAGAGACCTGGTGTTGGGGGTCGGATGGTGCTGCAGAGCCTGGTTTAGCGGGACAGGAGGGCTCTTCTGGCTAATCAGCACCAGAATCCTGGGGGCTCTCCTTAAAAACTCTGAGGGCTTGGGCCCTACAGGGCCTCCCAGTTCAAGGACCCAATTGGGATCTCTGAAGAGGAGAGAAGAGGCACTTCTAGTTTTAAAACCTTCCTAGAAGCCAGGAGCCTGTCATACCACCAACTCAGGAGGCTAAGGCTGGAGGATCGCAGACTGGAGGCCAGAGGCAGCCTGTATAACCTAGCAAGATCCTATCTCAAGATAGAAAATAAAAATGGGCTAGGGGTGCAGTCTAGTGGTAAAGCACTTGCAAAGAATGGGCAAGGCCCAGGGTTCAACCTCCAAATACTGCAAAAGTCCAATTAATTAATTAATTAAAACCTTCTGAGAGGGATTCTGGTGGCTGGCCTGCAGGACCACACACATGCTGAGGCGCATGCCTCCCTTCTCACAGGCCAGGGCTGCCTCTATCTTCTGAGCCCACAGAGAGGGTGGCTAAGAGCTCTCAGACCCTGGTGCTGTCCATGCCAACCATGGCACCCGGGGAGAGTGCCCTCCCTTCTGTGTGCCTCGAGTCCTCCACATGCAAAATGGCTATAAAGGCATTTGCCGCACAGGACCTTTAAGGGGATTACATGAGACAAGTTAAGCAAGGCTCTTAGCACAATGTCTGGCACATCCAATGAACGGCAGCCCTCCATAAATGTCGTTATTATTCTGGTTCCCACCAGGCCGTGGAGTCTTGGGAGGGAACGTTTCCTGGAGGCCACAGAGCTGGTGCTGCCCACTTAGCATCCACGCAGCAGGGAAGGACTTAGCGAAGCCAGCATCCCAACCCCTGGGTGTTTGGTTCAGGGGCACCAGGGCCTCCGCAGCAGAGGGAATAATTCCACTGAAAGTGAAAGCATCACTGGCTGCATGCCACTTCCTCCCGGAGCTGTGCCGCCCCCTCACCACCACAGAGCTCGACACCTTGAATCAGCACTGAGAAATCCTGACCCAGAATGCTTTGCTCAAGGGTGCTGCTTGGGCTTGGAGCCCAGACTCTCTGAACATCTCCCCCCTCTCATGCCCAAGAGGAGCCCTTGAGAGCTCAGGGTAAGAGTCACAGGATCCAGTTAGAAAGAGCTGGAAAGGAATTTAAAACCAACGGCCAACACCCTCATTTGGTGGATGGAAAATGGATGGCCAGAGGCAAAGAGCCATGCCCAGGGACAAGGCAAGCTGGGTGACCTTAGAGCCCAAGCATGCTGCTTCCAGCAGGACCCCTCATCCAGTGCTCCTTCTGCTACCTCAGGGGAGTGCAGACATCCCCCACACCAGATTCCTTGCAAGAATGTGTGAAAAACATAGATTATTGGGCCCCATCCATGAGCTTCCGACTCACTGGGACTTGGGTATTAAGGAGTCAGCCCCTGAAGACCAAGATCTGGGAACTGAGCAAGAATCCCGCCACCTGGATTCAGCAGCGGTGGAGGCTCAAATGACAGTGGGAAGGAGATGTTCGCCCCAGAAATCACTTAACACTTCCTTAAAGCATATGATGATGTATACCAAGTAAAGAGAATAGAAGGCAGGTTTCATTAATCTTAATAAAAAGATGTTGGCTTGGGAAAAGAAGGAGTTGGTAAAAAAAAAAAATTAAAAAAAATTGTTGTGCATCTACTCGGAAGATTACATTAAACATTAAACTACGCACGTCTATTTAAAGTGCTGCTTTTGGATCTCAATTTAAGTAGTTCTGTTAAAACCTGTGGCATAGCAGTGTATCTTATTTGGAGTTTAATTAGATTTTGAAACTAGCTGCAAATACACAATTATGCTGTTTTGCTAGAATGTGTATGGCTGGTGAAATTAAAGAAGGATAAGAACTTTGTGTACCAGGGCCCTCAGAGGGCTGAACAAAGATTGAGTTTAAGAGAACACTCTTATTTTCATATTAATATTTTATTATAATAATGGCCAGCATTTTTGGAGTGCTTATTCAGTGCTAAGCAATTGCATACATTTTCTCATCTGTGCTTCAAAATAGTCTGAAAAGCATTCTTTTTATCAATTCTATGGGTAACACAACCAAGTAAGTGGCAAAGCGTAGATAGGGACCAAGCAATGGGCTCCAAGGCCCACTCTATTAACCATAGAATCTGTGGAAAGTTTCCATTTGAATAGATTTTAAGATTCAATTAAATTATAACCACATTCATGCAATCACTCCAAGAAAGTGAACTCTGGGGGGCAGGAGGTTCTTGGGGGACTCGCTTTAATGTGGAGTGGCTGGTAAGAATCTTTCATTAGCTTTCAGCTTATTGGCGGGTAATGAGTATTCCTAAAATGTTTCAGAGGACCTGAAAACGGTTTGTTCTCGTCAGTATTTGAAATATTCCCTCATCTCAGTACACTTTCTTAAATAGGCTGCTGGGGCTCTGGTTGTTAATTAATGTAAGAGTGAGGTGGTGGGCTTGCTTGAAGTCTTAACTGAGGAAATTCTAAATGAGTTTCATGTGCAGAGGCCAGTAACAGCAAAAACATTTTTATCTTCACCTCTGATGACTCCTGGTAAGGACCAGGATCAAATGTAGTTAAATGCTGACACCATGGAGCATTCTGGACTCATTCTGGCAAAGACACCAGTGTCTGCTAAAAATAACTGCCTATTGTCTTACATCTGACTCTACCGGGGAATGTGACACTTACCCGAAGAAAACCAGATAGGCAGACAGACATCCAGTTTGTGAGCAGTTTTTCAACCACAGATTCGGTGCGCCGTAGCATGAGTTTGGGCTGCATGTTGCTGGACTGTTCCATCAGGTCTCTGGTCAGCACCTCCAGGATGCTGGTCAGGTAGACCAGCTTGGTTTGCAGAGCGATGGTTAAGAAGGAGGCAAACAGACACCTGTTTAAAAATGGAGCCGCAGTTATCTGTCAGCCCTGGGATTGGCTGGACCATGACGATGGTTTCCACGGAAACTCGCTAGGCAAGAGGGTGCTGTCTTATGGGGCACTTCTTTGCTTTTTGTTTAGGTTCTGACCAGTTCTGTCCTTGAGTCATACAACTCCACACCAATATAAACTTCAGGACATTTTGTGTTGTCAGCACTTAAGAGTGGTAAGAAGTGAGTCTCTTTCCCAAATTTACAGGGCGTTTTTAAAATTAAAAATAACACTTCTGCTTTTTTGGTTGAGAATGTGTTTTTTCTTGGTGTTGGGATTTTTCAAGGTTTTAGAGGGGATTGTTGTGTGCGTGCATGTCTTCAAGACAGAATTTGTGTCGGGACGGTATGATCTGAAATGCATATATGGTGGCTGCAAAAACACCCAATGCAATGCTTCTGGAATAGTGCATGCTCAGGTCCAGGCAGTAGCTTAGAAGTAAAATAAGGAGCTCAGCTTTTATTTTCTCTGCATAAGGGCTTTCAAAACATAAAAGAATTGACTAATACCTGTCTTTTACTGAAAAGTTCTTCTGCTTTTCAAGGGTATGGATAACAGTCACCAGGAAACTTTTATTACAGATTAGGGCATCCAAAGCTGTGAGACTTTCATTCTTGTCATTGGCATCTCTGTTCTAGGGGAAAAAAGAAAAAAAAAGGAAAAAATATGTGCGCCCACACTGATATAATAGTTTAAAGTTAGAAAGTAGATCCACAATGGGTTTTCCAAGACAATGAATTACTTAATATTGAATTCATGATCCAAAAAACCCACAATAGAAATTCAAAGTAGTAATAATGGAGATGATAATGATGATGATAACACTATGAAAGTCAGGCAGTCACTGGGCTAAAAATGAAAACTTAGAGACTTACATGCATATCTTCAGTGAAGATGTGTGTGAAGCCACCTGACTGAGAGGAAGGAGACACTTTTATTATTCATAACATCCAAAGGAAATGAATAGTGTATTTTTGTTATAATACCCAAGTCCGTTTTAATAAAGTGGAGACACTATTTGCTAATCTGAAGAGCCCCTGGGCTTATGCTCGCTGCATATCCTCAAATACATAATAAATAATTATTCAGCTCTCAAGAAACACCAGTGACTTCCAAAGCCTCTAAGAAGAATAATTATGATTGTACATCATTTCCATTTTCAGTAGATGAAGGTATCAATTCACACTTTAAAAGAATTGGCTCAAAAAAGTTAAAGAAGTGGTGAAGATTATGCAAATGTCAGACCACTCCTCAAGCAATTCACCTTCTAAGGATAAATTCTAAATTATGTTGATACGTTTTCCTAAGTCTGAGCCAAGTAGCACCTGCTGTCTCAGTACATATACAATGTCTCAAGAAGGAGTATAATGGGGTGGTTAGAAGCACAGAATGTGGAGCCAAACTACTAAAGCTCCAGTCCTGGTTTTATGACATATTGGTCAGATGACTTTGGACATGTTATTTCACCTCTCTGTGCCTGGTTCACATATCTGTAAAATGAGGACAATAATGATTCCCACCTCATAAGTTTTATGGGAGAAGGACCTGGCAGCCCACTCCCAAAACAATCCTCAAACAATCAGCCATGAAAACCCTATGAATAGCAGAGAAGCACCGACATGGTACCAGGCACGGCACATTGTAGAGGAGTGTTATGTTCTGTTGTACATAGGATTGCTATGAGTTGGACCCAATTCAACAGAACCTAACAACAACCACAACCACCACCACCACCACCACCACCACTACCACCACCTCACGGATTTAGAGTGAAAATGAAACAATAGAGTGCTGAGTGTGTAGTAAGCATTCTATAATAGCTGGTATTGTTTTTATCCCTAATTTACAGCAAACTAAACCACAATGCTATTACTCCGCTTTGAAAAATATGTGTTATGCTATGTAGCTCTTAAACATAAACTTTTAAATCTGATTTTTAGAAAACACACCATAAGTTGGGTATAGTGGAACATGCCTCTAATCCCAGCAACTTGGGAGTCTGAGATAGGAGGGTGGTGAGTTTGGGATCAGAGGCAGCCTGCACAATTTAGTGAGATCCTATCTTAAAATTAAAAAAGTAAAAAATAAACAGACCAGGGCAGCAGCCAAGTGGTAGAACACGTGCAAAGTATGTGCAAGACCCTGAGTCCAACCACTAAGTACTGCCAAAAGGAAAAAAAACTCATAAATCTTATTGGAATTAATGATTTCATCTTTTTTTTTCCCCCTGGTACTGGGGATTGAACCCAGTGCCTCACGCTTGCATGCTCGGCAAGTGCTGGACCACTGAGCTGCACCCTCAGCCCATTTTTTTACTTTTTGAGACAGGGTCTCACTAAGTTATGCAGACTGCCTCTGGTTTCAAACTTGCGATCCTCCTGCCTCCACCTCCCGAGCCACTGGGATTATAGGCGTGTGCCACCGTGCCTGGCTTCGGAATTAATGATTACATCTTAAAAACATTGAATGGCCCCGCCCCCCGTAATAACAGAAACTTTGGGTTGTTTATGTCTTAATAAATTTTTTCTGCAGAGGATCTAGCTTCATGGTTTCAAATTTGTTAGCCTGAGCAGATCTCAAACTATTTTGGTCACACTCTCTCCCAGAAAAAAAGCAGACTAGATCCTGGGTTTTTATTTCCTACTCCCCACTATCTTCCTGATAAATCAACTTCATATAAATGGCCAATTTAAAAGGGTTAATTCTTGAGTTTATATAGGAAAGCTTCCCTGGCTTTCTATGTTTGAATACTCTTTCCTTTTTTTATTCAAATTTTCCTCCTCTAAGGAATTGGATCCTCTGTTTACCCTTATTTCTTCTCCTATTTTCAGAAAAACAAAACAAACAAACAAAAAGAGCCCACTATTGAAAAGCAAAGCTTTAAAAGCCAAGACCACTAGGAGGGCAGAGGAGCAGGCTGCTGGTGATGCCACGGAGTTTCCTCTCTGTTTTGCTTACTGCCCTATGGTTGGTGCTGATCAACTGACACCTCCTGTACTCAAGCTCCAGGCCCAAGGATTTGGCTCCTGATCAATCAGTACAGCACCTAATTAACAGTAGGAATCATTTATAGCTTGGAGTGCACATCAAGTGGTATTGTCCTAATATAATGTTGTCCTGCCTTCTTGCTCTCTTTTCTTGATGTTGTTGTTATTGTTGTAATGTTAGGTGCTATGGAGTTGAGTCTGACTCACAGCAGCCCTCTGTACAACAGAACAAAACACTCCTTGACACTGTGCCAAGCCCAGCACTATATCCGTGCTTCTCTGCTATTCATAGGGTTTTCAATGGCTGATTGTTTTGGGAATTGTATTGAGAGTGGGCTGCCAGGTCCTTCTCCCATTTATTTGGTGCTGGGGATGGAACCCAGGGAGAGTGCAGAGCAGCACTCTACCACCTGAGCTAAACCCTAGGCTCCTCCCTTTTCTGAATTATTATAAATTCAGTGTTGACTTTAGTTTTCTTGATAGGCTTCCAATAAACATACACTTGTTTCTCCTTGGATCCTTTCTTTTAACTACTCCTTCTAACTTCAATTTTTATGGCCTTCTAGTTGCCTTTCAAGATTATACGGAACTCTGAGTTAAATCATTTTGGCTCCTTGCAACTATCTCTCTTTTCCTACAATAATGTCATATTATCTCTGGGATTTTGGGGGCCAGGGGCATTCAGTTGTAACAGCGTTCCTTGACACTCATCATTCCATCTTGCCTTTGTTACTGAATTTTTAGAAGACAGGAAAATTTCTCTTTCAGACCACAGGTTATTCAGCACTTGAGGGCAGTCATTAACTGTAAAAGCCCTCACAGTACTCATGCTGATGGTTGAGATCGCTATTATTTTATTGCTATTAAATTCTTAATGGGGAACTTTGAGCTGGGAAATAGGACTTGTGATGCAACCCTCCCCGAGGCCCTGTGTGTCATCCTGATTCAGGGATTTGGTCTTCCCTTCCCTCCCCATGCAGAGCTGCTGTAGAAATGGATGAGGCAGCAAATGGCAAAATCTTGGTGCCTAGTATTCTTGAAAAATAAGCTAAAAAAAAAAATACAAGTACAAAAATTTGAAGTCTTATTTATAGCCTTCTTGATTTATAATACTAAGGCTTGGCTCAAAAAATATGGTGGGTGTTTTATGGAGATATCCCAACCTCCAGACATAGCATCGCATATCATGGTGTCCACTTCTAGAATTGTAGAGAAGCTGGAAATTGCTTTCTGCATGTGTCTGGGTTTCTGAACTCTAGGCTTCTCGCCAAATGTAGCTGAGAAGCTTCTGGTAAGGTAATACAAACTCTCTTCTTTGCTTGGAGAGATGTCTGGCTTTGCTTACAAGTCTAGATCTAAATATGACAGTCAGTATTGATGTGTTCCATAGGTTGGGTCTCTCTATGGTCACTAGTTCCGAACAAGAAAAGAAAAAAAGAAAGAAAGAGAGAGAGAAAAAACAAAGGCAATATGGAAGATCTAGGGTATCCAGATGTAGAGAATGAGTATCTGGGCAAAAGCTTGGGAGGGTAAATGAAGAAGGCTGAGTGGGTGGGTGAGGAAATGGAAGTGTCAGGACAGAGGTGAGACCCAAACCCAAAGAGCTCAGTAGACTCCTCGGAGTTCTAGAACAATTCATTAATCATTTCATGCAGCTATTTCTATTAAACCATGATACAAGTTGATTAGCTAAAGAAAAACTGCCCAAAAGAACCATCAAAACTCTACATTGCTAAAAATGCCTGTTATCCACTCAAATTCTGTCCATGTCTGCTCTCCTCCCTTTTGGCTGGTCCTGCTTTTCATTTCCAATTGAGAAGTAATAGTGAATAATCTAGTAGCTGCAATGCAAAGTCAGGCAGATAAACACAACAAATTGGCCAGCCCACGATTTATTGATTTTTAAATGAATTAGCTCACTTCCCAGCTACAAATTCAGTTTAAACTGGTGGTAAAATAAGACAAAAATCATCACTCTCAATGTTTGTCCCTCCTAGGTTTTTGTGACTAGCCAAAGAATAATCGCCAGTGATCCGTGCTTGCTTTACACTCAATGCAATTAATAATTATCCTCCTCTCTGCTTGGCTCAAACTTAACCTAGTACTTGTACCTAGTGTATTATCTACAGCCACTTTGGAAGCAAACATTTTCATTATTATTCACGACTCAAACTTAGGAATATGATCAATGATATTTTACCTCAGGGAAGAAAGTTCTCAGAGCAAAATGTTTGTAGTCAAGGAAGGGAACCGTTCCAAAACTATCAACCACATCCAATTTATCCATCTGCAGCTCAGCAAAGCCTGCAAAACAGAATCCCAAGAGCAATATTTTAACTCCACAAACAATGGATAAGATCTTCGCTGTTTTGTCTAACATGGAGTATGACCTTGGTTTTCATTAAAGAAGAAACAATAGATAATTACTTGGTTGGCTGCAGAGAGAGCTGAAATAAAACACAAAGCCAGGCGCAGGGCCTGCTGTTCAGTTGTCTTTTATTGTACAAATAGTTCCCATTACATGAGTGTCTCCATATAAGGGTAAAAATTAAAATAAAAGTAAAAATTGTTTTTCTACAAAAGAAACTTCAGAGCATACCATCACGTATCTCCTTCCGGAGTTCACTCTCTAGGAGCTCCAGCTGTTGGCTCTGTTTGCGACTTAGCTCCTTCGATTTGTGCCTGGTCACCCCTACGGCCGCTAGGGAGACAGAGATACTGCATCAGACTGACATGTAAACTGAAAAAAGCAAAAACGGAGTCCAGTGCAGAGCACAGGTCTGTAATCACAGTGGCTCAGGAGGCAGAGGCAGGAGGATTGAGAGTTCGAGGCCAGAGGCAGCCTGAGCAACTGGATGAGATCTGTCTCAAAAAATAAAATGGGGCTGAAGTACAGCTCAGTGGTAGAGCACTGGCCTGGCATGCATGAGACCCTGTATTGAGAAAAAAGAAAAGAAAATGAAGAAAAGAAACAGGTAGAGAGACTGAGAAAGTATGAGAGGAAAAAAGAGCATTTAAGAGCTGGATTTTAGGGCTGGGGATGTAGCTCTGACACAGCACTTGCCTAGCATGCCCTATGCCTTGGGTTTGGTCCCCAGCACCATAAAACAAATGAACAAACAAAAACAAAATAACAAAACAAACAAACAAAAAAACCCCCTAGATTTTATAAAAGGAAAAATTCCCAGTGAGAAGTCACTCCAAAGAGGAAAATGCTAAAATGCAACAGAACAAAAAATCCACTCATCTTAAAAGTGAAAACTAAATCAAATGACTTCCTCTTATAACCAAAGATCCCAGCTGGCTGAAAAGTAATAAAACAAGCCAAGTTTCCTTACAGCCATAGGCCACTGATATTGTTCCATTTTCCCCCCAAATGTTTCCGAACCGTCCTGGAGAAATAAAGTTGTGAGGCAAGTGCAGAAAGAAACCACAGGTCCGCAGCTGGCTACACGAGCCAAACTTGTATAGCTCTTATGGGGTGCCATAATGGATGAGTCACAAGGAACCCCCATATCTGGACAATGCTTCCCTTTCCACCTCATCTTGCTTGGAACCATGCTGTCGAGGAAGAAAACTGAACGGATTCTAGAGTTTGGGTTTATGTCCCTGCTCTGTTACTTTCTAGCTTTGTGATCTTGGGTAAATTCCTTAGTGTCTCTGGGCCTGGTTGCCTTACCTGTAAGAGTGCCTGCCTCACTGTGATGTTAAGAGGATTACAAGAAGTAGCTCACAAAAAGCACATAAAATTTAATCTTTAGAAAGGATAAGGGCTGAACACTTGTCAACTATCATCATTATCCCAGGAAGTTTCTCCTCTTTTTATAGAAATTACACAATAGAAAGGTTCTGCTACCAGTAGATGTGAATGATGGAGGAAACAAAATTTAAGTGTGGCGGGTTTTTTTTGTTTGTTTGTTTTTGTTTGTTTTGTTTTGTTTTTTTAACTGGACCCCTTCACAAAGTCAGCAGTCCTAACCATTATATGCATTGTGGATCTCTAAGAAAGAGCTGAGTATGCACTGATGCCCAAACTTACTTAGCCACAGAACCCCTTTTTCTAGGAGTATCACTGGGGACCATAGTTCCTCAGGTTGTACTTTGAGCAGCACTGGCTCAGGCATGGGCAGGGAGCTGGCAATCCACAGTGAGCCTTTCCTGGCGACGTCTACAGGGATGTTGTGTAGGTGGCAGGCCTACCCAGGTGTGTTTAGTGTTTTCGCTAATGCCGTGACTGATGGACTAAAGAGTATACTTACTCCAGCTGCTGGTGACACGGGCCTCCCTGGAACGTGTAGAAGATGAATTTTAAAGGGCTTTGCGGGTACAAACAAAGTAATGTGCCATATTTATCCCACTTTACCTTACAGAAGAGAAATGTTCTTTACAGACGAAGTGAAATGAGAGAAGTGGAGATCCACATGTGGGCCAGAAAAAGACCAGAGGTTTCTAGCCAGTCACAAAGCAGACGTGACTCTCAGACAAGGCTGGGATATCTGAGGCTGCTTCACAGCAGTGGGTTCTCAAAACACAGCCCAGCATTCAGACTTTATGATTCATCTTCTTATTCAAAGCCAATATCAGGCAGGATTTCATTAAAATATCAAGCTCAATTTTAGATTCCAAACAGATGACCCAGTTGGGCAACTTGGGGAGAGCATAAAAAATAGTTGAAAGGATAATATAGGTCTCTGAAAAGCGAATTCATTCCATTAGGCCAGTTCATCATACACATACTTCTTTCCCTCATCAGATTGGGAATTACCCAGGGAAAGGACTAGGCCTTAAGTCATTTCTCCATCCAGAGATCTGCCCAGTTATCAGCAACATAACAGGTGCTCAATAAAAACAAAGCAAACAGATGAAGAGACGAATGAATGAATGAATGAACGAATGAATGAGGGAAGGAGCAGATGGAAGGAAACACTGGCAACTGCTTCTGTTAGCCTCAAATGTTAGGAAAGCAATACTCCTAAGAAGTCAACAAATAAGAAGAGCTGCATTAGTTGGTGAAGAAGCGCTCTTTTCAAAGAAGGAAGGAAGGAAATAAATTGACAATGAAAAGCTCAGAAGCAGAGGTCACAAACTAAACAGCTGGGGGGCCCAGTACAGAGATGGGTTGAGTAGTTTGAGTGGAGACAATAGGGAATGGTGGAGATTGTGGTGCAAACTCAGAGAGTGCATGGCCTTTCTCAAGGGAGGAACTGCTACAAGGCTCTCATAAGCAGATGCTGCAGAAAACTTGGGCTCCAAGAATTCAGATTTTTCAACCTTTCAAAAAAACTTTTTCAAATGTGAGTAATTTAATTTTTAAATGCTGTCAGCTTCTTCAGAGTTTTAAAAAAAATGCTGTGTGTCACAAGAGAACATGTCAGTGGGCCAGATTCAGTGATACCCACTATGAGACCCTCGGAAGAACCTTGGCACATTGTAATAGAAGATACATGCCCAAAGATATGTCCAAAGTCTAGCTCTTCCAGAAAAAGTAGGGCCGGGTTGGGAGGAAGCGGTATTTGTGAGATGAGGTGGCAGCATGAGGTGACCAAGTCCTGGGAGTCCACAATCCCAGATGAATTCTGAGGGGATAATGCAGATGGACAATTTTTCATCACAATTCTAAGGACTGAGGAAGCTAACTGGATTATATTTCTCAAACACCAGCTAGCCATCATTATAACTCAGCCTTTTATTTATGAGGCATCCTAAAAATATTTATTTACTATTATTATTATTTTGATGGTACTTGGAGGTTGAACCCAGGGTCTTAGACATACTTTGCAAGCACTCTACTACTTGGCTGCATCCACAGCCCATTTTTCATTTTATATGTTGAGTCAGCATCTTGCTAAGTTACACAGGCTTCCTTTGGCCTTGAGCTTGAGATCCTCCTGCCTCAGCCTCCTGAGTCCCTGGGATAACAGGCATACTCCACCCCACTTGGCTCTAAAATATCTTTAGAAAGTCCTCAACATGTATGTATTACTCCTTTCCCAAAGTTTTGACTTGGCTTTTCACCCATGGAGACTTAATGAAAGCAAATAGCCCCCAAAGCCGAATGTCTAGCTACCTGATGAGAGGCCCCGGAGAATAATTTCCCACACAAAATTAAACAGAGCACTTACCAAAAATGACAACCGCTAGCAAGACAGGAAGCACAATCAGAAAATACCAAGTGGAAGGAACAGATTCCTGCTCCACATAGAGCTCCAAGTTGCCCAGTTTGACCTGATGGGACAAAGAACCCCATCAGCCCCTGTGGAGTTGAGCACCAAATTTATGTACCTAACTTCCCACCCCTTATGTGGTTTCCTCCAAGATACATAAAGTCATGGAGCTAGGTGAGATGTCCGAGTTCAAATCCTACCTCTGGGACAGATAACCTATGTGTCCTTGGGCAAATGAGGAACATTCACTGTGCCTTAGTTTCCAGATGTCTGCTGACATGTGCCAGACCCAGCCTGCGGGTTTGAAACGGGGGTCCTCTTTGTCCTGAGGACTTAAATCGCAGGACAGGGTCCATAGGGAGACTTTCTGTCCCTTATCTTTTATTCTGTAGGGATTATTCAACTTTTATCTCTTTTATTCCTTGTGCTTGGTGGCACGCAGGTTTGGAATAAAGCAGTCTATGGTGAGAACAGTTTGGCCCTGTCAACAGGATGATTCCCGAGGGCCTTTTCCAGTTTGAACGTTTTTGTTGTTGTTGTTGTTGTTGTTGTTTTTGGTAATAGAAATTTCATGAAGCTTGCAAAGGAAAAAAACAAAACCAAAAAACTCTGCATCCAGCCCTCCTCTTTTCCAGCGATGTACGTGTAAGTATTAAGGTAACACATGGGTCCCTGGAACCACAGCTGCCCTCCGGAGGCCGTGTGGCTGAGGCGTTTCCCGCCCAGTCTGCACCTGGGCACCTCACCAGCTGCAGGACCTCGGGTTGGTGAGCAGCCCCCTCTCCTCACCTCTGAACTGGGCCATTGGAGGTGCCACTTGGTGGGCCGTTGGGAGGACTGAATGTCCTCTCTCCTGTAGGCAGGTTGACCTGTGACGCTGTGGCTCAAAACTCTCCAGAGGCCGTCCGGAGTCATAAGCCGAGCCTGGCCGTGACCCACGAGACCCTGATGGTCCCCTGCTCTCCCCGAGAACTCTCGGACCCCTGGCAACCTCGCCCTTGCTCCCCTGTGGCAGCCACACCACGGTTCTGCTCAGACGTGCCAGGCAGGCAGCTGCCTCAGGACCTCTGCGGCCTGCGGTTGCTCCTTTGCGCTTGTCCCCAAGGCCGTGTCTCACATGCCACCTTTGCTGGCAGGCCTTTCCTGCAGGCCTTTCCTGTCCGCCGTCATAACACGGGCAGTGCTGGCCCACCAGCCCACCCCCCTGCCTGGCTTCATGTTTCTCCCTAATGCCTGCCCCCATCTACCACATTTTTAATTTATTTTCTTCACCACAGGTCTCTTTAGTCGGCTCTAGAAAGGCAGATGGTTTTGCCATTTTTCTTTGCTGTCCGCATCACGGCCTAGGCACCCAGGAATGGTTTCATGAACCATGTTGCTGCACTCAACTAACCTGAAAGGTGGAACTCTTGTGCGGGCAGTTGTTGCCAATTTTATAATTAGTATTATTACCTCCTTTACCATACACATGAACAAAGGCAGGCTTGGGGAAGTCAGGTGACTTGCTTGAGGCCACATAGCTATTTACTGGTGTAGCTGGGATGTGAACACAGACTTATTTTTGCCGTCCAACCTGATACGTTCTCTCTTCTTGTCCTTTATTCAATTGTTAATGACTATAGATCCGAAACGGCTGGGATTTAGCTCAGTTGGTAGAGCACCGCTCTGCAGTCTCTGAGGTCCCAGGTTTGATTCCCAGCCAGGAAAATATGGGAGAAGAACATGGCAATCAACTCCGGAGGCAATCCCAAAATAATCAGCCAATGAAAACCCTATAAGCATCCCTATGAGTTGGACACGACTTGATGGCAGCTAACAACAACAGATCATAACACTTTTTTTTTTTTGCAGTACTTTGAACCCAGGGCTTCATGCTTGCCAGGCAAGTGCTCAACCACTAAGCTTCCAGCCCCAGGCCTATAAAGCATTTTTCACATAGACTTTGCAGAGCCTCATGGGCCATGAACACTAGAAAGGGTGACTCCTAGTATGTTTCCCTTCTTGGCCTATTGTGGAACTCATCTGGGAAAAGAAATTGCAGGACATGTGAGTTTAGGGTGAAGGGAACAGCTCACAACCCAGAGATTACTGGATCTCTGACAATCTCTAGTGCTACCCTGGCTGTGCCTAAGAGGCCCCTGTTTGGGGTTTCTGCTAAGATACATCACCTCTGCATTTGGGGAGAGAATGACAGCTCAGTCGTCAGTGGGTCTGGAGATGCTGCTTGCAGATGCTACAGTCTAAATGTATGGCTAGAACAAAAGCTATCAAGACTCATTAGGATTATAGACAATGGTGTGTTCAACGCTTTGACATTCAAACAGGCACATGGATGGATTCTGCCTGCTATTTTGGAGAAATTATGCTTGGGTTTGCAGCACCAGCTTTGTTTATCTTCTATTTAAAGTGAAGCTCTAAAGACCCATGAAAGATTCCATTCTGGCCTGGGGGTTAGCCAGGGAATTACAGAGACTCAGGTAAAGACAGAAGGTGGAACTTCCATGTGACTTACACGAACTTTCTTAGAAGAGGTGGCAATGCTATTTGCATTCCTGATGCCTTTAATTTTGCAAAGGATGGTGGTGAGATCTTGGTTTCTAGTAATATTTTCAAAACTGCAATTTAATTGCTTATTTTCCCCATAGAAGAGAGCGATTTCAATGTCTTTCTTGGAAATGTTGAAGTTGTCGTTTTCTTTCTGTGAAGAACAAAACGAAGATGAAGCTATCAGGGCACATGTGGAAACTCATAAGCACCTTTCCAGCCCAGGGGCGGGGAACATCCCCCATGGAGAACAAAAGACACATACTTGAATTTTTACTTCTAGTTCTGAGTCAACCTCGGATTCTACTCGATATCCGGTAAATCTGGGGTCCTCAAGATACTGTAGGGTTCCACAATCCAAGTAGGTATCTTGTACTCTTAGCTTCACGGTGACATTAGGGCGTACTTTGGAGATCTTTAAATTGGGGGCTAAAAACCCACAGGAAGTTGCCATACAATATTCAGAGACCTGGGAGAGAAGACAAGAGCATTTTAATAACTGGAAGATCTCAGCTCTGGTGTCTAAGGGTTAAGTGACCCAGGCAGCCAAACTTTGTGGCACTTCTGTTTTCCCATCCGTAAAACAGGGTGGCAACACTATTGACCTCACAGGATTAAATTAACCCTAACTGAAACTAAACAAAAAAGGCTCATTCAATTAAGTGAGCATTACAGTGAATGAGATTTTAACTGCAAAAATGTTTAGAAGAGTATCTGGCCCAGAGTACACAGTCAACACTTGCTAGCTAGTATGATTACTGGTAGTCTCAGCAGGAACAAAAAACCATCAGAGGGTTAGGCAATGGGAAAAATGGCTTTGCAGAGAGAAGCAAGTTAGAGAAAGGAAGACGGACTTAGGGGCCTCCAAGCAAGCATGGCTAAGTCTCAGGAGACTTCAGGCAACACAGAGCCCAGTCCTCAAGCAGGGACCTCAGTTCTGACCTGTTGGCACCCAGCTGAGTCACTCCGTGTTGGGGAACCTCCTGCTGAGAGTTAGCAGAAGTCCCTAACCACAAGGAGGAAAAGGTTTTTCAGGCGTAACAGAAAACAGGAGAAAACAAACATCAAAGGGACAAGTCCCCCATGAAATGAAGAGTGTGAAAACTGGAAACCATGCAGAAAACATGGCCTGGTTTATAGATTTATTCACAAACAACCAGAACAACATAAGTATGTTGTCATTTTCAGGGTTTACCGAGAGACTGGCAGAGAAAGCTGGGAGGTAAGGGGAGGCTGACAAGTGTTTAAAGAACAGCAGCTAAAATCTGTGAAAAGAAATCTGTCAGGTGGGAGAACTGGTCCTCTTTTTTTTTGTTTTCTCTAATAGTGGAGTATAAGAAAGACGGCAGGAAGAGGCACAGGTGGAAAAATCAATGCAAAGAGCTGACAGCTGGATAAGCAAGCCCTCCCTCCCACCCGAACACTTTTCTCAACTCCAACCCTGAATCTCCCTTTCATATTTCTGTGACAGGATAAAAACCACCATCTGACCCTCCACCTCCTCAGCAGCCTTAACCCCAAGCAGGCTGCCTATGACTGCCTTCCAGAAGGATTTCCAGCAACAGGATCACCTCAATTCCCCACCTGTTGGCACAAGGGACCAACTCCCACAGTGTGAAATTCTCTTTTCTGGAATTTTTGGGCAACCTCTCAGCCACCGTTCCTAGCCATCCTATTTTCTTTCGCTCCTGAAAGCGAAGGGGTTCTGCCAGATTCTATCCTCATCCTTGGAGCTCTGGCTGGCATGACGTTGTCCCCTCCCTGCATTCAACAATGACTCTATGAAGGGAAGCTTCTTGTCTCTGCCTCACCTCTAGGCCCTCTAGACCTGCCCTGCTGACAGTAAGCAGCCCAGAGGAAAGCTCGCCTGGGGCTTGGTGACTTCTCAGCCATGCCAGGACATCTGCACGAGGGTCCTCCTGGGACTCTCACTCTTTTCCCAGTCACTGTTTCTCCAAACTACCCTATGCACCACTGCCAAAATAATACCTGCACTCACGTCCCTTCCTGCTCAAAGGCCTTCAACAGCTCCCTACTACCTACAGAATTAAGGGTAATGGGGAGCTACTGCAGAATTACAGGCAAAGGTTCCAGTATGAGACTATTGCTTGGCCCCAATGTTGTCTCGCATCCATCCTCTAGGTTCCGAGCAGAGCAGGATTGGGTGACATTCCTGAGCAGGTGAAGAACCTGCCCTATATCTCTGCCACTGCTTTCTTGCTCCACCTGCCCAATCTTGTCCATCCCACTCCACTCTGCATAGTTCAATTCCATCCATATGTAATTTCTCTTTCACATGAGAACACATAGTACCTTCTTGGACTCATGGGGTCTCTGACCTGGAAGAGGAACTACTAGTACTCAACATCACCCTGTGCTGCCAACTTTCAGTCCCAGGGCAGATTTGCCATCTCTCTCCATGTGGGCAGGATCATTATTCGATTTACCTTTTGTCCTCGCAACCAGCAAAACACTTTGCCCACAGTCAGTGCTTAATCAATTATACTTGGTTTGGGAATGGCACTTGGGAAGGAGAGCAAGTCCACCGACAAGTTCAGGCCACGCATCTGGCGAGAGTCGATCGCACCACTGGGCGTGTTCACACACCATGGGGACATGGCCCAAATCAGACACAACACGAGGCTGCGAACCGGCTCTGAAGTACATCAGAAGGTGGACACGTGCAGGACAAGGCGGTGAGGATGAAGATCTGGAGGCCTCCTGTGTCTAGGCCTGAACCCACACTGGTCTAAAGCAGGACAACGCCTGTGGCCACCCCGAGATCTGTGGGCTGTGGCAGGAAGTGGTCAGGTGGGGCCCCAGAGAGGCTGCTCCCCTCACATTTCTCATCAAGGGAAGACATAAAGGGGAAGAGAGAAGGGGAAGAACATTCAAGAAGTGCCTAGCAGTGCACTTGGAGGCCCCAAGGTGGGTCTGAAGTCCCTCGTCTCCCCTCTTTCCCCTGACACCAAGCAGCTTTAAACCACAGGCTCCTGAGAAAATCAGGGCGCCCTTAAAAGAGAGCTGAGCAAGGGGCGGGCACCAGACCCCTCCCACGGTTACCACTGTGGGGAGTGGAAGGGGACCACAGGGGGCCCAAGAGATAATGGCAAGAGAAGCATCTCCTAGCAGGATGACTGGGATGTCAGCAAGCTGCCTCGCCTCCCTGCACAGCAGCTCTCTGTGTGGAGCGGGAGCACCTCCACTCACTCTCCACAGAAATGCGATTCTTTACATCACCCCTCAACCATCCACAAAGCATTTTTACATGTGTTCTTAAGCCCTGTCTCATTAAGGTGACTTGCCACACATCACATAGGAAGAAAACGGCAGGTCTTATCATACCAAGTTCGTTTCTCTTTCCTCTGTGTGGCAACCTGAGAGACTCCACTATAAGGGGAAATTCTTATGATTTCAGTTACAGCACAGATAGTATATATGCTGTACTAGGTAAATGCTTAGAACACCAAACTCATGAGAAATAAAACACCCCTCAATACAGTTTATTGAGATAAAAACAAAATCGCCATTGAAAATAACTCTTATTACAAAGGAACTGAATACTTACACTTATGTTTCCTTTTAACTCATGTGAAATGATTAAGTTGTCAATTACATCGAAATTTCTGCCTATGATCGTTATATTTTGCCCACCACTGCAAGAAAAAAAAGCAACAATAAGGGTGAATACACAGGCATTTTATATTTATGAATGCAACTACTGACTGATTCATATTTAGTATTAAAGTAATATTTGAGAGAAAATTAATTTTAATTTCAACTGAAAGACAATTTTGGAAGTTTTTAAAGGACATTGGCCACGAAGTCATGGTTTTTAAGACACATAAGTATAAAAATTCAGGTCAAATCCTCTTATAATTCTGGGAAACACCCCAATTTTTAATAGAATGTGGCTTTTATCTTGCCATTTCACCACATATAATCAGATCATCAGCTGTACTTTGAAAAAGTCTCACTGGACAGAATTTTGTTTGATTGCTGTTTAATCTATACGAAGATTCTTTGAGCTAATGATTTTCAAAATCAAACTCCCAACCTACCAATTATATTTTATTTAGGAAGACAAGGAACATGTTGGACAAGGTAAAATTATAAGTGACATTGGAAGTATAAATTTCTATTTGGGAAGCTACATGTCAGTGTGAGGGGAAACTATATTTATCTCGCCAAAACCGAGCCAAATGACTTCATGTATTTGGTGCATCATTAGATATGAGCAAAGTGGTCACTGGGCGTGAAAGAAACATCTGTCCACAGTTCTGGCTGCTCAAGAGTTACTGTTCTCATAGGTCACCAGACATTTGCTGGAGGGGACAGGAGCATGGGTGTCTTAGGCCCGAACTGGCTGAGCCCCTGATGATAAGAACAGGAGGTGGGGGACAGCAGACAATTTGTGTAGGGCAAAGACAAGACACTGGACCCAAGAATCCTTTAGCCACAACGCAGCAGGGCCAAGCGGCCTCCTGCCAACTAACTGCAATTACTAGAAAACCAAGCCAAGTGTGTTCTGTCGGGGCCAGACTGCAGCACCTCCCTCTTGCTCAAAACTGAAAGACCAGGCGCAATGGAGTCATGCTGGCTCAGCATGTCCCAGGCAACAGTGCAATAAGGAGCCCTGTGGGGGCACAACAGAGCATCCTGGGCACAACATAGCACCCTGGGCACAACCACCTGGGAGCAGGTGTGTCTGAACCCTTTCCATGCCTCAGTTCACCCTCTGCCAAAGGGACAATCCATGGTAGGTCTCTGGGGTTTGATGGGAGGATTAACCAGGTCAATAGATGAAACACACCAGGCTTGTGGTGAAAGCCGCATCCACGTCAGCCTTCATATACAGGACAGAATTTATCCCAGTGTGGGGGACTGCTGTGTGGGAGCCTTGCTTTTTTTTTTTTTTTTTTTTTCATTTATGTTTTTTTAAAATTTATCTTGTTCTTTTTTTTTTTATTTTGGTGGGTTACAGAGTAATAAGTCTTTTGCTCAACCCATTATGCAAACTGTTAAATCATTGTTGCTTACACATTCATCAACTGACATAGTTTTCAAAACCATTTAAACTAAAGAAAGAAAGGAGTTTTAATTAACATATAATAATCATATGCAATCATGATTATATTCTCATTGATTTTTTTTCTTTCCCCTATTTTTTCCCAAGTATTTATATAGTAGCATTATACATTTTGAGATTTTCCTCTCCTCCTTTACCCCTCTACAAAGGGGAAATAATGTAGAGCCTTGCTTTTGGCATTCTAACTTACCTTAAGCCACTGTAATGGGCTACAAAGTTTGTATGTTGCAGCCCTAACCCTCAGCTCCTCAGAATGAGGTAGTATATGGAGATAGTTTCCCCTCTCTCACTACTGGGGATTGAACCTGGGGCCTCATGCATGCTAGGTGAGCACTCGACCATTGAGACATATCCCCAATCCAAGAAAAGATTTTTAAGAGGTAATTAAATTTAAATGAGGTCTTGAAGTGCACCCCGATCCAAGGTGACCGGAGTCCTTATAAGAGATTAGGACACAGGGTGGAGAGAAGACTGTGTGAAGGCGTGGGGAAAAGATGGCCGTCCACTAGCCAAGGAGAGAGGCTTCAGAAGAAACCAACCCCACCCACATCTTCTCTTCAGACTCCCAGCTCCAAAGCTGGGAAGGAATAGATTCCTGTTGGTTAGGCTGCTCAGTCTGGGGTCCTTTGTATAGATGCCCAACAAATGAACACAGCAACCTCTCATGTTAATCTTAAATAAGAATATCAGAGGGGAAATTTTTTCTTCTTTTCCTTTTTTTTTTTATCCCCAAAGCTTTGTCCCTAGTTTTATCTAGAGAATACTTTGAAAATTAGCTTCATGCTGTGTAAGATGAAGAAAATCTCTTTAGGGTTGTATTCCAGAATCTGAATGTGAATTTAAATTTGACTAGGGAGAGAATTTTTTTCCCCTTAATATACTGGATTCATCTGGAAGAGTTTATTTTGGAACTTCCATTTCTCACATGGGGAGTATCTTTGAAATGTAGATACTGCTTTTCCTTCCAATAGCTCCCAATATTTCCCCTATGGTATTCAAAACAGCAGACTCTAAAAGTCATAAAATGAAAGATATAAGAAAGAAGTCTTTTATCATGAGCAAGAGTGATACCTCATGCAGAGGGTCATAGATTTGTCACAGAAACCTGGGCTAAAATTACCATAGTTACCACAGTTGAACAAACATTTGAACTGTGAGTTTCCTAGCAGCCATGGCTAAAAGAAAACAGGATGTTTTTGACAATGGGAACAACCAGCTTGTTAGGTGTGCATTTCTCTAGGAATAAATCCTAAGAGGAACTTTTCTAAGGGAGGAGTTTAGATATGGTTACCATTTCTGAATTTATTTGCATGGAATCTGTGATCTTTATGCATCTCACCCTTAATCATAAGGAGTGAAACACGTGGTAGATCTAGACATACCTGATCCAGGTGGTAGCAGGAACTATACTGGAACAGTGTGGCAGAGCAATGTAGGATAAAGCTCCTGCGGAAGAGCAGTGGCCACCATCAAACTGGATACAAACATCCTTCATTTCTTTTCGGCTCGATGGAAGAGAGAATTTCATATGAGTGTCATTTAGCACGTGGCTAACCCGTATCCTAGAAAGGGATAGAAAAGGAACTCTTACATGACACAGACACTTAGCACACTTAACTGGCCAAGGTGATAGCATATGAATTTCACTTGAACTACAACACTCCATGAGCCATCAGGACAGCTGCTGGCAACCAGATGGGGCAACCAAGAGCTGCCTACCCATTTGGGGCATGAATTTGGGGCTGGGTTCCTCTTTCTTTTATGCATTTTAATCTTTTTATTTGCATTTTTATTTGTCTTTTTCATTTGTCTTTTTGTCTTTTTATTTTCATTTCCCTTAAAAGTGAGGAAGGAAAGAGAAGTACACATGGCCCATCAGAAGCCTTAATAGAAAGCAGCATGGAATGGGCAGCACATTGCATTAAGAAATTATGGTTAATTTTGTGGAGTGTGATAACCACAGCACTCTTATCTGTTAGAGATATATACAGAAGTATTTATGAGTGAAGATATGGTGTCTGGGAAGTGCTTTTATGAAACTCTAGCCACTATGCTCATGTGCCCCCCTGCCAAAAAAAAAAGTTGATGAATAGATGTAATGAGATTGGAGAAACATGGGTAAATTTTGAAACTTTGTGAAGAGGTTCATTAGGCTCAAATCTCTTGTGTGTGTTTGAATATTTCCATGATGAAAAGCTTTAAAAATGAAAAAGAAGTCCCAGTTAAGCACCTCAAAGGTAGAATCCAACCCCTGCCAGACATGGGAATTCTGCTATTCAAAGAGCACAGAGCCTATGTCAGGAGCGTGGGGTGTCAGAATTAATGGGGACTAAGGACTAAGTCCCCATTGGACTAAGCTGCCTCCTCAGGAGTTTCCAGACTGGAAACTGGCCAGGACGGTCCTGGGTCTCCTGATACTCAGCAGGAGTTGTCCTTGAGTCCCTTCAGGCCTCAAAGCAAAGCCTTCTGCTACATTCCCTCCATAATGTGCGGCTTCCTTTGCATGTCCATGATGACCCTCTAAAGCACATATCATTAAGCCTGGGTGACATTTGACTCCTGCTTAGTTAATGATGGTACAGGAGACCATTTTAGTACTACTTAAAGACTATGTGCATGATTATTATAACACTATTACTAAACCTTATGAGAAAGCAAATCTGAAAAATACTTGAGTCAGTTTGTATTTATTCTACCTCAGCTGTACATGTTAAGGTTTGTGTCCAGAGCAAAGCCCTAGGAAGTTCATTGTTAGATGGCTGATCATTAAAATCTAAACTTGTTTATAAATTTTGGAAGGAGAGCTGGGCGCAGTGGCGCACGCCTATAATCCCAGCGTCTTGGGAGGCGGAGGCAGGAGGATCGCAAGTTTGAGACCAGAGGCAGTCTTAGTGAGACCCTGTCTCAAAAACCAAAACAATGGGCTGAGGGTGCAGCTCAGTGGTCCAGCACTTGCAGAGCATGCAAGCGCAAGGCCCTGGGTTCAACCCACAGTACCACCAAAAAAAAAAATTGGAAGGAGAGAGGAAATGTAGGCCATTTCAATACTATATTTGTATTTTCCTCTTCAAAATGATTACTCATTTTAAAAATACCATATTAAAAGAGTTTGGGATTATGGTATGGGCTGAGGTACAGGATTACCTGGGTATTATGTTGATGACTCGTGAGCTTGGGTTCACACAGATGTGGTTACTGAAACACTACATGCAGAAAGATCTCTTAGTCATTTAATTTAATAACGGTAGTATCCAAAGACACATTCGGAATGGAAATAAGAGCATAAAGAGCCAGAAACAGGGTAATGCTCTGAAAATGACTTATTTTCCAGTGATGTTGATTGCTTTTCAGTGAACACACAGGTGTCTACCTTCACAGATTTCGCTATATAAAATGAAAGATTTTTGCAACAAGGTATTTAGCCAGGATAAATGGCACAAAAAAATACCTAGGTTGCATAGATACGGCCTCTAATGTGTGCTGGATCGTTCTGGTACAAGCAGAACAGAGGAAAGCCACTGATGAGTAGCTTTTCTCATCAAGATCATTGCTATTCCAGATTTACTGCTATAAAGGGATGGGGTGGCAGTGATGTGTAGAAAGTGAATTAAAACAGAAAATTCCGTAAATAAGCATGGCAGATTAGAGTGCTGTACAAATCTGTTTTAGTAGTTAAAAACCAAAACATCACGCTTCGGCAGATTGTCTCAACTTTATTCCCATGATGAAAATAAGCTCAGTATTATACTTCATGTAGATGGCAACATCTTTGAAATTAGCTCAAACTTGTAAAAGTTAACAAGTGGAAAACTCAAATTATTTGTCATGTTATTATTATTATTTCTCTTTTTTTTTTTTCTAGGTGTGTGGGGGGTAACAATTTGCTCAAGGATATCAGTAAGAAACTGATTTTGGTTTTCTTCAAAATTTCATTGGTTAGGAGAAAGAAATCATAGAAATCACGCTGTCCAGGTGGTACACTGACCAGGTATTTATATTTGTGGTGTTTTGCTCTCTTTCACTACTAATGTATGTGCTAATAATTTAATTATTTGAGGCAAAACCAAACCAATAATATAGAGAAGGAGGCTATACAAAGTAAACCTCCCATGTAAAATGAATCCAGAATTTTTGGTTTCCAACGTCAGGATGCATATTGGAAGTTGTGCTCCATAAAATTCTCCATCAAATTCCAAGGTATGCCATTGTTTTTCTAAGCATATCATCTTAATAATGATGTTTGTTACTCATTTTTCAAAATAAATCAAGGCCCCATATAGGCAACATTGTGACATTATTGTATATTGAGGTTTTTTTCAGGGAGGGGTTACATGAGACAGATTCTCTTTAAATTCATTGTTAAAATTCTTTTCCTTATTGGAATGATGTTGTGGAAATACTCAGACTAATTGGCACACTGCAGTGCATGGCCATCAGTTGATTATACAAAGGTTCTGATCACACTGATATTCCTTTGGCATAGGTTTTAGCTTTACATTACTAAGGATCAATTATTAGTGTTTCAACTCACACATCCTTATCACAAGTACTGGTTCCTTTCAGGATCATTGTGATGTTCGATGCCTGGGTAAAGTTTGCTCCTGTAACTATCACGTTACTTTTCCCTAAGGTCGATATTTTCTGCGGCTCAATGGCTTTAATGTAGAAGACCTATTGGAAATAAAAGATTAAAACACAAGATCAAAGCTAAGAAAAGGCATTGTTCCCCCAAAAATCTGTTGATGTGCTATGGTTCGAAGAAATCACTGGGAAATTACAACGTTTTGCAAACACAAGCAGTGTTTAATGAAATCAATGAATTCAAGGAAGAGAGCTGCAGATTTGTGTCTCTCAACATGTGATAGCATGAGGTCAAACCAATTAGTCTTTGTCTCACAAGACAGTTGAAAATGCAGTTGAAGAGTCTGACATTCTGTCTGAGAAGTGAGATATCATTTGAGCTTAGGAAACGCTTGCTGCCTTACAGATTCCCAAGGCTCACAATGTAAGCAAAATGAAGAAAAAGAAAAGGAATCCATTGACTGTAGGCCAACAACAGACTCGTCATTACATTGACATAAATGTCATCCCAGATAAATTTAACTCCCTAGAAAGTAATTTGTATTTTTTGTTTGTTTCAGTTAGCTACTTGAATCCAGAAGTATATTGGAGGGAAAAAAAACCTCAAGATATCCACCAGTTTAGTCACTTAATATGAAGTGGCTGGATCCTATACCACTGTGGCCAGCTATGTCTTCTCCATGATATGCAGAAACCATGATCTCCTCCTTTTACCCAGCTACAGGCTTTCCCACACCTACAATCAAGACGGTGTCCCTTGGAGTCACCTAATACCTAATGTCTTATCATGTAGGTATATGCCACTTTACTTCCCCATTTGCAATGTCTAATCAAATTCCCCTACACACACACACACACACACACACACACACACACACACACACACACACACACAAAGCCAAGTGATGGCAAGGATCATTTTCCCTTTTTGGGACAAATCAGTCCTGATATCTTTTACTTCTTTCCGTCAAATGTTGTCATCTTTCATTTTTTGACCATTTTATTGTTCTTTTATAGATAATTCCCAGCAAGTTTGTATTCTTCTATAGTATAGTGGCCAAAACAGGACACAAGATTCTAAGATTCTGGCCAACATAAAGCATAGCAGATCTTAGTGTGATTGGACTTCATATTCACATTGTTGCTATTTGAAAATGACCTGAGGCCCAGCAATGCATAATATGACATTTGGCTAAACCATAAATGCTGAGTGCAAATACTTAGAGGATCAAGTCCAGCAAGAAGATACAGACCCACTGGGAGAGCTTCCGTGATGTCCAGCACCTGCCTGACATCTGCTTCTCAAGACAAATGAGGATGCTCTGCTGCTCTGTGTGTCTAACGCTCATGAGGATGGCCTTACTGGGCTGCTGGGGCTGCCCTTCCTGCTGAAACGAACCTTCTCTCCCTGCACTCCAGACAAACACAGGTGCTATATGGTAGAGTGGTCACCACTGCTCATTATCATCATGGATTGGTTTTGCAGATTGCAGTAAATTCATTGTTCATGTCATCACAGCAATGATGTAATGTGACAGGGAATTGATTTTGGTGGCAGAATTTATTTTAATCACTTTGGAGAGGACTTTAGGCCTGTATTTATTGAATCACCAAAGGCCTGAAAGGGTCATTTTAATTATTCTGTTATACTTGACTGCATTTTATGGGGGAAATTATCTGCTGGAGTGGTACTTGGAATTTGGGGATTAGCAACAACTTCAAGATAAATCCCTTGGAAATGTCAAGTGTGTGTTGGATAGCAAAAGGTTTGCTCTATACTCTTGCATGGCAATAGCTAAGTGAGCGGGTACTTATTGATCACCTATAGGGTCCTCAGGACAGAGCTAGATGTAGTGAGGGACATAGATGTATGTGTGCACTAGATTGCGAGCTGGCAAACTCCAGCCTGTGGGCAAAATCCTATCCACTACCTGTTTCTGTATGGCCTGTGGAAAAAAAGATCAAAAGGAGACTAATATTTCATGACATAAAAACGTGAAATCCAGATTTCAGGGTCCATAAATATTCATTTGTGTATTGTCTCTGGCCACTTTCACTTTAAAGTGGCAGGGCTGAGTAGCTTCAACAGAGATCACATGGCCTGCAAAACCTAAAGTATTCACTGTCTAGTTCTTTTGCTTGTTTGTTTTCATCTTTGTTTTTTTGAGATAGGGTCTCCTTGTGTAGCCCAGGATGGCCTGGAACTTGCTACATAACTCAGGCTGGCCTTGAACTAGAGATCCTCCTGCCTCAGCCTCCTGAGTGCTGGGATTATAGGTATGTGCCACCGCACCCACCTATTGTCTGGTTCTTTGAAGAAAAAAATTTTTAACTCCTGCTCTAGAGGAGTCCACTGTCTTCTTAGGGAGGCAAGATATAATTTTTTATTTTTATTTATTTATTTTTTGTGGTACTAGAGGTTGAACCAAGGGTCTCGCGCTTGCATGCTTTGCAAGTGCTGTACCACTGAGCTGTACCCTCAACCCATTTTTTTACTTTTTGAGATGGGGTCTCACTAAATTATGAAGACTGCCTCTGGTCTCAAACTTGTGATCCTCCTGCCTCTGCCTCCCGAGTCGCTGGGAGTACAGGTGTGTGCCACCACACCTGGCTGATATAAGTTTTAAAGATATAAACTTCAATGCAGGTAACATGTACATCCAAGTCAACTATGATTTTCAGGTCTCTGCTTCTTAATTTATACTGTGGTTTGTCTCCTGAAGCAAAAATTGCAAACATGCCAAGTACATGCTACTTCTGTGCTTTCTTGGAGACGATAAAGAGAACCTTCTAACCAATGATGAAAGGACTTTTTAAGGGAGTTACAGTTTACTCCTTAAATGGCTCTACAAACACCATCAGTGGACCTGCCATGTCGTCTTATTAACTTTTTATTTCCCCTTGAGTAAAGACAGCCTTGCTACTTCAAATGGATTTCATTTTAAAGCCTCATTGTTTCGAGAAGTTTCCACTGGCCGTTTAGGACAGAATCCAGCCCTGGCCTATCTCGTGAAAGCAGATGCTTGCAGTCTGCTTTCAAGAGGGTCAGATTAGCTGGCCTTTGTTTGCTGCCAGAACTTTTCCTAATCTTAAGTGGGGCTGAAGAGCAACCAAGGGGACCCCCTAAAGAAATAGTGGAGGTATACAAGAAAATGTTAAAAAAAAAAGGAAAAAAAAATATGGCAACTATATGTGTGTACTGATGTACTATACGGTTGCAACAGTTCCTTGAAATAAGACATTTGCCATACTTGCTGATAAAGATTTTTAAAAATCTAGGAAAAAAAAGAACAATTTTCCCACAAATGTTCCCATACTCAATATTTCAGATCTGTTTTTGTATTTTAATCAAATGCTAATTCACAATCTGAGAGGAAGGGGCCAGCCCTACAAGCTTACACAGTGCTGTTGTTAGGTGCCATGGAGCTGGGTTTGACTCATAGCAACCCTCATAGGGTTTTCAATGGCTGATTGTTTCAGGATTGCTTCGGGAGTAGATTGCTACATCCTTCTCCTATTTTTGTGACACTGGGAACTGAACCGAAGGCCTCAGAGAGTGCAGAGTAGCACTTTACCAGCTGAGCTAACCCCCAGCCCATAAGCTTACCCATTGGAGGGTTCATTTATGGCCATAATTGAGCTTGAAACAAAGAGGATTTCTCATAGCTCTATAGTGAGGTCCCTCCCTCACCCTGTGTCCAAGATTCCCACACAGCAGATCCAAACATCACTGACTAAAGCCATCACAGCCCTTTGTTGTTCAGCAATTAACCCCAGAATTGTTTATTTCCTGTCAGTTACATTTTAAAGACAAGAGTTATTTTTAAGCAGCAGCACAATTTTAAATTATTTATTAAAATACTAGGAGCTCTGGTGTCTCATGAGTTTAAATCACTCTTTGTTTCATATAAGAAAACATGTTGGAAGTTGGTTAATTAGATGATTTATAGATTTCCCAATTATTTTTTTTCAAAACTAAGTCATTATAATATATTGCAAATAGCACAACCACTAAGAAACAGTTGTGTTTGCCAAGGTCTGAGAGGATTCCTCCTGACAGCAAGCGTACCTTTAAAGTGAAGCCTGACGTCAACACAATTCAAATTACCATGACATTAATGGAGAAAATAGTGCTATGATTGAAAAGAATATTGGAAAGAGGTGCATTAGGAAGGCTCAGTTTATTAAGACAAAATTGTACTCTATTAATCTGCTTTAAAAAAAAATCTGAATATGGCAAAGCTCTCTGTGGGCCTGGACTTGAATCAACACTGGTAAAATGTCTCTCAGATTTTTACTCATGAAATTAGTTCAAACAGGACTGGATAAAAAGTCTCATGGATTCAAAGCCAGCTGGAAATCCGAAACCCAAAGACATAAGAGAGATGAAAGGTAGCACAACTAATTAAAAGAAAGTGTCCTGTAGGGCCCTGCAGGGGCGAGTATTTGGTTCAGAATTACTTAACATCTTTATTAATGACTGGGAAGAGGACAGAAATAATATATTAATGAAATGTATAAATTGAGCAGAGTGGTGACCAGCAGTGGAGATGAGAAAGTGGGAAATGAGGTGAAATATGGAAAGAAAATAGCAATACAATTCCACCAAAATAATAGGGAGCACTCAATGGAAAGAGAAGGGGATCTCTTTGATGCTCAGCCCTCCGGGCAAATGCCTCTTCATAGGGGCCCCTGGTAGCGGCCCCAGGGAACCCAGGATGGAACATCCAGTTGTTTCTGGGAATAGTTTAACAGTCAACAGTGACTCAGGACATAGACATAGAGACTTCCAGGGAGCCAGTGACAGATCCAGGCTCTAGAGTCACTTCTCTGATCTGGGAACTAGCTCTAAGGCAAGGCTGACATGGCCCAGGGAGGATGAGCCAAGGCCACTCCCTAAATTATTCTTTGTCATTGAACCTGAGTGTAGCTACTCAGAGTTGGCCCGGGTGATCAGCACACCGGGACAGGGAGGGCAGCTTCTGCCCTGATTGCAACCCACTTCCAGCCACCCTTCTCAAAAGGCACCCTTCTGCCAAGACGCAACTTAAACTTGAAGTTCCGGCTGCTTTACTCTCCTCAGGGCTCTGTTCCTCACCGCATGCCTCTTCTGCCCTCCCTGTCTTGGAGAAGATGCCAGGGCTTGTCTGGGTCTCCCTCCTTCCTTCCCACTACACCCAACCTGCCCCTCTCCTCCTTCACCTTCCAGGCTAACAAGCTCCCACCAGGCCAGGGCAGGCTGGGGTCTTGTTCTTACCCCACATGTGTGGCACAGGTGGGACATGCATGGACAGTCTAATGCTGAGAGAAGCCAGTGCCATTTCCTTCCTTCCAGATGGACCTTTAGCATCAATCATGATGTGGTTAAAAACTTATTCAGTGTGAGTCATTTGAGATGGGGTAGAGGTTAAAACTGCAAACTCTTGAATCAGACTGCCTAGGTTCAAATCTCCTCTGTACCATTTGTTACCTGTTTTTTTCTAAGGCAAAATTCCTATGTCTATAAGATGGGGGAAACATTCCATTGTGAAGCTTAAGTAAAGAGACACTGAACTCAGGACACAGCAATGGCTTAAAAATTATTAGCTATACTCTGGCATTCTTTCTAGTATCTTTTTCTGTTGTGCTCATTCAACTTTTTCATGAAAAGGAATCTCACTTCCTCCAGAATATTCTAAGTGCTGCATTGTAAGCTCCATGAGGAAACATTTTGCCTGCTTGCCTAGTACACAGTAGTTGTTCAAAAAACACATTTTGAATGACTGAATAAATGCAAAATTGGAAGTGAATCTTGCAGCCCTTAGCCCAGTGGCAGGCCCATAAAAGCTACTTAAAAAGATGTGTGCTAAACTTAACTTCCCTTCTCAAGGCCAGGTGCCCCAAAGAGTCCATGTGGATCCTCTGTGAGACCTTAAAATGCACATTCAGAAGTGATGGAGGAAAAGCAGAGGAAGTGCAAAGAATAGAAAGAGGAACCGTTTGAATGTAGATCCCTCAAGAGCAGGAGACCTGGCTCTGTGAGGCTCATTTCTGCCCGATAGTGATAAGCAAATGTTAGGAGGATATCGTATCGTATCAGAGACTGTCAGAGTCTTTCCTTGAAAACAGGAGGTGGGCAGTGCCTCTGCTCTCAGCAGGTGAAGGCACCAGATAGGAGAAGGTGAGGAAATGGAAGGAAGGGTGGTTGGGGCAGGGCAACAGGGCCAGTGGTCTCTGGCATGGTTTTGCCCGTTACATATGGAGAGAGAGAGAGAAGAGAGCCTGACCTGGCCTTTAGAGCTGCCTGTCCCCCTCATCCCAGGTCAGACATGGTTTTGAGCTCCTTTCTCTATTCTGTCATGCTTTTCTTTAATGCAGTCCTGCCCCTGACAAATGACAGCACATGTTTCTGGGTCAGGGTATAGGACTGGGTCTCAAGGTCATGAGTGTGAGGACAACTGGGTGAGGTGGGTTGAACCAGGAGCCCTACCTCATTCATGAATGAGCAAATTCATACATAGGAAAAGATTCTTAAATATCACAGGTTTTCTCTCACAGGCAGACTCTAGACTTAAATATATAAGTGTGTGTGTGTGTGTGTGTGTGTGTGCGCGCGCGCACGCGCATGCACGCGCGCGCACGCAAGACATGGGAGCAGAAGGGGGAGGGATCATTTGTAGGGAGGAAAGGGATCAGTGAGGGGAGGGAGGGCAAGAGAGAGTAGTAAGGAGGTGAACATGAGCAATGTGCAATGACATGCATGTATATTGTTGTTTGTTGTTGTTAGGTGCCACTGAGTTGTGTCTGACTCATAGTGACCCTCATAGAGTTTTCAATGGCTGATTGTTTTGGGATTGCCTCGGGAGTGGATTGCCATGTCTTTCTCCCATTTTTGTGGTGCTGGGAATCGAAGCCAGGACCTCGGAGACTGCAGAGCGGCGCTCTATCAACTGAACTAGATCCCAGCCCGACATGCATGTATAGAAATGTCATAATGAAACCCATTAATTTATACACTAAAAAAACCAAATAAAATAATCATAAGAAATAATGTTGGACATGGATCAACCAAAACTAAAAGGCTTTAGTAGCATTTCTATACCGCTGAAGAGTCAAATCAAAATTCCCAGAGAGCCAACACATAAGGCGCTATACATGCAGACTCCAGGATCATTTCAATCTTACATGCTGTCATTTCCTGCATCCTTATATGTTCCAGCCAAATCGAATTACGGTTTCCCACAATGAGTGCCTTAGAATGCTCTGGCTCCCTACCACATCTTTTGCTTTTGCTAGTTCCTCTGCATAGAATATCTGCTCTGTCTCCATGTGTCTGGATGCTTCTCGTCCCTCAAAGGTGAGCTGAAATGCCATCTCTACCAATCAATCTAACCATTAATCAAATACTTTGTCAACTAGCGCTGGGCACGGTGGCTCATACCTGTAATCCCAGCGGCTTGGGAGGCAGAGGCGGGAGGATCTCAAGTTCCAGACCAGAGGCAGTCTGTGTAACTTAGTGAGACCCTGTCTCAAAAAATGGGAAAAAAAAAAAAGGGCTGGGGGCTCAGCTCAGTGGTCCAGCACTTGCAGAACATGCAGGCGCGAGGCCCTGGGTTCAATCCACTGTAACGCAAAAAAAAAAAAAACTTCGTCAACTACACAGATTAAAGTGTGTTTAGCTGCCAGGCACTGGGCACAAAAAAACAGGAAGGACTAAGACAAGGCCCCAGGCATAACAAGGCTATCTGGTTTTGTAGACTTTTGGGTACTACCCCTACATTCCTAGTTTTTACCTTGCATAGTTACATATGTTCTCATGGATAAGACTCTTGAGCCTGATAGCCAGACAGATTCCTGAATCGTTTGTATCCCCCACATGGTATCCATGGAGCTCAGTATCTCGATAATGGCATGCTCGATAAATGCCTGCAGGAAGAATCAACCCAAGCTCAGGATCACAGAGCTTAGGACAGTGCCTGCACCCTTCCCAGTGCTTGGCACACAGGAAGCACTTGGTACATGTTATGTGGGCAGATGCACTAAAGGGAAGTCCCCAAGGGCTTCCCTCTAGGAAGAGTTGCAAAGAGATTGGGTGCTCCGTTGAAGGTCAACATGAAGACCCTAGTTGAAACCAGAATGTTACACATTCCACGTGACAATGGAAGACAGCAGTGCTTCACAGAGCATGAGAAATTCCTCCTGTGGCAAGCAGAACTCCGTTCCCTATCACCCAAACTGAGATTCTGTTCTGAGTCATGTATTTAAATAAAATATGTTGGTATTAACAAAATGTCTTTCTCCAAGCTTAGATGGGTAATCCACAGAGAAGCACTGGAGACAGATCTGGGCTTTGGCTTATTTTCAGCCTCCTCCTTTTCTCTTGGTGATCCTACTTCTTTGAACCCACAGTGTCAGAGTTCAAAAGGTGCAAAAGGCACAATCCTGGAAGCCAGGATGCAATGACTATATTATTCTTTTTTTTCTTTGAAATAAAATAAGTTTAAAAAGCTATTGCCTGGACTATTACTCAGAAATAAAAAGGAACAAATTATTGATACACAAAAGAACATAGATAAATTTCCTGAGAATTACATCACATGGTACCCCATTAATATGCACAATTTTAATGTTTTTATGTATCAGTTAAAAATAAATTTAATTTTAAAAAGCCAATCCCCCCAAAGGGCACATCTTGATGATTCTAATTACATAAAAATTTTGAACTAAAAAATCCATAGAAATGCAGAACAGATCAGTGGTTGCCAGGGCCAGAGGTGGGTAGTGGGAGGGAAGAACAAGTAGGTGAGGGTACAAAAGGACACCTGGGCAATCCTGTAGTGTTGGTCTGTTCTATACCTTCACTGTTGACAATATCAGTGCCCTGGCTGTGATCTTGCTCTATAATTTTGCAAGATGTTACTATTGGAGGAAACTGGGTAAAAGTTTTGGTCTGATTTTCTTATAACTACATCTGAATCCGTAATTTTTATCTCAAAATTAAAAGTTCAATTCTTTCTAAAATAATCTTTAAAAACAAGAACTTTTTAAAATTGGAAGACTCATAGTTGCTAATTTCCAAACTTACTACAAAACTACAAGAATCAGACAATGTGGTACTAACACAAAGATAGCATATAGCAAAGGAACAGAAAAGATTACCCAGAAATAAGCCCTCACACAGATGGCCAAATGATTTTCAGTAAGGGTGTCAAGACCAGTGAATATGGGAAAGAGAATTCTTTTCAATAAATGGTGCCGGGAAAACTATATATCCACATGCAAAAGAATGAACAGGCTCTTACCTTACATCATATGCAAAAATGAACTCAGAATAGATCAAAGACCTAAACAAATAAGTTAAAACTATAAAAAGCTTAGAAGAAAACACAAAGTTGGAAAAGCTTCATGACATTGGCTTTGGTAATAATTTCTTGGACCTGACCTCAAAAGCACAGGAAGCAAAAGAAAAAGATAAATTGGTCTTCATCAAAATAAAAAAATTCTGTGTATCAAAGGACACAACTGGGCTGGGGGTATAGTTCAGTGGTAGAGTGTTTGCCTAGCATGCATGAGGCCTTGAGTTTGATCCCCAGGAAAACACACACACACACACACACACACACACACACACACACACACACAGAGAGAGAGAGGATAAAATCAACAAAGTGGAAAGGCAAACGTATCGAATAGGGAAAAATATTCGCAAGTGGCATATCTGATAAGAAGCTAAAACCCATAATATTTCAAGAACTCCTAAAATTCAACAGGAAAACCAACTACCCAATCAAAAAATGAGTAAAGGACTCCAATAGACATTTCTCCAAAGAAGATATACAAATGGCCAGCAGGCACATGAAAAGATCCTTCATATCACTAATCATTAGAGAACTGCAAAAAAACACATGTTAGGATGGATACTATCCAAAACAAAACAAAACAAAAAAAGTGTTGGTGAGGATGTGAGAAACCAGAACCCTTGTGCACTATTGTTGGAAGTGTAAAATGGTACAGCTACTATGGAAAACAGGGTGGTGAGTCCTCAAAAAATTAAAAAGACATTTACAGTATGACCCAGCAATTTAACTTTGGGGTTTAGAGCAAAAGAATTGAAACCAGCATCTCAAAGAGAGAGTTACATACCTATTTTTCTAGCAGCATTTTTCACAACAGCAAAAATGTGTAAATAATCCAAGCACCCATGGATCAATGAATAGTTAATCAAAATGTGGTATACACATATAGTAGAATATTATTTAGCATTAAAAAGGAAGGGAATTCTGATCCATGGTATGACATGGATGAGCCTTAAGGACATTATGCTAAGTGAAATAAGCCACTCACAATGACAGATACCATCTGATTCTACTTCTATGAGGTACCTAATAGGCAACTTCATAGAGAGAGAAAACAAAACAGTGGTTACCAGGGGCTAGGGGAAAATACAGATGATGAGTTATTTAATGAATATGGAGTTTCAGTTTTGCGAGATGGAAAGTGTTTTGTAGATTGTCTGCACAACAATGGGAAGGTACTTAATGCACTACTGAGCTGCCCACTTAAAAATAGTAACAATGGCAAATTTTAGGTTATGTGTATTTTATCAAAGGGCTGGGATTTAGCTCAGTGGGTAGAGTGCTGCGCTGCAGTCTCTGAGGCCCCGAGTTCAATTCCCAGCACCATAAAAATGGGAGAAGGGCCTGGCAATCCACTCCCAAGGCAATCCCGAAGCACTCAGCCATTGAAAACCCTATAAGGGTCGCTATGAGTCAGATACCGACTCGACAGCACCTAACAACAACAACATTTTATCAAAATTATACCACAAAAAATAAAGATTATTTAAAAGAAAAAAGCCACTATCTCCTTGATCCAAGTCCCTGTCACTATGTCTTAGTTTTACAAACCAATGAGAAGAGAAAAGTAGCCCATCACTTAATTAAACCTCAAAGACTTTCAAAGTTCAGAGATATTGGCACACCAAGCTTTCCTAACACTTTAATTAACTGCATAATCCATTTGGATTCACATTCCCTTGGCCTGTTACTTAATTCACCTAAAGTTACTATCAACTTTTCTGTAATGATTAAAAATGTGCTACTTATTTATATTGGCACTTGACCTTAAATAGCTGCAAATGGATCAGTCAAAGCCACAAATTAGTCGTGAAATAGAAAACTGGGCCTTTTTTATTTTTTCAATGCTGTTGTTTTTAATTTGTCTGCTACCACCAGACTCCAAGGTTAATGAGAGCAGGAACTTGTCTCCTTTTTGTTTGTTTCTCGCCAGGTACAGATGCTCAATGAACTTTTGTGACTGAGTGAAGCCAGCACTTACTCTTTAGGCAAAACCATGTATGCTCTGCCCAGAAATGTTCACACGATCATATCCCTGTTTTTAAACACAACAGACATATTGAGTTTAGTGATTAACTGTGAAGAAAGTAAGATGAATTTTCAAGGAAATTTCATGAAAAATCACTACTTTTGAGAATGGGAGAGAAACACACATTCTATAACAACTCTGGGTAGAAAGACATGGCAGTCCACTCTCAAAGCAATCCCAAAACAATCAGCCATTGAAAACCCTATGAGGGTTGCTAAGAGTTGGACCCAACTTGACAGCCCCTAACAACAATAACAATAATAACAACAACAACATAACAACCCTATTTTGGCACCATTGACTTTTGGTTTGATCAGATCTACACAGTTAAAAAAAAGTTAATGAAGGTAAGTTTGCATACTGTGCATAGACCCCTGGCTACACACATAACTCCTAGAAATGCAATCATAATATGTGGTTCAAAGTGAAGTCCCCTCTGGCTGTGTGCTACCCTTCCTTCTAACTCTCCTCGAGTGAGCCACAAAGTCACCTTTAAAATTTTACTCTTACCAGAACAGCATCATTTTTCATAATTACAGGGATTTAATTTCTTTTTTGTGAGTGTGCAGCCTTTGATGTATTGAGCCAATTAAGTGAAACTTGGTTAAAAACCAGTGGAAAAAAAGGGAATCTTGGCAGTAAGTGAAACAGGGAATTTTAAAAAAGGAACGCAAAGTAGAAGGAGTTGTCCTTGCCACCGAGAGGGGATTTTTTACTCTAGCAACACAAAAGTTGGATCTGACCTGTAACCCCTGGTTGGTTCTGTTCATCTTCTTATCCTTGAATCTTCCTCCTCCTGAGGCCATAGATGATCTCTCAACAGCCTGGCAGAGTTCCTGAAATGGAGAGCATCCCTTCAATATCCAAGTGGCTGGGAAATTCAAAGTGTGAAACAAGCCCCAAAGATAGGGTGGAACTGGGTGGACACAAACATTTAGTTCTGGTTAAACCTTGCAATGGGCTGGGGTTTAGCTCCATTGGTAGAGTGCTGCTCTGTGCTCTTGGAGGCCCTGGGGTCCATCCCTAGCACTGCATGAAGTGGGAGAAAGACTTGGCAACCCACTCCAGAGAACAATTCTGAAACAATCAACCGCTGAAAACCCTACGAGAAGCAGAGGAGCACTGACAATAGTGCCGGGGATGGCACAGTGTTGGGGACTGTTTCCTTCTGTTATACATAGGATCACTGTGAGTCGGACCCGACTCACCGGCACCTGACAACAATAAACCAACCTTGTAATACCCAAAGATGTCACTTTACCTGGTTTCTCTCATAATCAGAAGGGTCACAAGCTGTGAAGGGGTGGATACACTTTCTCTCACGTTTACACCAAGCACAGCCAATTCCGATACATGCTGGGCATCTGGCAACACAGAAAACCAGCTTAATCCCTACATTTTTAGGAAAATGCTCATATTCTAGAATTTCCTCCTGTGATGTGGCATGTAAGCATTTGAAAGAATCAAAATAATGAAAAGGCCCTGGACAGGCTGGGATGGCAGGGGAGAGAACAGTACTTTGAGGTTGGGCCTTCAGCACACCTTTGGGTCCTGCTCTGGGAAGCCTTCAGAGTCCATGGATCGTCATCACACCTGCAGGGGTGTTGCCATGGAAACCTGAAGCTGGCCTGGAGATAACAGGAACCCACTGAATCTGTTATTGAATCCAGTTCTGCTGTGTGTCTCCCCTCAGGTAAGTCCCCCTGCAGACGGATCTCTCAAGCCCCGCTGCCACCTCCCTGCGGATCAGCAAGCACTCGCTCCCGGCAGCAGCCACACTGCCAACTGCCTGGAAGACGTGAGATACAAAGTGTTACCTGGCAGGCAGAAGGAGTGGGGTGCCAGTGTTTGCTTTATAATCAAATTAAGGAAGAATTGTGTCTACTGATCAAATAGGCTATAACTCATGGATAACCAGGGAGGACTCGAAGAGCATGCGTTAGAATTAGAATAACCAGAGTTAAAAGAAGAAATGATAAAAGAAAAACCAGGGCTGGTTTGGAAACATGACCAGGGGAGGCTGGAGGAACAGAGAGGGAGACTAGCGCAGGGTGAAGGCACCCGGAGTGTGTTTATAAACTCTCCAGGGAATGCAGAAGCATGCTGAGATTCTGACCTACAGAAAATGCAGTTTCCCTGAGGGGAGAAAATACAGGCTTCCCTCCATCAAGAGGGAGGTCTGTGATTTGTGAGTTTCTCTGACTGCCCCTCTTCCCCCAGGCAGCCTTCCTAACTGGAAGCAGCTACGGCAGAAAGGGCTGTGACCTGCTGGAGGATCTGAGCCTGATGTCTAGCTCGTAGTTACAGAGTGTTGGGACCTGGGGCTTCCTATCACCTGGGCTCTAAAATTGTGAATATGTGCAGCTACTTTATCTTTAAACTCTCCTTGCATTCTAAGAGTCTATTTAATTATCTCCTCCTTTTTCCTATTTTGTGGACTCCTGAGGCTTTCTATATCACGATTTGTACTTTTTTTCCCTTAAATTCATCATGTTTCTTAGAAATCACTGACCTCAGCCTTGCACTGTCCCTTTCAAAGTGCTTCTGGGGTAAAAATGATATCTAGAGTAGCCAACCACCCCAGTTTCAGGCTGAATTCTTTCTCCTTCCTGGTTCCCAGGCCAGGCCAAAAGCAGCTCCCATTTGCTGCTCACAGAGTTGGCTGAACATATCAACGCAGTGAACTATAGAATTGCTAACAATACAGCTTCCCATTGCTCCACTGTTTCTATGGGGACCTCCATCCCAACTTCCAACTGGAAGGTCAGGACTCTGAGAGGCATATCAGGAGTGCCAAAAGTGTATACACATTTTAAGAGGTGTTATCTATGTACTGGTCTACAACCATACCACCCTGGCATCCAATCTCAACAGATCTCAGAAGCTAAGCAGGCTCAGGCCTGGTTAGTACTTGCATAGGAGACCACCTGGGAATACTGGGTGCTGTAGGCTTGGGAGAAGGGTCTGGCAGCCCATTCCTGTAACAATCAGCCATCAAAAACCCTATGAATAGCAGAGAAGCACTGACGAGAGTTGACACAGTATCAGGTCGTGTTTTGTTCTGTTGTATATAAGGTTGCTATGAGTCACACCTGACTTGAGAGCACCTAACAACAACAGCAACAAAAACATCTATGTATTACTTGTCAAAGTTGAATTATAGTAGTAATGTGTAGTATGATGTTCTGGATTCTATTTCTAATATCACATCAGAACAAGTATGAGACACATTCTTAACACAGCAAAATGGAAAGACTTCATCCCAACATGTGTGTACTATTTTTTTGGCACCCTCTGTCTTCCCTCTGCTTTAGAAGCCAGGAGGAAGGTATGGCTCTAATTCAGGAGGCACATAGCCAAAAATGGGGCCAACAGTGGTACAAAGAGATCAGAGAGGGGTGGGGATGTAGCTCAAAGCCCTGGGTTTGATCCCCCCCATACTCGCCCCCCCCAAAAGAAAGAGTACAGAATGAACATGTTCTTTTGGCAAAGGAGCTGTCATCTCATCTGACTCCCGTTGTCCTCACGCTCAGGACTTCTCAGTCCACCCAAACTCCCAATGCCATTCTGCCCAGGCAGAGGCCTGGAAGCGCCCGTTCTTCTGTCCTACTTCCAGGCTGCCTCCTGGTCTGAAGAAAATACATTTCCCTATTGTTAGGGTCACTGGGGCACATGCTTTCAACTCAGCTGCCACGGTTTACTTGTTGGGGCTTGATGAGCAAGCTGAGCTGATTAGCTCAGTGGCTCTCCTCGCCCCCACTAGGCCATACTCCAAAAGACACTTTGGAAAGTTCTACTCCACAGAAAAGTTCTTCAGGAAATTGAGGAGTAAAACAAATAAATAAAAAACAATGAGAAAACACTTAAGTTCCAAATAAAATCTTACTCTCGTAATGATGCGCAGTTGGTGAAGTTGAGTCTTTCCGATAAATTCCAAGAAGGGAAGGAGAACGTCACGTTGACAACTAAGACATCTGGAGAGAAGGGAGGGGAGGTCGTTTACAGAGGGTTCCTGCTGTAGTCAAGCATAGCGGTTAAAGCACAAATAAAAATAAATAAATATTTTTGCCGTCTCTGCATCGAGGGCAGAGGTGCCAGCTGTTCACCAACATTTCAATCAGTGTGTGGCGCCTTTCCCATGGGCTGTTCACGTCAGGCAGCCACAGTGCACAGCACAAACCTCCAAACACACTGAGCCCAACTCTAGCTCCAAGGCTCCCACACATAATCACCAGGAAGGCCATTTTACAGCCCATTTACATCTCATATTCTCCCTGGGATCACCATCTCAGCTTGTAATTGGCCAAGGCATGAGAATAAAACAAATCACAGAGCAAGAAGTGGGGAGAATATGAAAACCAACATGTTGGAAAGGAAATCCTGCCCCTTCAGAAAAAATCCATACTCCGCAAATATTAACCTAACAAACCCAAAAGATTGGTTCCCAGGATGGGGATCCATCATTTTCTTTGCAGTCTGGCTGTTGTCAAATCTGTGATGAAAGCTTTCCTATTTGCTTCTGACAACCTATCCATTGGTTAGAAAACCTCAAAAGAATAAAATAAAAATGAAAATTGTGCTAAGTCAGTATAAGAGAAATGTAATGTTACCTGTATCTTCTTAAACATTAATGTTCTATCCAAGGCAATGATTTCCAAACCAAGCTGTCCTTTACAATTGCTTGAGGAATTTAGGAAAATACAGATTCCACTGCCATGCTCCTAGATATTCTGACTTAGCCAGTCTGGGGTGGGGTCAGGAAGCTGTGGGTTGTGATGCTCCCCATGTACCAATAATATGGACTCAGGCTTGGGCCCAATAATATGGACTCAGGCTTGGGTACTGTGGCCCCCAACACCTTTTGAATTCTGTGCTGTCCAGAGACCAAAGGAGGAGGTATTACTATCTTTCCCCTTATATGAATTCAATGGGGACAGCAGACGGCAATTTTTAAATTAAAATCTTGACAAAATGGGAAGCTTTGTGGACTTTGTTGGCACCCCTACTCTTCTTACTGAAATTTTACTAGCATGTGGTTCCCAAAGCCTAAGAACTCTTAGATTCAGGGGCTTCTCTCCAACACTAAGATTCACTCCAGTGGCAAGAATTCCACATAATATTCTGCTCACACGAAGAAGGCTTCTATGACATGATGATCTTCTGTTCGAAAGACAGGGAGGTTTGGAGAGCTGACATGACCTCTGAGCAGAAGCATTTGAACAGACACTTGATGAATATTAGTGAAATGAAGATATGGACAGTAGGCACCTAGGGCCTCCCAGAGAAAATATATTTCCACCGAATCAACAAGTGTCTGGTGAGGATGCCTACAGAAGTCACACTTTGCCCAGCATCAGCTATGCACAAAACATTAAGAGTATCACAAGGAACCGGGCACGGTGGCGCACACCTGTAATCCCAGCAATTTGGGAGGCAGAGGCAGGAGGATCACTAGTTCAAGACCAGAGGCAGTCTGCATAATTTAGCAAGGCCCTGTTTCAAAAAGTAAAAAAATGGGCTGAGGGGGCATCTCAGTGGTATAGCACTTGCAAAGCATGCAAGCGTGAGGCCCTGGGTTCAACCCCTGAGTGCTGAAAAAAAAAAAAAAAGAATATCACAAGGAGATGAATATTCATGATCTCTGCTCTGGAAGCATTTATAATTATTCTAGGACAGAATAATTATAGGTGAATAATTAGGTGAGGAAGACAGCAATAACAGCAGAGTCAAGAGAACACCCTCTAAATGGTTTGAGCTCCTCCATATAGTACCTGGGCATGGTGTACGGGTGTCTGTGGAGGACCAAGAGGGTGATAGAATGAGTGAGATAGTAAAAGCAAATCCCGGCAAGGCTGTGGACAAAATTTTGGCAATGGCCTCTGGCTGAGTACAAGAGGTGGAAGTGGACTTGTTTTAGCTGCTCGAGAATATGCAAGACATTTGGCAAGGGGCAGGTGAAGGGTTGGGAGCAACTGATGGAGGCTCTACAGGCAACCAATTTGCTTTACAAGTCAATCTCAAAAACTCTGGAATCATATTTCATAGGTGAACAACATGTGTATTTTAATGGCCTTAATTAATCAGAAGTGCATTATAAAGGCTGCACAGTGTGGACAAACCCCAAAACAGGTAATTTTCCAAGCAATTCAGACCAACACAGGTACCATGAGCCCAGTGGTCATGCAGTATTCTTAAGCTCAGTTATCTGGCCTGGTGCATTAAGTTCCCTTTTGAGGGGAGAAGGACCAGTTGAGAGAATGTTGGTGTCTCCTCAGGGTTCATATGTTGGAATCTAATACCCAATTTGATTGTATTACGAGGAGGGGCCTTTGGGAAGTGGCCAGATCAAGATGGCTCTAACCTCATAAATGGGATTAGTGTCTTCCTAAGAGAGGCTGGTGGGAGCTTCCTTGCCCCTTCTGCACCTTCAGCAACAAGGTACCACGTATAAGGCAGAGTAAGCCCTCACCAGACACTGAATCTGTTGGTCACTTAATCCTGCATTTCCCCATCCTTGTAAACAATAAATTTCTGTTGTCTATAAATCACCCAGTCTAAGGTATTTTGTTTTAGCAACTGGAATGAACTAAGACATTGGGTAACTCCAGCTCTTGCTATACAACTCACTTAGCTCCATTACGATCATCACCCATTCTGGGACGCCTCCACCCTAGACTCTACTTCTAGTCTTTTTCTCCTGAAGAAACTCATGAATTCTCTGTGGAGCCTCCTAATCATCTCTATTTCTCTCCAACCCCATCAGTCACTACTTCTGCTTTCACACTCTCTCACCTGGACCATCACAAGTAGCTTTCCTGCTAGCTAATCTTTAGGAGCTCAGTCTTTAAGTCTTTCCTTCTTCTGATCCATTCTCTACCTATAGCCATCCATTCATCCATCCATCCATTCATTCACCAAAAATGGCTACTTCAGGCTTCACCATAGTGAAGATATCTTCCCAAAGTCCCTGGCCTAATGGGGCTTACCTTCCAGTAGGAGACCAACATGACACAATTGTGCCTTTCTGCCATTTAAATCTGACTGTGTCAACCTCCAGCTTCGACTTTTGGAGCTCATTGGAATGGAGCCTATGGTCAACGTGGCCTTCTATGGTCACTTGGCTGCCTTCCTTGGTACCTGTTTTCTACCTGTCACTACCCCATATAGAACCTCTTTTGGTTCTTCAAACAGAGCTTTTTTCTCCTTCTGGCCATCAAAGAAGTTGGTCTCTGGCTGGAATACTTTTCCCCCTGACCTTTGTCTGGCTCAACTCTTTTCATTCTCCAGTCTTATTTAGATTGATAACACTTTTTCCAAGAAGCTTTTCTTGCCACCTTCCTTACCCCAAGTCCAGTTTGCTGCCTTTTTCAGGTGCTTTTCACGGTACTCAAGCTTCCCTCTATTTACACATTACATTGTAATGAGCTGCTTATTTATCTCTACTCTAATAGGTTATGAATAATCTGAGAAAGGACCAGCTCAATCTTTTCTGGCACCTAGCACAATGCCTTGCACACAATAGTTATTCAATAAACACTTTCTGTATGAATGAACAAATGCAATGAACTTAAGCTGAAAGAATACTGGCTATCATGTTTTCTCCTCTCACTGATGGCATTTCCTGCTTTTCATATCTCTGAATTATCTGAACCATCTGGGTAGAGTCAGTCTAATGGTGTCTGGCTGCACTGTGCTATCCAATATACGTTGCTCTGTCACCCTCTAGGCACATCTGATAGTGGGATGGTAGAGTGAACAAATGAGGGGGAGCACAGGTGAAGATGCAGGTGGGAATCAGCAGGAAAGGAAAGAGTACAGTGGGGCGAGTATTCAGATTCCTGGTTATTTAACTTGTTTCCTTGGGCTGTCTGAGCTCAGGAGATTCTCTTGCTTTGTTGACTCTATAAGAAAATCCAGAAGAATCCACATACTGTAGCTTGGTCTGGTCGGGACGCTGCAGCTACAGGTCCGGTTCAGCTGACTTTTCCCCTGGCAAAGCACCTTGCTGGTGTCCACATTCTTCACCATGCACTCTGAGTGCCTGGGATTGAAGTTTCCCACCATCGTCACTGTGGTCTGTGTGCGGAAGAAAACACAGGAAACACATGATTTGTTTTACATCATTGCCATCCGTCATCCTAAAGCCTTATGCAAACTCACTGTTTAACTTGCCATGGGAAGGAGAGTTTCTCAGAAGTGCTGGTGTTAGATGTTTTATTGGCTATTTGATTTGCTCTTTTGTGAATCACATATTCTGAATTCTTTGCCCATATTTCTGTGTTTATTTTTCTTATCAATTTTTAAGAGCTCTCTGCATAGTGCAGATATTAATCCTTATCTGTCATACTTCTGACACATATTTCCTCCTAATCTACTGTTTGTCCTGTAACTTTTGTTTGTGGACTCTCTTATCCTTATGCAGTGTCTTCTTATGTAATCAAATACAAGGTTTCTTGTCTTCACTATGAAGTACTTCCTAAACTCTAGTTTAGAGACAAGCATACAATTATTTCACCACCTTTACTGTTTTACTTTTTAAACTCGTATCTTGAATCCATCTGGAATTTGTTTCTATATATAATGTGATATAAGCACCCTATTTTATTTTGATCCAGATGGTTAATTAGCTATGTCATAACTATTTATTAAAAACAAAAGCCAAAAAGTCCTCCTCTTCCCTCTGAATCAACATACCACTTTTGTCATACAGTATATTACCATATATTTGGGATCTGTTTCTAAACTTTGCTGTTTTCCAAAATCTATTGATCTATTTCTATTCCAATATCACCAAATTTTTACTACTGTGGCTCTAAATATACTTAACATCTGATAAGGCAAATATCTCCTTATTTATCTTTATTTTCAGAATTTTCATAGGATTTCCTAGACATTATTCATTCATTGAGCTTTAAAATAATTTTATCAGAGCAGGCAGGAAGTCTAACTAGAATCGTACTAACTATATGCATTCATTTTAGAAAAACATATATCTTTATGATATTAAGTATTGCTGATCCAAACCTAGAATTTTACTTTCATTTGTTCCTCTTGGATCCACGGTTTATTTAAGAGGATACTTCTTGATCTCCAAGGTGTTTAGATTCATTTTTCACCTCTTTATTACTTACGGTGAATGCTATTAAATAATAGTTAAAGAAAGTGCCCTGTGAAATCTTTTAAAACTAATGAAGATTTGGTGTATAGTCAAATATATGTTGAGATTTGGAGGGAGGGTTTTTTTTGTGTGTGTGTGTATGTGTATGTGTATGGGTATATGTGTGTGTGCACAAGCACATATCCATGTGTACACAAGGGACACAGAAAGAAAATCTAGAAATTTCAAAGCCATAAAGCAAACTTTCCCAAGTGAATTATCTAAAACAACTCAGGCAATTCTCTTGTTCAGAAGGAAAATTAAAGGGGCTAATATGCTAGTGGGCTGGGATTTGGCTCAGTTGGTAAAGCACCGCTCTGCAGTCTCCGAGGTCCCAAGTTTGATTCCCAGCACCATGAAAATGGGAGAAGGATGTGGCAATCCACTCCTGAGGCAATCCCAAAACAATCAGCCATTGAAAACCCCATGAGGGTCGCTATGAGTCGGACATGACTGGAAGGCACCTAACAATAACAATAATATGCTAGCGGTGAATGCATTGGCATCACGAGCATAAGGGGGTCTGGAAGGAAAGCGGGCTAAGAATCAGGAAGCTAGAGTGGGGGAAGAGGTGGCCTTGTCACCTTTGATGAAGAGAAATGGTCTCCACAAGTTGGAGTTGTCTGTCTCTTGTTACACTGCTGACTTTCTCCCAGATGGTCTCCACTGTCACTAAGGCTCTGCTGTCTCCTGGTCCTCTGACAAGCTAAGTCCATTCCAGACCTGGGACTCACCCTCATCTTTCCATTTAAAAAAAAAAAAAAGTCTGTTTCTGGGTCATAGAATCAGGCTGGAAGAAGGCAAGATTATTTTGGTCCAACTTTACCTGCACTGAAGTCTAATCATTTCTAGGAGAGTTTTCCCTCTGCCCCCAGTATTTGGGGGTTGAATGCAAGGCCTTGCACATGGTAGGCAAGCACTTTTCCATGGATCTATATCCTCAAACATTTTGATTTTATTTTGAGACAAAGTCTCACTAAGGTGCACAGGTGGGCCTTGAACTTGTGATCCTCCTGCCTCTGCCTCCCAAGTAGCTGGGATTACTATAGGCATGAGCCACCAGGCCTGGGTCTAGAAGATTTAAGCACAGAAATGAATCCCAGACCACTCTCCCTGGCTCACCTTCACAGGTGGCTGAACTCTCATTCATGCCGACTTCTTCTAGCCACATTTCTATCTGCACCACACATCCAAGCCCATGACCACATATTATCTCATATACATACATATATTAAATTGAAATCCATGCTCGAAAATTATAACAAGAGTATCAGAAAGTATTTAAAAATCCTGTTTTCACCAATTTTTCCTCATTTCCTTCCAATCATATAACTATATTGGTGTTGTTAGGTGCCATCGAGTCCTGTCCGACTCATAGTAGTCCTCATAGGGTTTTCAATGGCTGATTGTCTTGGGATTATTTTGACATCAGAGTGCCACATCCTTCTCCTGTTTTTGCAGTGCTGGGCATTGAACCAGGGTCCTCAGAGAGTGTGAAGCAGGACTCAAACAACTAAGCTGAATCCCAGCCCTTTATATAATTATAGTCATTCCATTTACTTATTCTATAAATAAATAACAAGCTCCTAATAGGGACAAAATACCACACAAGGAATTGACTAGTCAGTGGGCCAAATGTCCTTGCCCTTAAGGAGCATACAGACTGTTAGAAGCATAGACCTTCCTCTAGAGCAGAACTGGAGGGGCATGTGGTATCAAGAACTCTTCAAGAGATGAAGGAAGGCTGAGTTAAGATGGCACAGTGGGAATGGAAAGAGTTGGACAAATTCAAGGAATCCCTTTGAAGGAGCATGGGCAGGACAGGAAGTTCAGATCTAGATATGGAGGATTCTGGGGAGCAAATGGATGGACAGAAGTAGCAAAGATGCCACATACTGAGATGGGATACATGGAGGAAGAGGCAGACTTTGAGTGAAAGATCAAGATTTCAATTTTAGATATACTTAGTTATATTTGGATATTTGTGAGATCATCAAGCAGATATGTCAAGTTGGATATGGGCCTAGAGTTCAGAGGAGCAAGCTGGACTGGAGGCAAAGGAGATACTAACATACAGATAATATATAAAGCTATAGGAGTGGGTAACATTGTGTATGGGCAAAGTGTAGAATAAGAGGACAGGAAGAGCCAAAAGTGGGGCCTTGCACAACTCCAGTACTTAGATTCAAGGGCAGGAGGAGCCAGTAAGGCAAACTGAGGCATGAGAAGGAGGAAAACATGGAGATGTGTTATGGAAGGCAATGGAAACAGGTTTAAAAAATGTTGTCAATCAGCCAAGTTTAGATGAGCACTGTCTGGTGTCTGTTGAATGTCTACATGGAGTTCACTGGTGATCTTAGCAAGAACAGGTTCAGTGGGACAGTAGGGCAAAAGCCAGGCTGATGTTGATCTGAAGATAGTAAATGGCATATTTTTTTAGGTGCTGTAGGAGAAGACGGTAGCCAGGGAGTTGAAGGTATTTTTGTGTGACTTTGGGTTCCAGGTCAGTATGGTTAAAAAGCTTCAGCTTCAGCCTCATAAGCCAAATATGGGAATCCTTACCAGGTTCATGACTCTTTCTCGAAATAAGCTGAATAAAGACAGCATGAAGACCCAGTGGATCAGATGGGATAAGGGATAGGTAGAGGATCAATTACATGGCACTATCCATGGTGCGAAGACGATGTTGTCAAAATGGCAATATTCAATAGACCATGCTACCTAAAATTCTATCAGGTTGATATAAAAATGCCTTATTTTACTTAGCTTTTCTTATTACTAAACAGCTTAGTTATGACCAGGTTTCTAATTCTATAGATGCTGTTGCAATAGCATCTTCATGCTCAGAGTTTTTCTTCTTTCAAGTTACTTCCTCAGGATTCTATGCCTGGAATTAGTGCTTCAAATAGAATGAATATATTTATGATTTTTAAAACACACTGCCAAATTGCTTTCCAAAAAGGTTGTGTTAATTGGCATCACCAACACTGGGTGTTAGCATAACTTATTATTGCTTTAATTTGTATTTATTTCATAACTAGTGAGGTTGAACATATTTCCGTATTTATATATGCTTTTTTGAATCTCTTCTTGTGAGAATATATGCTTTTGCCCACTCACTTTTAATTTTCCTAGCTTTATTATTTTGTAATGAATATTTTGTGGCAAATATTTTCCTAAAGTATATGCTTTAGTTAATTCTCATTTTTCTTTGTATAGATTTTTTAAAGGAAATTAACTATATGTTATTAAATTGATTCAGAGCTAAGAAAATTACTACACTTTCAAATTCCATTTGAAATTTGTTCAATTCTATTTTATGTTAGTTCTGCTATATTTTTACATAAATCCTTTAATTGTCCTAAATTTTATTTATTATATTTAATGTAAATATGAATTAAATTATATTTCCATAGTGAAAGTCAATTATCTCAACTTTTTATAAAACAATTCTTTTGTTTCCTCTCATTTTATAATATCTAATCTTTAAAATTCTTTACTTTTCCCTTTTTTGTTTTGAGACAGGGTCTAGCCAAATTACGCAGGCTGCCTCTGGTCTCAAACTTGCGATCCTCCTGCCTCCACCTCCTGAGTCGCTGGGTAATCTTTAAAATTCTTACATTTATTTCTGGGCTTTAGTTTATGGATCTTTACCATTATTTTTAAATCAAAACAGACTCAATTATTGCTGGCATACATATCAACAATATATACATTTTATCTATACATACAATGTAGAGTATATACAATATAACCATATATACAATATATTCAACACAATATGTACAACTATATATGTTTACAATATAATGGGTGTGGGCTTGCCTGAATAAATTTCTTTTTCTCAAAATATATTTTGAATATTCTCAGTCAGTTTGTATTACTCCAGATGAATATTATATCAATTTAAAGAAAATACCTACTCAAATTTCACTGAGAGTACATGAAATCTAGAAAAATAAGTTGGAAAGAAGTGACATTTTCCTATCTTTCCACTGGAAAAAAGTAGAATGTTTCTGGATATACTCAAGATGTTTTTCATATCCTAGAAGAAAATGCCATTTATTTATTTATGCTTATGGGTTTTAAGTGGATATGGTTCCACTATGACAAATTATAAATAGCCTCTATTGACCACGTCCTGCTATCTAATTACTATTAGAAATAATGGCTTTAGATAAGCTGCTGCAAAACCAAAATTGCCATTCTTGGTAGCTGCCTCCAACATGTGTCTCCTAGAAAGAATGTAAGGTATATACATTGCTTTCTAAATTTGCGCATGAACATTCTGGTGGTTTTTATAAATACTTTTTTTTATTAATTGAAGTTAAAAGCTTGTTTTATCTGACCTGTAACCAACAATATAGATGGTTGTCATTGTTGTTAGGTGCCAGTGAGTCAGTATCAGACTCATAGTGACCCTATGTACAGCAGGTGAAACACTATTGTCAGTGCTTTTCACTCTTCATCAGGTTTTCAATGGTGGATTGATTTTTGGGAGTGGATTTCCCGGTCCTTCTCCCAAACCTACAGTATCTGGTGTTCCCGGGCGGTCTCCCATCCAAGTACTAACCAGGCACGACCCTGCTTAGCTTCCAAGATCTGACAGAATTGGATGCCACAGTGCTAAGGCTGCAGGCTACAATATAGATATTGATATCTATTTACTGAGTATTTAGCACTTTACTTAAATTTATTTGAAGAGTTTTTATTCTTATTTTTAGTTTTTTGGGTACTGGGGATTGAGCCCCAGGCCTTGTGTATGTTAATCATATGCTCCACCACAGCTCCTAGAATAGTTTTAAAGTGAGTATATTTAGATTTTGTAGGTATGAAGCCATTTAATATTAGAAAATAATGATATTTTTCTATATTTCATCCCAATAGTTATTTTTGTTACTTATTTCTTGTATTATTACACTGGGCACAACTTTGAAAAATAACATTGATAGCATCAGGGCTGGTGGAAGTCTGTCTCAGTTCTGATTTGTAAAAGAGTGTTTCCATTGTCTCTGGTGGGAGCCATGTTGTTTTGTGAGAGATGCTTTTATTTGTATATCTTTTAGATTTTTATTGGCATAAAGAATTTTTACTGAATGTTAACATCTCTTTATACAAACATATATAATACAATAATGGGTGTATGTCATACATGATGACAGAAGGGAGGCTTTCATTTTTCTTTTCGTTTTTACTTGTCTCTGTCTTTCCTCTCTACCACATAAGATACTCCACCAGGGGAGCCCATGCTTACAATGGCATATGAATTCCTCCATGCTCAAGCAATCACAGAGACATATATACATTAACGTATACAGGGATATTTTTATCAATATCAGACCATGCTCTGCATACTTTCCTGCATCTTCCTGTTTTTACTCAACAAAATCTCAGAGAAATCCCTCCTAGATGAACTGAAACTGCTCTAATTATTTCTTTTTAATGTGAGTTCCATGATGAGGATGAAAATATACTATTTCCTGGTTGTTTCACAAAGAGACAAAGCTTGCAAACAGAGGTTGGGAATTATATGGGGGTTTCTCTGTACCTGCAAAGGTACTAGAATGTTACTTAGCATGTGATGGGCAGCTAGCAAATGCTCTGTGACTCTAGCTAATAGATGGACATGCGGACAGGGTCAGGGTCAGGTATTATTTAAACAAATACCTGAAACTTTCAGGTAAGTCATAGATGGCCATGAGGGTAGGAAATATTTTGAAATAATATGATCAAGAGATCAACTGAGATGTCTTATCAATACTATTACAGGAATCAGTCCAGAGCTGGGGTAGCTCAGTGGTAGAGCCCTTGCCTAGCATGCATGAGGATCTGGGTTCAAGCGCCAGCATGGCTGGAAGAAAAAAAAAAATCCAAAGTTGATTTCAAAAAATAGCTTTAGTCTAATCACTAGATTCTTCTTTGCTTTACCTGAGTGGTGATGAGCTGGAGTGAGTGAGATAACAGGTGTGTGGGAAGATTCTATGAGGACCACAGTAAGCCACCATGGGACTTGGGGTGTGGAAGAAAGTAATAGTGGTTTTTTAGGTGGTAAGCATTTTTTGAAATATTCAAGATTAGATATAAATGGTGATGAAGTTATACTAGTGAACTCATAGATTGTTATTATTGTTAGGTGCTGCCGAGTTGTGTGCAACTCATAGCAACTCTCATAGGGTTTTCAATGGCTGACTGTTTTGAGATTGCCTAGGGAGTGGGTTGCCATGTCCTTCTCCCATTTTTACAGTGCTGGGAATCGAACTCGGGACCTCAGAGATTGTAGAGTGGTGCTCTATCAACTGAGCTTAACCCCAGCCCAGTGAACTCATAGATAGGTAAGCAAATTATAGAAGCAGTACTTAAATACTACTTCTTCCCACTACATTGAGCTGAAGTATTACCCATAAGGTTTTCCTAATGAAGAAGGAAAAAATCCTGTGTAATCTTATTCACTTAACCACTTAATCACTTAATCACCAAGTATATATAAGGATCTTGGTAACTTTCCACATTCTCTATTAAAAACAAAGTCAGCTGTTTTTCAGACTAATAAGAGAAATAAAAATTTGGCCACACCTGTGAGTGGATGGCTAAAGCATCTTTTGTTCCCTTCTATTTAGGGGTGGCAAGGGTTTGTGTGGAGGTTTTAGAAATTACCTCCCACCCCAAAGACAACAGAAGATGTTGTTGTTGTTGTTGTTGTTAGGTGCTGTCGAGTCGGTATCTGACTCATAGCGACCCTTATAGGGTTTTCAATGGCTGATTGTTTCGGGATTGCCTTAGGAGTGGATTGCCAGGCCCCTCTCCCATTTTTGCGGTGCTGGGAATTGAACTTGGGACCTCAGAGACTGCAGAGCAGCGCTCTACCAACTGAGCTAAATTCCAGCCCAACAGAAGATGACAACTACCAAATAACTTTAAATCCATGAGTTCTGATCAGTTATGACTTGAAAGCTTGATTCTTTTATTATTTACCACTCATTAAATGTTCTGACTCTTCTTTATTAAATGTTAAATCATCTTAAGTGGTATGGTTCTTGCTATTTGAAATGGCAAAGTATAAGGGAAAAGAGAAAGTGGCCTATTCCCTTGTTAATGTGGCATTCAAATAAAACACAGCAAGTGCAGCAGACAGGTCAACTGGCTGCTGATGGGGACTGTGTACAATTATTCATAACACAAGAGCCATAATTAGAGAGAAAATATCTTCTTACAGCATGACCAAGATTGCCAGGGAGAAATTCCATTCTTCCTCAGGGCAGGGTTGGTATGTGCATCAGGGAATGCTTGAGTACCCTCACTGCTTCTTTTCTCTCATCCAAGAGCCCTCGGGCTTAGCAAGAGACCTACTAGCAAAACTCACTGCCCACATTGGTTACCTGTCTATCTCTACCAGCATTGCTTTAGGCCATGTTCATAGGATAGGTGTGAGGAGAAGCCTGAACACATTAGGCCACGGAACCACAAAACAAAGCAAAATGCTACAATTCAGCCATGTTGAAAGAGTCTTGTTGACCTGAAGTATGAACTATTTTTTCTCTATTTTTAAAGTCAAGATGTATTTCTACCACATCAAAAGTCTACCTTCTCTTTAAATTCAACTATTAAGGATCATCTTTAGCACATTGAGATGACAAACTCTAATGAGGGCAGGCTCATGATGTGGCTTGGCTACCACTTATCCCCAGCACCTTGCAGAGTGAATGGCATTGGTAGACACTCACAATTCACTAACAAAATGAATGGACTCCTATAACTAAGCCTATGTTACTGCCAATAGATATTGTACACTCAGAAGGAAGTTAGCATCAAGTGTGCAAAATGAGACAATACCATGGAAACAAAAACCTTTTCTCTTACCTTCTCTCTGCTACTTCGAATTATCTGAATTTTAGGGCACTTTTTAGCTCCAGAGGAAATATCCAGCCAGTTTGGTAAGTTCCCTGCATGTACACAATCTTGTTGAAAAGTGCACCTAAAAAAAAAAAAACAAAGGCAACAAATCAGCAATCCCATATATGCATTATTACAACTTCCTCATACTTGGCTTCAGTACAAAATGCTTTGTATAGTGGATTATTGATTTTGAGCAAGAAAACGAGCATGATGCTAAAATCATGATAAGCAACAACAGAACAACAGAGGTTTTTTTTTTTTCTTTTCATCATGTCTAGGAGCAGAGAACAAATGTCGACAACATGTTGAACTTAGACTCCTGAGTCATCTCTCAAGATGACATCGCCAAACACATCCAAAGTACCATCCTCTCATGGATTCTAAAATAAAGAGCTCTTTCATAGAAATGCCTATCACATCACAGAATAGCCCAAAAAAGGTTTCATATATTGTATAAATTTTCGGCTTGCAATTCATTCCTAGGGTATCAACCTATTGTGTAATTTGTTTTGTGCTAAAAAATAATAATAATAAAGCTACTATTTTGTGCTTTGCAGTATGATTAAATAAAAATATTTCAAGGGCAGAGTCTGCCCAAGAACTTGATAAAACATTCCATAACCATCTGCTACGGAATATTTATTTAGACAGATACCAAATTATATCAAGAGATATGGGAGAAACATTTTCTAGGGCCACTTTCCCAGGTCATTCAGCCCAGAAGATGCCCCAAAGAAGTCTTAAATTGTAGCCAGAGTCTATTATGCTGATAAGCAGATGCTCAGAAGCTGAGAAGTGAAATCACTGGCTTTCTTCATGTGTCGGTCACTGCAGGTCACACTAGCGAGGGAAGCCTTGTCTTACCAGATGGGCCATCAGGCCAAGAAGAAGAACGAACATGTTGAGTGCCACATTATCTTCAAATGGCACGGGCATATCTGTCGCACTGAATAATATCAAGGAAAGAACAAAACATTTCTATACCCAAACCTCCTCAAGGGCAAAGATTAAAATGAGGGTGGGGGTGAACCAGTGACAGAGAGTTTTAAAAGAAACTGAAAATACATGAATCATGAAATCAAAAAGCAACCAAATGGTGATCCCATTCAGCGATGGGATGTCCCTAAGGGGATCCTAGTGGAATAAGGGATGGATGGGCCCAAATGGTGTACTTGACTTCAAAAAGATTTTGTTTCGTCTTCCTCTCTTCTCTCTTTTTAATTCTTAAGAATTTAGGCCCTGTGGCTTCATCTCTGAGCTCTGTGCTAATTTGAATATGACAAAAATAGAACAGGAAGTCAGTGAGTTTCACTAAACATCATCCCCTAGCACAATACTGTTAGCATGTCATCCACTGGGGAGCCCCACTCCCCATGAGCACATCTGCATCTTGACTCCCCCTACAGCTGTCTCAGTTCCTTCTCTAACATTAGAACCAAGGGGATTTTCATTAGCAGTTCTCCAAAGCCATAAATTTATCTGACCCTTGATGGCTCACTCGTTCGTCATGGACATTAAGTTCAAATTAAACCACCTCTCAATGTCAGGGAGAGTTTGTAACGGAGGAACAAATACTGCTGCATTGACACACAGGTTCCTTATTTGTATCTGAAAAAGATCATGACTGTCAAAAACTCCCTGCCCCTCCTGGGCACTGTGGTTTGTATAAGGCACTTCTTCTGCCTATAAGAAAGAAAGAAAGAAAAAAAACATTCAAGCCAACTCTAGAGAGACTAGAGAGCAAATATTTTTGTAGGCTCTTAATGCTGCCTGAGAGTCAAGGCCTAAGGCTGCCAAAAAAACAAGTGTAAAATATTTCATACAAATAGTGCTACGATTTGCCAATTTGTCGGCAGAAAGCAGTACTGCCACTGAGTTATCACTCCCGTTTCTGAACTCCTATAGCATTTCTTGTCAGAACCACATGTTTTGGTATTTAATCACATGCCACCTTGAATTACAACTTAACTGTTTCGAATGTCTATGTCACTTCTCCCCAAGTAAGAGCTAAGCTCCTCAAAGGAAGGGAGAACATCTTCAATGTTTCTTTAGCAAATCCCTCAGTGTCTGGCAGCATGAGATGCAAATACTAGGGTTTCAATAAATACTTTTGAGTGGATGGACGAAATATGAAATCTCTATAGATCCTTTCCATTGGTGATTTTTCTTTCCAGAGTTTTGATTTATGTCTGACTCCTCTATGTGGTGAAGTGACTATTTTTAACATAAGCTAAAAATTTGAATCTGAGGATCAAATTAGGAGTTGAGGTTGGTTTGATTTTTTGAAGAAGAGAGACAAAATATATAATGAACCTTTCATTTTGAATTCTGCATAAGGTAAATACAAAATCTAGCCATGTTAAGTACCTAAACACAAATCTTTATTTTTTTAAAAAGCCACTTCTCAAATCTCTAAACTTCCATTTCTTGCCTCTCATCAATAAAAAAAATTTTAAAAATAAAAAGCAAACTGTGACACAAGAATGTATAACCAGATGGTCAACCAACAACAGTATCTTATTACTTCTCAAATATTGCAGATTGTACAATATTCATGACAGCACATTACCGACACATTCAGTTTTCTCAAGGAAGGGACCAGATCTTAGAGCTACATTTTAGTAAACAAAATCAGTTACTTTTAAATAATTCCTTTTGAAAGCTATCATCCCTGCTCCAATGTATCAATAAAAGCCCTGGTTAACTGCATAACCACCTAAGCCAGGGCCCAAATAACATTAAGATCTCATTGTTGGGCATGACTGTTAGTGAGCCGCTCTCAGATGGGTGGATTTCTTAACTGGCTTCATTTCAATTTCTTCAGGCCACAGATAGGAAGGAAATTGCATTCAGATTAGGAGGAGTATACTCTGGAGAAAAACGGTTGAGATATATATATATATATATATATATATATATATATATATATATACACACATACATACATACATACATACATGTATACATATATATATACACACACACACATATATATATATATATATTTGTTTTCTTTGCTTCTGCTATTGTTTTTGCCCCCTTTTCTTCTGAGGATCTGTCTTAGTCTGCTTTATGCTACTATAACAGAATACCTGTGGCTGTATAATTTATAAATGAGATTTATTTTTTACAGCTCTGTTGTTAGGTGCCATCAAGTTGTTTTTGACTCATAGTGACCCTCACATGGTTTTCAATGGCTGACTGTTTCGGGATTGCCTCAGGAGTGGATTGCCACATCCTTCTCCCACTTTTGCAGTGCTGGGAATCAAACTTGGAACCTTAGAGACTGCAGAGCAGCGCTCTACCAACTGAGCTAAATCCCAGCCCTCTTAGAGCTCCAGAGGCTGGAAAGTCCAAGGTCAAAGTGCCTGAATCTGGCGAGGTCTTTCCAGCTGTGTTATCCTATGGCAGAAAGTGAAAGGTGGACACTGGGAGGGAGAAACTAATTCATAGTTTTGCGCCCTTTGCTTTCATAATTGACCTTAACCTATTCACGACAGTGTTTCCACTCTCTTGGCCTAACATTTCCCATTAGGTAACACCTCCCTCCATTGTTTCACTGGGGTTTAAGTTGCCAACATGTCTTTGAGGGTGACACAGTCAGATTATAGCATGCTACCTCTGGCCCTGAAAATTCATATCTTTTGCACATGCAAAATACATTCATCCACCTGAACAGGCCCAAAGTCTTAACTAGTAGTATCAACTCAGAAGTCCAAAGTCCAAAGTCTCATCTAAATCAAATATAGATGAGACCTAGGGCATGATTCATCCAGAGACAAATTCCTATCCAGTTATGAGCCCATGAAATCAAACATGGTACATGCTTCCAAAATATTCCAAAATGCAATGATGAGACAAAGATTAAGACAGATATTCTTTGGCTGGGCACGGAGGGATACACCTGTATTCCTAGCATCTTGGGAGGCAGAGGCAGGAGGATCACAAGCTCGAGGCCAGAGGCAGCTGTATAAGTTAGCCAGACCCTATCTCAAAATAAAAAGTAAACAATGGGCAGGGGGAGCAGCTCAGTGATACATTGCTTGCAAAGAGTGTGTGAGGTCCTAGGTTCAAGCCCCCAGTACTACAAAAAAAAAACCAAAACAAAAACAAAAAACAACCAAACAAATGAAAGAAGGAAGGAAAGAAAGAAAGTTTCATTCCAAAAGAGGAGAAACAGGGAAGAAGAAAAAGATAACTGCTTTTACATAATCTAAAACCCAACAAGGAGAACAACATGAAATTTTAAGGCACCTGAATGTTCTCCTTTGATTCTATGTTCCACATTCTGGCACACTGGGGTGTGGGCGGGACCCCTGAGACCTTAGGGAGCTCTGTCCCTATGGCTTTGATGGGCTCAATGCACCTAGCAGCTCTCCTGGTTGGAGTCTCACACTTGTAGTGATGCCAGGCTGAAGTGGCACAGTGGTGGCCGTACAGTTCTGAGGGCTCAGGAGCTGATCCATTCCCAGGGCTTCCCTAGGTACTGCCCTAGTAGAGACTCTCTGGGACTCTGTCCTTGTCCCTGGAGCAAGTTTCTGTATGGGCCGCTAGCCTGGCTGTGCTATCATTCGGAATCTAGGTGGAGGCCATGAGGATCATAGCTCATGAACTGTGTGTCTACAGAATTAGCACCAAGTGGATGCTACCACATCCCACCACTTATAGGCTACACAATGGAGACCCAAGCCACACCTCAGTCTGCTTGAAACATAGCTGGGGTGGCCAAGGAACACTGAGTCAGATTGCAAGGAGCAGGGTCCTAAGGTAGCCTGGGCACCAAATGCTGAGGTGCTGAGGACACCTCTTCAGAAACTTTGCCTACAAAGTCCCAGCTTGCCTTAGAGATCTCTAAAATGCCTTTAAAGTTCTTCTCCTATCATCTTAATGATTAGAACCTGGCTACCTTCTAGCCATGGTAATCTCTCCAGCAAATGGTCCTTGGTCACACTCCTGAGTTGATCTCCTAAAACTGCCATTTCACTCTTAATGTGGCCAGGCTGCAAACTCCCCCAAAATTTCCACTCTGCTTCCCCTTTAATCACAAAGTCTGTCTAAATAATTTTTTTCCTTTCACATCTTACTTGTTGTTCTTGTTAGGTGTCATCGAGTTAGGTCAGAGGGACCCTATGGAACACTATGCCTGGCACAATGGTCAGTGTTTCTCTGCGGGTTTTCATAGGGTTTCTCATAGGGTTTTCAACAGCTAATTGTTTCAGGAGTGGGCTGCCGGGTCCTTCTCCCAAGCCTACAGCACCCAGTATTTCCAGGCAGTCTCCCATCTAAGGACTATTCAGGCCCAATTCTGCTTAGTTCCTGAGATCTGAGATCAGATGCTAAGATGGTACGGCTGTAGACTCACATGTTTCTATATGCAAGTAAGTAACTATACAGCACAGGGCTGGCATTTAGCTCAGGTGGAAGAGCTCCGCCCTGCAGTCTCTGAGGTCCAGAGTTCGATTCCCAGCACCACAAAAATAGGAGAAGGACGTAGCAACCCACTCCCAAGGCAATCCCGAAAAAAACAATCTGCCAATGAAAACCCTATGAGGGTTGCTATGAGTCGGTTACAACTCAATGGCACCTAACAACAACAACAACAACTATACAGCTTCTTCTACATTTTGCTTAAAAATTTCTTCTCCAGATATCCTAGTTCATTACTCTTTTGGTCTGCCTTCCACAAAGTCCTAGGGCATGGACACAGGGTCATCAAATTATTTGCATCTGTATATAAGGATAGCATTTATTCCCATTTCCAAAATGTTGTTCCTCACTTCCATGTGAGACCTCATCCGAATGGCCTCACCCATCCATTTTTCTATCAATAATCATCAAATCATTTTCTAGTATAATCACTGAAATAATCGCTAAGAAGTTCCAGACCTCTACATTTGTCTTCTTCTGAGTCCTCACCAGAATCACCTTTAACATTTCATTCACAGCAATTGAAGCCTTTCCTCCAAATAATTCTACCTTCTACCCATTACCAATTCCAAAGACACTTCCAAAATTTCAGGTATTTGTTATAGGAACAGCCCTGCTTCTTAGTCCATTTTGTGCTATTATAATAGAATACTAGAGACTGGGTAATTTGTAAACAATAGAGATTTATTTCTTACAGTTCTGGAGCCCGGAAGTCCAAGGCTGAGGGCCTTCAATCTGGCAAAGGCCTTCCTGCTGTCTCATCCCGTGGCAGAAGGTGGAAGGGCAAAAGAAGGCCAGAGCAAGAGATTAAACTCACAGCCTCAAACCCTTTGACAACTGCATTAATCTACTCGGGAAGGTGGAGCCCTCATGTCCTTGTTGTTGTTGTTAGGTGCTGTCGACTCGGTATCCAACTCATAGCGATCCTCTGGACAACAGGGGAAACACTATTGTCAGTGCTTCTCTGCTGTTCATAGGGTTTTCAATGGCAGATTGATTTTTGGGAGGGGGTTGCCAGGTCCTTCTCCCAAGCCTACAGCTTCTGGTGTTCCCAGGCGGTCTCCCATCCAGGTACTAACCAGGCCCGACCCTGCTTAGCTTCCGAGATCTGACGTGATCAGATGCCCCAGGGATACAGCTGCACCTCATGACCTAAACACCTTCTATTAGGCCCTGCCTCCCAATACTATGACATTGGAGATTAAGTTTCCAACACATGATTTTTGGAAGCACATTCAAACCATAGCAGGATCTAGCCAAGAGTCCTAGGACGCCAATAAGTATTTTATTTTTCTAGTTCCTATTTCTAGTTTGAGTTCATGTCTACATGAATAAAGTCAATAGACATAAGCCAGTTTACAAATTAGAAAATAAAACATGCCCAACCAAATGTGAAGAAAAGATTGTCAGAAGGAATAGGAAAACAAAAACTTTTCCTTCAGTGAAGAATAGTAGATGTGGAAACAATTAAGTACATACAACTATTTAAGAAGTCATGTTCTTATTGTTGTTGTTGTTGTCAGGTGCCGTCAAGTCGGTATCCGACTCATAGCGACCCTCATAGGGTTTTCAATGGCTCACTGTTTCGGGATTGCCTTGAGAGTGGATTGCCAGGCCCTTCTCCCATTTTTGTGGTGCTGGGAATTGAAGTCGGGAACTTAGAGACTGCAGTGCAGCACTCTACCAACTGAGCTAAATCCCAGCCCTATGTTCTTATTAGCTTATACTATAATGTTGAGTTTATTCAAAATAATAATAGAATTTGATATTGTCAGTCAGCTATATAAAGGCACGGACAGCACCCTCCTCTATTCTTACCTCAGAAAAAAGTATGTTCCACGCTGGTGCTATGCTGCACACTTGTAAACCCAGTGACATGGGAGGAAAAGGCGGGAGAACCGCAAATTCAAGGCCAGAGGCAGTCTGTGTTACTTAGCCAGAACTCTCAAAAATAAAAAAATTAAAATAAATAAATAAATAAATAAATAAATAAAAATTAAAAGGGGTGAGGGTGCTGCTCAGTGGCGGAGCACTTGCCTAGCATGCATGAGGCTCTGGGTTCAACCCCCTACAACTACAAAAAGAGAAAAAGGAAAAGAAAGAAAAAAAAAGAAAGAAAAATATATGTTCTAAATCTACTTAGACCTCAACTGACGAACAGGGAGGTTTCAGACACTTTCAAATTTGCTCTTGGAAATTCAGAAAGTATTTTCATACAGTGAGTTTTCTTCCTAAATAAATGGAAACGTGTATCTTGTACCATCCCTGAATAACTACTCCACCAAACAGTGATATGGGGAGAATGTGCCAGGCACTGTTCTAAGTGCTTATAGTTAGTTCTCATGACTTCATTCTACAGGGGTGAAACAGAGGCTCAGAGATCTCCAGTCAAATGCCCTGGTCACACAGCTGCAAAGTGGAAAAGTCTGACTTCAAAGCCACATACTTGGGGAACTAGCTGTATGGCTTTTTTTGGATCCTAACTGCCACTGAATAAAATACGTATGGATAAAGACCTCTGAGGTCCTGTTGGCTTCCTGGGGCTTCAACAGTGAGTGGATGTTGGGCCAGGATGAGACAGGGATGGGGGTCCCAGGAGCAGAGGATAGAGATGAGGAAGCAGAGTCTCTAGGATGAAGAGTGTAGCAAGGATTTAGGGGGGAAACACTGAGGTGGGGATTCTAAGAGGCCTTGAATTTCCACCAGTCAATAGTAAATACAAAGCATCCAGCTAGAGGTTAAAATTCCAGGCATCCCCAGATTTACAAATCTATCGTGCTTAAAAAAAAAAAATTGCTTGCAAACCATCTGTTGATAATAGGGAATACATTTCCCCTACAGAAATAATGTTATAAACAGTGATTAGGTTTCCAGGTTAGGCCACAAAACCTATTTACCCATAATGTAACTCCAATTCTCTACATTTGCAATAAAAGGGTAGCAGAAAACAAGGAGATTACAGCCATTTGCATTATATAGCAGTTTTTCTTCTTCTTTACTTATTTGTGTTTCTTCTCAGCTGATAGCCTGGGAACAGTGCCCATGTGGATCGACTTTTAAATTTATTATTGCAGAATTGTATTTGTACAGCATTTCTATTTTTTTAAATGGGCATGGCTTAAATTATTAATTATTTTCATGCTAACATAAAGGACAGGGAGACCCATCCCTGAAAGGGGTTGAACTTTCCAGGCAGATGAAATGCCCATGGGCTCGGCTGGGGGACCTTGAGAACCTGACTCTATTAGGCTAGAATCCCTTGGTAAAAATTTACCACTTACTCAACCTTGAAATAGAAACTCTGAACTCAGAAATGTAACTTCTACTTCCTGCCACTAGAATTTCATCAGCATCCTCTACTCTAATTGTTCACTAAGAGCAGACAGTCCCTGAAGGAATCTGATAACTAAATATCAGGTAATTGGCTTGAATGGGGGTGAGTGTGACCTATTCCAAAGATTCTACACTGATATAATATCAGAAAACTTTTAACAAGCAAACGATCCAGCTTCTCTCTCACACAGGGAACGACATTCATGCTGGGGGATGGTTTTGCTCCAAGAGCATCCCAAGGTCTTTTGCTAAGTGATTTGAAACAGATGTCTGCATCTTTAGGAAAGAAACAGAGCCCAAAGGAGGGCCAGGTGGTCTCTAGAATCAGGGGACTTTCATTACAATTGCCAGTCCATGAGAGGAAGCAACCAAGCTCCTTTAAATGAAAGAGAATAGGAAGTCACTGTGACAAACTAAACTCTGAATTAAAGACTCCCAGAGTCAGGAAAGGGGAATGCCAAAATACAAGATCAAAATAACTTGCTAGGAAAGCTGAAAAATTGGATTTTCATCACTTGAGCTGCAAGTCAGTCTACATGATAAAACTATGCTGATAAAAAAAAAAACAAATTATCTCTGTTAAGAGAAAAAAAAAAAAAAACTAACACGCCAGGCAATGTCTTATCATGTGATTTAATTCACTTATTCTTCACAACCAACCTATGCAGTAGCTATTGTAATTGTCCCTGTTTTACAGATAGGGAAAACTGAGGCTTAAAAGGTTCCATATTGCTTTCTTGAGGTCACAGTTATTAAATGGAGAAGCTAAGATATAAAACCAGGCAGTATAGCTTCAAAGTCCATGTTGCCATCTCCCACACCATACTGCCTCTCACACTAGCTAACCGACTGGGCCCTCTGGTCTCAGTCCTTTGTGTGCTACTATGACAGAACACCACAGACTAGGTAATTTATAAAGAAGGGAAATTTATTTCTTACATCTCTTGAGGCTAGGAAATCCAAGGTCAATGGGCCCACACCTGGTGAGGGACTTCTTGCAGCATCACCCCATGGCAGCAGGCAGAAAGGCGAGAGAGGGCAGGTGTGCACCAGAGCCAGAAATTGGAATTGTAGCCTGAATCCCTTTTATAATTGCCACGAACCCATTCGTGAGGGTGGAGTTCTCACAACTTAAACACCTCTCATTACACTCAAACTCCCAATACTGTTGCACTGGAGATTAGGTTTCCACCACATGCTTTTGGGGGAACACATTAAAACCACAGCACTTTCCCAGTGTCCTGCATCCGGCACTATTACTAGGGCTTTCTAGAATGAACTCATTGGTCTTTACAATCACATCATGAAACAGGCATCATTGTTATCACCTCCATGTCAGAGAAAAGGAAACTGAGATGCAGAGGTTAGTTAGCATGGTGTCTGCACTAGTCTCCACAAACTTACTACTATTATCAAGTTGCTCAAATATTCTATAGGCTTCCAGGGCCACAACATCATAAATGCTAAGATGGTAGTAAATAGGTTGTCCTAGGTCTTAATTATATAGGAAAATATATGTTCGATTGAATTTCTCAAAGCATCTTCCTTGGATTGTTCTGAGGATTAATATCAAAGTAGGGTTCCATTGCCAAGAAGTTTGGGAAGTGTATGTTAAATAAAATTAAACAAGTTTCTCTGCCACAGGTCTTCCCAGAGGCTTCAATGTGCTGACACGCTTAGTAAATTTCCAAGACAAGAAGAGAATGATGCCGTGTCTTGAACTTTCTATTGAGGATTGTCCTGAGGGATTAGAAATTCTAGTTCACATACATTAGGAAGCATTGATCAATCTGATTTCCATCCTTGCCCACCACCTCTCACTGGGCTCCTGCAACAGCTGCCTGAGGTCTCCCTCCTTCCAGCCACCACTGTGTCTAATCCACCTCCACATCAAGGTTATCCACAAGCACACAGCTCATCATATCACCCCAGGCTTAGTAATCTGCAAAGACACCCATTTGTCTATATCAACCCCACACCCATGTGCCTTTCATGGTTTGGAGCCTGTAGGATGTGTTTCCCTGTGCATTTCTCTACCCTCCCATGCTCTGGCCCCTGCCTTTCTATCCAAACTCATGCCCAGGTAACAGAGCATTGGTGAGTCTGCCCCTTTACCTAGACTGCAAGCTCCCAAAACCGCAGATCTGATATCTAGCACCCTGTGCCTACAGAGAGCAGGCATCTGATGAACCCTGCAGCAATCATGTCAGGCCCTTGCAAGCATGTGACATTCCTACTGCCAGGAATGCCCTAGGGCCTGAAATACTTGGGTGAAATTGGATTCTTTGTTCAAGGGCTAGTTTAGTGTCGCTTCTCCTGTGATGTTTTCTCAGCCTCCAGACAAAGTGGCCTCTCCCTCCTCTGGGTATCTACAGCACTTTGCACATTCTCTTAAGTAGATAGAGCATATTGCATTAGTGCAGGATTGCCTCTGTGTCCTACCAGACTGCAAGTTGCTCAGGGAAGGCCTCACCTTATTCACCCTGGCAATTCTGGTGCTTAGCACCTCACCTGGCATTCCCTCTGTCGGGCCTCCACCAGAGGCGGGGGTGTGTGAACAGCTAAAGAGGGTGCAGACACACTCCAGAGACAGCTTCAGAGAGTCAAATCCCTTTATTTTGAGGAGAGGTTCAGCTTTTATATAGCAATCAGCGTAAAGCAAAAGTAAGAAGGTACTACATCAGAATCGCGCTATGTAACTAGCGCCAATCAGTGTGTTTGTTGAGTTAGACCACCCAATAAAGCTTACGCATGCCTCAGGCAAGTCTGGGGCATGCCCTAGGCAAGCTCATGAAAAGTGGGAACAGGTAGGAGAGTATGTGCGGACAAACAAGGTCGGCAATGGCAACCAACCATCCCAGCACATGGGCCTGTATGACTGGGTGTGCCTCAGGTCACTGACAAGTAGGTTTAGTGGGCTAAACCTGACAGGCTGGTATATGAGCAAAGTATGCCTCAGCCCAACCCTTGTCCTTTCCCACACCCTCTACAAATATTTACTGAGTGCCCAACTGATGCCTATACCCAGGCACCGGAGACACAATAATGCATAGGGCAGCTAAGATCCTTCTCCTCATGAGTTTATATTCCAATGAGGTACACTCACAAAAACCAAATAAGCAAATGATCATTTACAATAATTTCTTTTCCTCTTTTTTTTTTTTTTCAGTACTGGGGGTTGAACCCAGGGCCTCGTGCTTGCATGCTTTGCAAGTGCTGGACCACTGAGCGGCACCCCCTGCCCATTTTTTTACTTTTTGAGACAGGGTCACTAAATTACGCAGACTACCTCTGGTCTCGAACTTGGGCTCCTCCTGCCTTTGCCTGCAGAGTTGCTGGGATTACAGGTGTGCGCCACTGTGCCCAGATCATTTACAATAATTTCAAGTTGAAGTAAATCTTCTACTGAAACCAAGATACAGTAAGAAGGAAACTACTTTAGACAGGTTGGTCAAGAAAGATGTCATTTCATCTCAGAGTTCAAGGATGAGAACCATACAGTCACATTAAGGACAGTGGGAAAAGCATTCCAGGCTGAAGGAACAGACTGTGCAAAGCCTGAGCTAATTTATGCACAGTCTCTGCAAAGAACTGACTAAACTGGCCATCCTGGCTAGAATTCAGCGAAGGCAAGGGAGAATGGTTCTCCTACTTACAAGCTGGTGACCTGAGTAAGACATGTGCCCTTCCTGTGTCTCAAGCTGTCTATCTGTATGTATAAATGCAAACAAGTTTTCACCTCGTGGAATTGTTACACTAATGCCACAGTAAATATTATTATTAAATGGTCAAGTAAGATGGAGAATTTAAGCAAAAATTCGGATGACATAGGCCAAATAAATATAAAAAGCTAGTGATATGAAAGATTTAGGCAATAAGGTTGACCAGATGCCCATCTGTATTGCTTACCATGCCTACCAGCTCAACATCCAGGGTGCCTTTCTATGTACAAAGAAAGGCATGGTTCAAGGCATCTTGGAAGATTCTTAATCACAACTTTCCTTTCTCCCAAGACTAAAGGGTTTTTTGAGGTCTCCTCATGCCTTAAACAGCAGCTATTAGAGCACCTACTTGTTCACCATCTACTTCCCACACTAAGCTCCCAATTTCTTCAGGGCAGAACCTCATTCATCTTTATTTCCCCCAGGGACTAGTGCAGGGCCTGGTCCATAGCTGGTATTCAACAAAGGTTAGTTGAATTGGATTAAGAATTAAATTTTAAACTGACTAAATTCTTGTCTATGTCTCCATGATACCAGCATAAGTCGTTTCATTGATTTTTGTTCACTAGGTTGGCCTGTTAACTGGCATGGTGGAAAATCAGCCTTTGTCTTGAAACTTGGAACTATTTAGCACACATAAAACACATTTGCAGGCTGAAACGCTCACACAAAAAGGATTTGTGGTCTTCACTCCCTGTGGTTCTTTAGTGGGTGAGGAGTGTAGTAAAAGCTGGCGTTTTTATTTCCAAATGGAGACCATGTACCAAAGAATTTAGGGAGGGCTTTTAGAAAAAGTAGGCAGCATGGAAATAAAAATGGGAAAATGATGCCTCTTCAATCAAGAAGGTCTTGGTCCCACTGCTCTCCCATAGGAGCTGTGTCATGTGGGCACATCCCTTAGCTCTCCTGGGCCTCAGTTTCTCCAACAACAAACAGGGCAAATGACATTACAGCCCCAGTCTCCTGAGAGCACCATTGAATTCCACCCTTGGCCTACCAGAAATGGCGCACACTCCGTCCAGCAGAATGACACAAAAGCAAAGCTCAGGACTGGCAGGCTGGCCTCAGAATGCAGATCTGAACATTGTGTTTGAATGTGGAGGAGTTGCTGGGAACAGGACAAATATGAGGTCACAAAGGCAATTGAAAACATTTGAGGAATTTTTCAGAGCCAATCAATACATCCTTGTGAAGTGCATGCTGCCTGAGATAAGGTCATTTCAAAATAATCTATTCCACTAAAACATATATTTACTAAAAGGGGTGTTCTTAATGGGGCTTTTTGGAAGTCAGAGAGCATCAGTTAAAGAGATGGGGAGGATAAGTACCAGAGTTAGGATGCTGAGGTCTGAGGGCCTCAGTTGCCAGCTCTACCAAACAAACCAAACTGGCTTCTGAGCAGTGGGAATGTTCCCCTTGTGCCCACCACCACCGAGTGTCTGGGTGCCCGTGGGGAAGCTGTGGCCCTTAACAGTTTTAACTCCTCTTTACTTTCTGCTTTGCAATAAGTAGGATTAGGTGACAGCTCCTCTAATAGCTGGCAAAGGGGATGAAGGCCCCAGGGAACTCAGCTTGACCCCAGATCCCACTCCAGTGCTAGAAGGGTCCCCAGGCCCCTTCCAGCCTGTGCGGTAACCCAGATGCATGGGTTCGGCCTGCTCCAGGTTAATTCAGCAATGCCCCAAGGCCCGAATAACATTCCTCTTTGCTCCCCACTGCTTCCACCCCACAGACAGTTGTCCTACTTGCTTCTACACAATTAGTTGGCACAATGGGGTCCCCACGTGAGAAGGAGGGGCTGCCCCCAAATCCCATTATCATCATTATCGCTGTCATTAGAGCCGCACTGGACCATAAAGAAGTGTCACCACACAGACTGCAAGCCCAGTATCTACATAAGGCCTCATCCCAGGTTTGAAAGAAGGGAGGAACCAATGTAGTCTCAGAACAGGCCTCTGTCCTGAATTATCTTCCTGACCACTCCACTGAATATTGCTGTAACCTTCAAAGCCAAATGCACTTGGAAGCTGAATGGCTCAGAAGCCCCTTTTCCAGCAAGGCCTTCCAGGACGCCCTGTTTAAAACTGTAACCTCCTCTGCTTCCAACCAGCAAATCTCATTCCCTTTCTTGATTTTATTTAACACTGACTGCTATTAGATGTGCTATTTTCTTATTGATTTTTACACTGCACATCTTCCATCATGAAGTATGTTGAACAGTGTTCCTCCCAAATAACTGCCCACCCAGAGCTTCAGAATGTCACTTATTTTGAAATAGGGTATTTGCAGATGTCATTAGTTAAGGATCTAAAGATGAAACCATCCTGGACTTACGGCCTACAATGACTGGTGTCCTGTTAGGAGAAAGCAGAGAGAGAGATTTGGATACACACAGGGAAGGAAGTCATGTGAGACCAAGGCAGAGACAGAGTCATCCTTCCAGAAGCCAAGAAACAACAGGAGCCACCAGAAGCTGGGCCATGTAAGCACAGATGCTTCCCCATAGTCTTCAGGAGGCAGGCCCCTGCTGATGCCTTGATTTCACACTTCTGGCCTCCAGAACTGTGACAAGTACATCTGTGTTGTTTTAAAGTCACCAACTATGTGGCAATTTGTTATGGTGGCCCCAGGAAAGTAAAACATCTCCTGAGAAAGACCTCCATGATGGTAAGGATTTTGGTCTATGTTGCTCATTGTTAGTGCTGAGAATCCTAGAGCTTAGAACAGTGTGTGACACATACTAGGTGCTCAGTAAGTTTCTGTTAAAAGAATGTACCAATGCTTAAACCTTCAGGGTAAAGGTGTTTGCAACTCACATGGGCCCTAAGTTCTGCTGTCTTTCTTACACATCAATTATGATGAAAAATCTGTTTTCTCCAGGTTCTCAGCTCTCTTTCCACTGCCTTGAGGGGCAATATCTCATTCCTACCTCTTCTCTACTGTCCTTACAAGGGTAGACAGACAAAGGAGTGGCTTGGGAAAAAGAGTTAATCCAGATTTGAATCCTACTTGTGTATCCTGTGGTAGGTGAATAATGGGCCCCAAAGAAGTCCACATCCTAATCACTGGATCTGTGACAATGTTACAGTATAAAATCAAGGCACTTGACAAATGGGAATAAGTGAAAGATCTTAAGATGTGGCTTTGGGTTTATCTCTGTGGCCCAGTGTATTCACAATGGTGCTCATAAGAGCAGGCAGGAGAGTCTGAGTCAGAGGTCTAAGAACAGAAACAGAGTTCAGAGCCAGAGGGGTTGGAGATGCTGCACTGACGATGTTTAAGATGCAGAAAGGAGCCCCGAGGCAAGGAATGCAGGCCACCTCTAGCAGCTGGAAAAGGTAAGAAAACGGATTCTCCCTAGAGCTTCCAGAAGAAACACAGCTTCATTAGCACCTCGATTTTGGCCCAGTAAGACTCATTTGAGACTTGGACCTTCAGAACTGTAAGACAATAAGTTCATGCTGTTGAGCTTTGGTAATTTATTACAGCAGCAGCAGAAAACCAAGCACAACCTATGCCTGTCTTCTCCTCTGTGAAACGGGGATGGTAATAGAACTGACTTGAAAGGGTACCAGGAGAGAAAAATGGAGTATAGAGTGGAAGGTGCAGGATGGAGTCCCATGGAAGTTTGTATTTAAAGTGGGCTCACCCCGCTGGACCTTACTATAGTGAAGTCCACAGGCTTGCAGCCCCTGCTCACAATGGAGAACAAATTCGTTAGGGCTTCAGAAGAAAACAGTCACATGTAGTGTATGCCATGGCTTGTCAAGATCAAGTTTTAGGGCAATGGCAACCCTAGTGGGGAGGGTCACCACAGGGCTAATGTTGAGCCCAGGGAGCTTGACGAAGGAGCATCTCTTAGAGGAGAAGCCTTAAGACAGGAGAGCAAGGCAAGGTGTTGGGACATGCTCACAGCCAACCGTTCACACGGGGAGCCATCAGATCTCTGTTCCTCTCCTGCATCAAAGCCCCTTCTGTTGCTCCCAACCCTTCAGAAAGTCTGACAAGGAGCCTGGCCACAGAGCCTGCTATCAGGCACAGCTGAGAAATGATCCCTTTCACAATCTCAAGTGGAGAACAGCCCAAGGGCAGCCGAAGACCTCTGAATAGTTACCAAGCATTGCCTGAAGATCACTTAACTAGCCGGGCGCGCGCATGCCTGTAATCCCAGCAGTTTAGGAGGTGAAGGCAGGAGGATGGCAAGTTCGAGAGCAGAGGTAGTCTGCATAACTTAGGGAGACACTGTCTCAAGGAGTAAAAAAAAAAAAAAAAAGGGATGGGGGCACAGCTCAGTGGTCCAGCACTTGCAAAGCATGCAGGCTCGAGGCCCTAGGTTCAACCCCCAGTACCACAAAAAAAAAAAAAAAAAAAAAAAAAAAAAAAAAAAAAAAAAAAAAAAAAAAAAAAAAAAAAAAAAAAAAAAAATCACTCAACTATTGTTATGGAAGAAACATGGAGAACACTATTGGGGAAATGTAAAGTTTGCATAAATAATCAAGGGAAACATCCAGATACCCCATAATTAGCACACCTAGGGCTTTGTCTGGGCTGGGATTTAGCTCAGTTGGTAGAGCGCTGCGTTGCAGTCTCTGAGGTCCCAAGTTTGACTCCCAGCACCACAAAAATGGGAGAAGGACCTGGCAATCCACTCCCAAGGCAATCCCGAAACAGTCAGCCATTGAAAACCCTATGAGGGCTGCTGTGAGTCAGATACTGACTCAACGGCACCTAACAACAAGAGCTTTGTCTTCACCCTGTGCAGGCTGGAGCATTAAGGGATGGGACAATAAAGCGAGTGGCCTTTCCTGCATGATCCACTTTCAAAAGAGGAGCCAGCCCTGATTCCATTACGTAACTGAGACCTGCTGGCGTTGGGAAAGGTGGAGAAACACATGAAATTTGGAGAAATGACCACCTAGTAGATGATTTAAAAAGAGATGTAAGATAAACCCACTCTTCACAAAATACACCAGACGGAAGAGACCCTGCAAGACGGTGGGAGGGTGGAGTTGATGCTTAAATTAATGCAGTTCATCATCTACACTGCCATCAGAATAGTGTTTTTAAGACACAAATCTTTAAAGTCACAGTCCTTTGCAGAAACCCCTTTAATGAGCTCCAGCATGCACTTGTTGTTGTTAGATGCCATCGAGTCGGTATCCGACTCAGAGACCCTCATAGGGTTTTCAGTGGCTGACTATTTTGGGATTGCCTTAGGAGTGAATTGCCAGGTCCTTCTCCCATTTCTGGGAGGCTGGGAATTGAACTCAGGACCTTAGAGACTGCAGCACAGCGCTCTACCAACTGAGCTAAATCACAGCCCCAGCATGCACTAGTAAAGTCTAAACACATAGGCCTTCACATCCTGGTCCCACCCTACACCCTCATCTCTGTTTTCTTCCTTCTAAAGCCAATGTCCTTGCAATAAAAGCCAATTTGCCATTACCTAAACAGACTTCTGATTGTGCTAATTCTGCTGGAAATGCCTTTTAACTTCTCCTCCCTTGGTGAAAGTCTGCTCATGCTTCCAGACCCAATGTCAAGGCCACTTCCTCTGTGAAGCCTTTCCCAACCCCAGGGACAACCCTGGGGCTCCCGCCTTGGTTTCCACCATAGACACTGCTTCAGTGCTTCCTGTGAACTAGGCTCCGTGCCTGGGACCTCATGGACACTATCTGATTTAATCCTCTCGGCAGCGCTCTGAGATGGGCACCACCATTAACCCTGTTTTATAGAAGAGGAGATTGGCACTGAGAAGATAAGAGACTTGCAGGTCACACAGGAGCCCTGATTCCATCCTGAGCAAGCTGGCGTTAGGACCTTCCTTTTCCCTCCTCTGTTGTATTGCTAATGCTGCCCATGTGGAAGCCATTGTCCTGTGTGCTGGGCATCCCCCACAGGCCTCTATCTCCTCCTGCACCCTGCTCAATAAAGGAGACGTCTGCCCATCTGGTCACCACAGCCAGATGCCCGTACACCTTCCCCTGCAAGCTCATTGAAATCCCTGCATTGCTGGTACCAGAGCCATAACTCATCCTGCTACAAACTCAAGCCCTAACTCACGTGACCTGGGTGTCCCTCCTTTGGGCTCCAACCTAGTGCCTAGTCCAGTGCCTGGGTGACAGGAAGAATCTAGAATATGTTTGGTATCAGTTCTTTATTTCCTTTGTGAAGTCTTAGATCAAGGAAGGAAGAATACATCTTCCAGAAAAACAGTGGCCACCTGGATATTTTATTTTCCATTCCATGGCCCTATTTTTAGTGTGTCAGACTCAAGGGGAAATCCAATTAATCACCCAGTCCTATTAATGCTAGCTTCCAAATAGCCCTCACATCTCCCTGCTTTTTCCCACTCCCTTCTCATTCAGCCCTCAGTCACTTGGCCCACAACCCCCTGTTTACTGATCTACCAGCATCAGGTGCTGTCTTCTCATGTCCATCCCACACCTCACAGTACTTGTTCTAAATGTGCGCTTGGCTATGCTGAGCTCCGGGCCAGGCCCTCAGAGCGCCTGGCCTTTACCAGCCTATTCCCTCAGCCAGATTCCCCTGCCTCCTCTTTACTCAGCTGCCATTTGCCTCTGCTTCAGGTACAGCTGAGAGATCCCTTCCCTCAGGAAGCCTTCCCTGACCTTTTAAATTTAGGTTAGATGTTCTTTATGTGCTTCCATGAAATCTTATACATCCTTTATGCTAGCCCTTCTTATACTCTGTTTCATTCCTCTCCTTTGCTTACTTATACAGTAAGATCATTGCTCCCAATTTGTCAGTTCCTCCTGGTCTAGAATTACACACCATACTGCCCTTTGCCATGGTGTTGCACAATGTCTCCTACTAGAATACGTCTAGTATATTGACCTACCTCACTGATGTTGGGCTTGGCTGTGTGGCTTGCTTTAACAATAGAGTATCAATAAACAAGGTGTGAGCAGAGGCTTTAAGTATACTGCATAGCTTAGGGTCTTATGCATCTGCTGTCTGTCTCAACAAGAGTATGCACAGAATGAAAGAAATGTGAAGTACACCTATATTCAACCTGCAGCTTGACACAGACTCCATGACCCTCCTTGTACCTGACAGGTAGATCCACGAGCAAGAAAAATATATATAAGTAAATATTTGTTCTTGCAAGTCACTAAAGATTTGGGAGTTGTTTGTTATGCAGTATTACTAAGGTAGAAACCCGACTGATATATATAATTCTCACTAGATTGGAAGCTCCATAGTCAAGAAAGAACTGTGTCTCTAGCACTGCTCATCGGGCTTAGCACATTATAGGTCCTTAATAAATATTTGTGATTGGTTGTATGACTGAATGAGTGAATGTTAGCCATTGACAGGTCTGCCTCCCCAGCTACCAAGTGAATGTCTTAAAGCCAAGAATGGCATCTGGGTTCTCTCAATAGCACCTAGCTATCTCACTTCCCACATTGGGCTCTTGGTAGGTATTCAACAAATATTTGTTGAAATTAAATAAACTGAAATTTGTGGGCTAGCCTGGGAATCCATCCTTAATTTATGACATTATTTCTATGGGAAAATGCACTCTGCATGCCAAACAAACTTGCAAATGAACTTTTGGAACCTCACCCGTTCATTGGTTCAGGATTGCCAGTTTTGTGGAAATCCATAACTGAACACATGTGCTATGCTTTGCAATATGGGAGAAACTGAGAAACTGCTTCCAAACCCAAGATATTCAGCCTGCAAAAATTCACTTCCCACCCACACAGACAAATTCAGCACAGGTTGGATTTGACGTTCCAACAATAAAATACTAGACATTTTAGAGCTCATTGTTTACCTAATTGCTTTTTATCTGCTTATACTGGGTGCTTATTCTTAACATCCAATCAAAAGGAAATTATGATAGCTTTCTTGCCCCCTCCAATCCACTTTCTAGACACGTATACAAGAAAGTTCAACCTTCTCAGCAGAGAAAATAAATTATTTTTTCTAAATAAATCTGTGACATTTAAAATAAACACAGTGAGATGCTCTACAGTTATAAGAAAACATCCCCCTTTAGAATTCCTAATTTTGAATGGTACTGGGAGCTTAACATGAGTCACAGATCTGAGCCTTAGTTTCATTTTCTCTTAGGCCAGAATGGAGCCAGTTGGAAACCAACATGGCTGTGAAAGGCCATCACCCCATGTCTCCAGAATGTTTGCTAATACTTAAGGCACAAGTCCCAACTTGTCATTGGTACAGCCTACCAATCGTTCAGTCTACCTTACTCATTTAACATATGTTTTGTGATACACATATATATGTGCATATTTATGCTCAATTATACATCTACCCACATATAACAGCATAAAGGGAGTGGCAGAGAAGTGCATTTCAATAAAAGAGAGGTAGAGAATAAGGTCATAGTGACCTCACTAAAAATAATAAAACAATAGTACATTGTCAGTAAGGGGAGGCTACTGAAGACTGTGTAGTCAGGTGGAGGTACATGTGTGCTGTAGGACCATATGGTCAAGAAAGAGCCAACCATAAAAAACTCTGGGGAAGAATAATCTAGAATGAGGAAATAGCCAGTGCAAAGACTCTGGGGCAGGAACATTCTTGGGCTGTTCTTAAGTCAGAAAGATAATCAGTGTGACTAAGGTAGAGTGACCAAAGGACAGAGTGATATGAGAGGTCAGAGAAGCAGTAAATGGCCAGGGCATATAAAGGCATGTCTGCAGTAAGGAATCAGGCTGAGTTCTAAGAAGGAAAGCTGAAGAGGGTATTGAGCTGGGGAGAGACAAGATCTGAGGTTTCCAAAAGGATTGCTCTTCTGGGAGAGTGCTGGGCAGAAGTGAGGGAGGAAGAAGGGATGCAGGAGAAGCAGGTAGCAGCTATTATAGAAGCTGCAACTCAGTCAGTAGGAAGAACAGCCCTCGTCCCCACCCTGTTCTCTGATAACCCTCTTGACCTGGATCTTACTAAAAGGGGTCCTCTTCTGGGGACCCAGCATTCCCATGTCCCTCTCCAGGGCTGGCGGCTTCCTCTCCCTCATCAAAGGTGGCCCTCGTGGGCCTTACTGCCTCTTTCTTTCTTTCTGTCCTTCCCAGTTCTGCAGCCACAACCTCCAGTGCAGGGACCCTACCCCCTCTTCACATGCCTCCCCTCAGTGAGTCCTCATTTTCCTCCTTCACAAAGAGGGGTCCACCATGACCCACATGAGTACTATAGTCCAGGCCTCCCAGGCACCCTCAGTTTCCTGGCCCATCTCTCCCTCTTCATGTATTTGCCTCAATTCTGGCTAACCTGAACTCTCCTCTGCTCTCTGACCCTACCCCCCCAGCATGGGATGTGGCTTGAGAAACACAAAAACAAGCTTTCTGTGCTGCTTCAGAGGCAAGACCACCAGCATCAAGTAGCCCTAGTGCTGCCTGGCAACCAGGCTAAATTTTCCTGCTCTGTTCTCTGCCCATTTTCCTAGTTCCTTCCTGCTTTCTCTTCTCTCCACAAACTTCCAGGGCTTCCTCTCCTGCCTCACTCTCACTGGTCCACAGTCACTGAGGATGAAGGAAGCAAAATGAAAAGGTGCTGCCCAGACTCCTGCCCCTGTCTGCTCCAGGTCCCAGACTCCCCACCTTCCCTCCTATGGCTGGGGTGAACCATCTGTGTTCCAGTCCCAGGCTGGCCTCCCCGTTGGTGCGGTAAGTAACATCTTTTGTCATCTGCTGAAAGACAATACTCCACAGCTCTCCCTTTTCTTTCCTGCATCATCAGCTCCTCCTTCTCTACTGGAATTTTCTCAACAGCACACACACACAAAAATGTACTATTATTTTGTGCACCTTCAAAAATCAAAACTCTTTGGCCTCTACTCTCTCCTCCAGTATTGGCTCTGTTTTTCTGTTGCCTTTCCCAATAAAGCGCCTCCAAAGAGTTGTCCCTGTCCACTGCCTTCTTCTCTTCCAGTTGTCTTTTGCAGCCTTAGCATCATTCCAAATACAACCTCTGTAACAGCCACCAATCATCACCTGCTAAATCCAATGGATCAATTACCCCATTCAATCTCTCAGCAGGAGCTTGCTCGGTGGACTGCCCCCTCCTCCTTTTCCTTGGTTGACAAGAAGCCACCCCCTACAGGTTTTTCTCTTCCCTTTCTGCACCTTCCTCATTTCTTTTCCTGTTTCCCCTGCTTCTCCTCAACCCCTAACCATTGCAATATCTCAATGTTCAGCCCTTGATCTTCTTTCCCCAATCTACACTCCCTCCCTGGTCTGATCTTAGGGCTGTTGTAAGTACCATCTAAATACAAACAGCTACCAAATTCCTATTACCAGCTGGACATCTCCCATCAACTCCAGACTCAAGCTTGTCCAACAAGTGGTCACTGGCTACACATGGTAACTGAATCACCACCACCACCACAGCCATCGCTGAACTAACTCCTGAATAGAGCTCTCCAAATACAGTCAGAGGAGCTACATAAATGGACTGGGTCTACAAGATTACCACAAGAATGCTTAGTGGGTGTGCAGTGATAAAATGCTGGCCATGATCAGTTAATTTCTTAAATCCTACTCTTGGGGAAGCGGCAGAAGAAAAGGTTCCTACCCAATTACAATTATTCATGAGAATTTTCCTAGGTCTGCTTCTTTTGTCTGCCAGAGACTTTGACAGAAACAGCCCGGTAAGGAGGCGCTGCCCAAGAGGCGAGGGCAATCACTCGTCTTGCGGCAGATCAGATTGTGACTTCCTCCAGGAACTCTTAATTAATTCCATCCCCATATTTTTAGTTTGTTTCCCGAGCCTCTTGTTTATATTATATTTCCCTTTCTCCTTTCATTTCTCCTGGCGTCCTCCCTCATGAGCTCCCGGATTCGCTTCCTGGTCCTCTTTCCTTTCCCCACCTGCCCCCTTGCTCAGCCCTCAGCATCTCTCCACCTGCTTTACTCTTCCTTATCCCTTTTCACCTTTAAAACTGAAAGCACCTAACTGACAGACACTGTTCCGTGGTTTATTTTTTTTTCCCCTGAGCTGCAGCGAAGGCTCTCTCCTCCTTGCTTCTAAAGCAAGAGCCAGAGTATTGGGTTGCCATGGCAACAGCGAATCCAACCAGGCCGGTCCCAGTGATGCTAAGAGCTGCCATGGCGAGGAAGCCGCTAAAGTCGCCCCTGAGCCTAGATGGGTCGTGTACATCGTAATTCAAGACCAGGCTGGGCAGATTCTGCCCGGAGACCGAGATTGTACATCAGGCCTGTAGCTGTACGGCACAGGAGGAGACAACGCCATCAATAATAAGGCTTCCGTGGAGCGCACAGAATACATGACGTGAGGATTCATTTGAAAATTTTCAAACATCCCTCTTCTTTTATCTTCTCCAGGGGAGGACCTTTTGGCTCTCTCGAGTCTTGGGGAACCCTGTAGAAAGTAAGAGTAAATCTGCCTGCTCTGGGCTCTCCCCTTTGATTACCCTTTCCACAGCCTCCTGCCCCTGGCTGGGTTGCCCTTCCTAGCCCAGGTCAAATGACTTGGTAGCACTGAAATGGCTGGAAAGATCTTCGAGGATTAATCAGGGTTACACCATATTATTTGAGTTGTGGGAGAGACCTGTTCCACTAAGTCACTGAAATGGATTGTTAAAGTAGGGCAACAAGTGTTCTGTCAAATGACACTTTCTTGAAAATGTAGCTGGGGAGAAAGAATTCAGGAAATACCTTTGTAGAGAGAGGCACCAACCGCAGTGGGGGTCTGCTGCTGTTAAGCACGCTGAGCAGGATTTATGTTTACTGCAGTTTGCAACATGAATTCTCCTCACCTAAAAATAAACACAATGGTGGTTCAGATGGAATTAGAAGCAACCCCAGAAAAAATTACAATACCTTATCTGATAAAGGGACACAAAGAGTATATTTATCAGCTTGAACTCTCAATGTCTCCACAATGACTTCAGGTAGCAGGTCTCAAGTTTCAGATAGGATGCGTTGTGTAAGAATCACCTGGGGAGCTTTCAAAGGTACCTAAGGTCAGCCATGTCCCACGCCCACCTGCAGGTTCTGTATCCAAAAAGTCAACCAACTGCAGATCAAGAATATTTGATCTGGGTGTCATGGTGCACAGCTGTAATCCCAGTGACTCGAGAGCGGATGAAGGAAGACCACAACTTTGAGGGCAGAGGTAGCCTTCATAACTTAGCAAAACCCTGTCTGAAGATGAAAATTTTTTTTTAAAAAAAGGGCTGGGATTGCAGGCCAGTGGAAGAGCACTAAAAAAGTACATGCAAGACCCTGGGTTCAACCCCCTAGCACCACACACACAAAAAAGTGTCTGTACATGTTCAGTACATTTTGTTTTCTTGTCAGTATTCCATAAACAATACAATATGCCAATGATTTATATGTTGTTGTTGTTGTTGGGTGTCGTCGAGTCAGTATCCGACTCTTAGCGACCCTCATAGGGTTTTCAATGGCTGACTGTTTCGGGATTGCCTTGGGAGTGGATTGCCAGACCCTTCTCCCATTTTTGTGGTGCTGGGAATTTAACTCAGGACCTCAGAGACTACAGCGCAACACTCTACCAACTGAGCTAAATCCCAGCCCAATGATATATATAGCATTGACATTATTTTATAGCATTTATATAGCATTGACATTGATCAAGCATATTAGTAACTTAAAGATGATTTAACCTCCACAAGTCTGTCACCTTGTCCTGCTGTGGGGGCTTGCATGTCGCTGTGATGCTGAAAACCATGCCACCGTTGTTTCAGATACCAACAGAGACACCCATAGTGGACAGGTTTCAGCTAAGCTTTCAGACTGAGTATGGAGAAGGACTCAGCAGCCCACTCCCAAAACAATGAGTCACTGAAAACTCCATGAATAGCAGAGAAGCACTGTCAAATATAGTGCCACAAAATAAACTTCCCCCCAAGACAGGAAAACATTCAAGAAACAACGGAGGAAGAGTTTCCTCCTCAAAGTAGAGTCAATCTCAATGATGGGAATAGAGTAAAGCCTTTGGGACCTCCTTTTGCTGATGTGGCCCAATTTAAAATGAGAAAAAACACAGCATCTATGACAATGGATCCAACATAAAAAGATCATGTGTATGGCACAGTGCTGGGTGGTGTTTCATTCGTGGAACTTAGGGTTACTATGAGTTGGATCCGACTCAACAGTAGCCAACAACAACAACAACAAAGATGATTTAAAGTATATGGGTAGATATGCACAGATTATATGCAAATTTTATATGCAAGAATTGAGCATCCATGAATTTTGGTATCTCAGGGGTTCCTGGAATCAATCTCTGGTAGATACTGAGACATGTTTGTATTCCCAGACTCCTCTCCTACTAAGACCCTTGCCAAGTCTGGGGTGGGGCCCAGGAATCTTGTGTTAGAGGCCCTCTCAGGTAAGTCTGACCTGCTGTGAGGTTTCTGGTCTGTGAATAATGATTTCCATAAGAATCATGGAATCAGGTCATCTGGTTCTCATCCAGGGACAGTCAATGTGGTCAGTGATACTTTGGAAATGAGCATTTGGGAAGAGCAAATGGCTCTGCCCCAGGAAGGTCAGCATGAAGCTGGCACTGGATGTGGAAATGAGGAGGAGGAATCAGGCGTCCCTCGGTCCTGTCAGGGGTAGCTCCATCGCCTCAGCTCTTGGCTCACCTGTTCACACACCCTCCACTGGAGTTGAAAATAAAAGAAGCAGGGGGAGTACTCAAGTCACTCTCTGCCCCTAGAGTTGCCAGGCATTAGGAAATAGCAGCCCACAGAACAGCCATGCTGGGCAGGCCTGGGCAGTTGAGGCAGTGGTCAGAGCCTTGGAGCAGGGCAGGGAGGCAGGGAGTAGGTGAGTGTCACATGGCACATTTGCTGAAGGCAAAATCCGATAGCAGGTAGGAAGGAACTGGTGGAAATCATTATACTGGGAAGCTGTACATGCTAGAAAGTATAAGTAGAGAAATGGAGAGTTCTAGAAGGGGTTTGCCAGGAAAATAGGGAATATCTTGAGGAGGATCCTTCAGTTCTAGGTTGACTTCATGGAGGATAACTGCGTCCTTCCATTTCACAGTCATCCCTGCTGCTGACAGATGCAGTCAGCAGACCACAAGTCTGAGCCAGAATTAACCAGAATGAAGATATTTATTTCCTTCTAGCTCACAAAACATTCTTTTTTATTCTGAGGGATTTTAATAAGCATCACGCAATCTCCCTAACCTTGTTCCCTCATCTGTAAAACGTTGCTGATACAACCGACTTCATGGGGTCATTACGAACATTGTCCAACACATACGAAATAATGTGTGTCATAAATATTGGCTATGGCTTTTATGTGATAAACGGGTTCCATGGTCCAACAAATGTGAAAACTTAGGCTGAAAAAGCTCAATAGTTTTCTTTAGCATAAGGCTTCTGAGAGGCTTTGAATATGCTGAGGACCAACTGCTCCTAGGACCACTATTGCTCAGAGCATTCAGTGGAATATGACTCCCTAGAACATTCTTTGAGAATAACTATTCAATGCATTTAAACACACAAATACAAATCTATGCAAAAGAGAAGACGTTGTAACTACTACATTGGATTTGCTCTCTGATTTAACACACTATATATGTGACTTATTCCTAATCAATGCATACATCTGCATGTGACTGTTCAATGGCTATATATTATGCCATTTTATGGATTTCCCAAGAGTCTAGGCAAACACTTCCTTGGGTTTTGCTTCCATAAGGGCTATTTGTACAACCAGAGAGAACTAATATGATCTCTAGCAGCCATGCTGAATGAAGAACATAGGGACAATCAGTTTTGACGCCCACTGAAAATTCTCCCAGGACTTCAGGCTTTGAGTGACTAGAGATCAGAACTCCTTCCCTCCAGAAATTGGGGACCTGTCAACTCTTGGTGGCTTTCACAGTGGTTTTCAGCTTACAGTCCTGGGTTCTGGGGTTCTATCACTATCCATGAGGGTACTAAATGAGGATTTATAAGATATCTGCAATATTTCAAAAAGCTAAATGGAAAAACACACATGGATTAAGCCAGATTTCCAATGTCTTTGCTTTAGAGGTTGGAATTTTATCAGCTCTGTGTAGTAGCAAAGTCAGTCCTCTGGCTGTCAGTTTCGAGATGTCCTTGATAAATGAAGCCTGGGAACGGGAATGGTTACTTATTATAAGCAGTTTGTAGAGCAGACACAAATCTTTCAAATATGGGATTCAGGGGAAAAAACATTAAAAAAAAGTGGTGAAGCGAGTCAGCATAGAAGACTCTGAGTGTTGAAGAACTGGTTTACGAAGTGGTGTCCATCTCAGTGTGGTCATTTTGACATAACTGACTTCCCAACATGCAAAACGCAAGATAGCCTTTGAAAGAATACCAGAAACTATGAAGTCCTGGTACTCCAACCCTGTGACTCAAAAGCACATGTAGCTTAGTCTTTATTATCCTCCTTAGAATGAATGAAGGAAAGCAATGGAAAATGGTGGTGGGCTGAGGGTATCTGTGACACCATCATCTAATTATCTAAGTCTCAATTATCTTCTTTGCACTTGGTGTGCCCAAATGGTCATAGGTCACTGGGTATGGGGGATGCACACCTGAAATCCCAACACTCAGGAGACTGAGGCAGGAGGATTACAAGTCTGAGGCCAGCCTGGGCTCCATAATGAGTTCGAGGCCAGAGTGGACTATATAGCAAGACCTTATATCAAAAAACAAAAAATGGTCACAGGTCAAAACCACTGAGGTAGAAAATTTTCTTTAGTTTTTCACAAATTTGGAAATCAATTTTATTTATCATGGACTTTAGAATCAGGGCAGAGTTTGAGTTCTAGTCCTCACAAAGACTTGATCTAATTATTTAACCTTTCTAAGTCATAGTTTCTTCATATATAAAACAAGAATAACTTTATCTCATGAAGTAGTAACTTTATCTCATGAAGTGTGTGTGTGTGTGTGTGTGTGTGTGTGTGTGTGTGTGTGTGTTGTTATTGTTGTTGTTAGGTACCATCCAGTTGGGTCTGACTCATAGCAACCCTATGTACAACAGAACAAAACACTAACCAACACTATGCCATATCTGGCACTATGTCAGTGCTTCTCTGCCATTCATGGAGTTTTCAATGGCTGATTGTTTTGGGGATTCTTTTGGGAGTGAGCTACCAGTTCCTTCTCCCATTTTTGTGGTGCTGGGAATTGAACTCAGGGCATCAGGGAACACAGAGCAGCACTCTACCAGCTGTGTGTATACAAACACAGTCAACTCTGGATCTAGACAGACACCATACAGAGAATAGTGACAGCACATGTTAGTCAGGATTCAATTAAAATTAGTTTTCTCTTTTCTTCCCTTGGTGAAAGCATTTTGTAAAAATGAAGAAAATGTTTAAAAGGTATTATTTTTATTCCAGTAAGCAGAGGCAAGAAGAAAAACCAAAACAGCTAGACAAATTAAGAGTGAGAGGATGAGTGCCACGTATTTCCTGGTTCATGAATGTGTATGAGACAGTGGCCTGATATTAACCCCAAATTCCAAAGCCAGTCCCACTGGGTATATTCATAAATGCATCTAACTGTTCAGTGCCTACACAATAAACGTGTAAATTCAGTTACCTTGCTGATTATGCATCCATTTGCAAGCACACCCTCCTTTGCAAAACTTGGCACTGGAGATATAGCCAATAATAAAATTGTCTAAATAGGTAATATTTTTTGCTTACTTACTGACAGTCAGTAAGATTTTCAGTTCCATGCCTGTGAACCACTGTGGGTCTTCTGGAAGCCTGCAGCAGTGTTTAAACTCAGTAGTTCAAAGTAAAAGCTTTGTCACTAGATAATGGCATCAATTAAATACTTTTTATTCATAAGTCACAAACAATAACTAGTATGTCTACCTACCTCTTTCCCAGCTGTTAGATAGATGTAGATATCCTTCACAGGATCAGGGACTAGTTTGTAGAAAACAGGTGTTTCTTCTTTAATCTCATAGATAACCTCTGGACAATTTGAAGTCAAATTCTCACCAAGAATAACCTTTTTTTTTTTTTTCAAAAAGAGAAATACAATTTCTGTTAAGTATTTTGAATGGCAGGGTGGCAAAACTTGCAGATTAATCCTAAATAAAGGCACATCCTTTCTTACTCCGTACACTGGGTAAGGTACCACATCTCTTCATCATTCTGTCTTCTTTCCAACAAGGCTAGCAATAATGAGTATAGCCTCTCTTCTTTTGTAGGGGACAGATACACCCAAAACTGACAAACGAAAAAGCCACTCTTCCTTGCTAGGGAAGTATTCTCATACATGGAAATTTGCTATCCACAATTTCTGGCCACATTTGGCCCTATCAAAAGCCACAAGTGACAGCTTCATTAGTATTGTGCCCAGAGTGACCTTGAAACTAAAGGCAGGAGCTGCTCAACATATATTTGCATGGGTTACTCTGTGTTCCTAGATGATTCTACATAGTCATGCATTTTAAAGGAACCCTGACAACAGGTATGGACAAGTAGGTATATATTTACATATAAAATGTAAGCAGGTGTGACTCAGCATTCAGTAGCTTTGAAATTGGACACCTGAGTTTCACTTGTCTTCAGTCAACAAGCATCCATTAAACACCCTTTGTGTATCAGGCACTGTGCCAGGGGTTTTGTAAAAGGCAGTGAGCAAAACGAGGCAGGGGAAAGATCCTCCCCTCACAGATCTTCTGTTCCTGTGTGTGTGTGTGTGTGTGTGTGTGTGTGTGTGTGTGTGTGTGTGTGTGTGTGTGTAGGGGGTGGTAACTGACAACAATGAAAGAGCAAATTATAAAATATGTAGAAGGTGATGAGTAAAATAGGGTAAAATACAGTGGATAAGGAAAAGGGGAATACATATGCCAGGTAGGCCTTATGGAGAAAGTGGCATTTATTTAGAGACTTGCAGGAGGTAAAAGATTGAGTCATTTAGATCTCTGGGTGAAATACGTATTCAAAAGAGGCTCTGCCAGTGCAAAGGCCCTAACATGGGAGGAGGCCAGAGTGGCTTGAACATAGGTTCTTGGAAGCCTGTGCAAAGATCTGTCTTTTACTCTGTGGGGGAAGGAAGCCATTGAGGGCTTGGAACAGAGGGGTGACACCAGGCGAAGGCATGGTCTAAGCACAGATCTGAAGGCCCTTATCATCATCCTGGAGAAATATAATGGTGGCCTGGGTTCAGGTTTGCATCCTAGCTCTACCTCTAAGTAGGTGTGCTACTTTGAACTACTAACTTATTTAACCTCAACTGAGCCTCAAAGTCCTCATCTCTAAAATGGGGCCAATGATGCTTTCTCTATTATTCTTTTTAACACATAATCAATACTCAATCATCTGTGACTAGACTGCAAGCTATTTTTAGGTAGGGAACATGCCTTAATCATCTTTGTTCCTATTCCTTCACCCAACACAGTACTTCAAAAAGGTGCCACCATTTTGCTAGTTGGAACACAACCAGATACATCGATATTCACATTTCTACCACTGTGAACATGAATTACACGGGGCTCATGGCTTGAAAGTAAAATAACAGCACTTTAGATTCTTCAGGAATATGACTTTCATGCATCTAGTAATATGCCTATCATGCATCAATAATGTACCTATCCATAGATATTCTGATGGAATGTAGGCATTTGCTGTTTCATCACAGGCTCCTTATCAGTTGGTGATGTGGAACATCTCCCTGCACCCACCCACTTCCAATATCTGCTTCTAAGTCCACTTTGCCCTGCGATCAGTGACTTTGTTTCATCATCTGCTTTGGTCAAGCCCAGGTGGATCTGGGGAAGCCAATCCTCTGGACTGCTCACCAAATTCAGTAGCAGCTCTGCAAAAGTCAATCTCACTAACCAAATATATTAAATATGACTTTAAATAATCTCTTCTTAACACAGAAGCAGTAAGGTCTCAAGGGAGGTGGAAAAGGTTTATGCCTCTTTGTAAAATGACTCTATAAACTGAGCACGGTGATGCATTCCTGTAATCCCAGTGACTGGGGAGGCAGAGGCAGGAGGATCGCAAGTTCAAGACCAGAGGCTGTCTGCGTAATTTAGTGAGACCCTATCTCGAAAAGTAAAAAAATGGGCTGGGGGTGCAGCTCAGTGGGGCAGCACTTGCAAAGCATGCAAGCGAGAGGCCCTGGGTTCAACCCCAGTACTGCAAAAAAATAAACATAAAAAAATTTAAAAATAAATAGAATGACTCTATAGTTGTACTACCAACATGGCAGCCACTAACCACATAGGGCTAATTAAATTAAAATTTTAATTCTTCAGTCACACTAGCCATATTTCAAGTGTTCACTAGTCACCCATAGCAAGTGGCTACCATATTGGAGAGTGCAGATATGAAGCATTTCTATCAGCACAGAAAGTTCTATTGGTCAAATCTGCTACACAGAAAACTGTGAATAGAGGGTGCAGAGGGGGAGACAGGCACTGACCAAAGTGTAGGCTTGCCAGGATTTGTCATCTCTCATTTGTAAGCTCTATTACTTACACAGCTCATTTGGTTCTAGAAAGTGGTGGTTTAGAAGAGGAGAAACAGGAAACCAGTTTTGAAAAAAAAGTTGATAAAAATATTCTCAAGTTAGGCTCAAGAGAAGAAAGACTGAGCCCTGGTACCTTTTCAGGAAGTTATAGAGTCAAAAGCATCACTCAGCAGCACCACCAGTGCTATGTTCTTGCCAGTAACACTGAACCTGAATCTATTCAAGTCTTTAGAGCTGATTTCCATTTACCACTGGGAATCAGAAGGAGTCAAGAAACAGACTGACACTACAAGGAAGCAAAACCTCAAATCCACAATGGAAGACATTCCATAGGACAAAAGACCTGGTGTTTCAGTAAGTCAGTGCTAGGAAATAAAAGCAAGGGAGGGGCTGCTCAGAACAAGAGAGATGGGACAACCAAATGTGGTTTGGACACCAATTTCAATAAAACAATTTTAAATATGTTTAAGTCAATAGGTAAATGTAGTTATATAGACCGATAAGTAGATAATCCTAAGGATTACTGATAATTCTATTAGTTGTGATAATGGCATTATGATTATAGTTATTTAAGAACATGATCATAATTTTTTAGAAGTGCTGAATGAAATATGTTGGAGATGACATAGTGTCTGGGATTTGCTTTAAAATGAGAATGTAAATAAAAACATAATTTAGAAAACACCACCCCCAGTCCATATTCACTGAATTAGGAGCTGTGCTAGTTTTTATTGTTGTTGTTAGATGCCCTTGAGTCGGTGCCTGACTCGTAGTGACCCTACATACCATAGATGAAACATCATTGTTGTGCTTCTCTGCTATTCATAGGGTTTTCAATGGCTGATTCTCTTTTGGGAGTGGGTTGCCAGGTTCTTCTTCCAAGCCTATAGCACCTGGCATTCCCAGGCAGTCTCCCATCCAAGGACTAACCAGGCCTAACCCTGCTTAGCTTCCGAGATCTGATGCCACAGTGCTATGGCTGCAGGCACAGTTTCTATTTGGGGTCATATTACTCACTCTTGCAGAGTGGCTGACACAGGAGGATGAGTAGAAAGACCCAGTACACTGATCTATCTACTTGATACCTTGAAAATGAGGCACCAGCATTCTCCCTGGAACTCTCAGTTAGGGCAGGGAAGCCTATTTTCCTTACATTTTTTATCTTACCAGGTATACTGTGTGCAAGGGCGTACCAATCAGTTTCCTGAACTAGCTCCTTAGCACGGCCTGCATTGAAGATTGACATGCTAACTACAGATGGCATATTTCAGGGATGATGGAAGTGGGACCTTTGGAAGGCAATTTGGCTTTATCTGTTAAAATTATGAAGGACATGCCCTTGGACCCTGCAACCCCTTATATATATACGAAATGATATATAGTCATTGAAGCATCATGTGTTATAAGGGAAAGATCGAGAAACAACCTAATTGCCCAACAATAGGGAATTGGTTAAGTAAACTATAATGTAAATGATGGAATACTATTCAGCATGAAAATAATTAGAAAGCTTTTTTATGCATTGTTTTGTTTACCATATTATATTAAGTGTTTATATATGTAAATACAAACATGTTTATATGCATGTTGTTGTTAGGTACCATCAAGTCAGTGTCCGACTCATAGTGACCCTTCATACAACAGGTGAAACACTATTGTCAGTGCTTCTCCGATATTCATAGGGTTTTCAATGGCTGATTGATTTTTGGGAGTGGGTTGCTAGGTCTTTCTCCCAAGCATACAGTATCTGGTGTTCCTAGGTGGCCTCCCATCCAAGTATTAACCAGGTCTGACCCTGCTTAGCTTCTGAGATCTGACGAGACTGGATGCCACAGTGCTTTGGCTGCAGGAGTTTATATGTATAGGTATACCTAAATAGATAATGTGTTTAATGTGTTTTATGTTGAATAAAAGAGGGGGAGGGGAAAGTATCTTCCCCTTTTGCTTGTAGACATATATAAACTCCCCTTGAACGATATTCATGAAACTGCTATCATTGGTTGTCTCTGGAAGTCAGGAATAGGTGACTTTCACAGTATACTTTCTTGGGTCTTCTGAGCTTTGAACAATATCAACATATTATCTTCAAAGCTAAAGACATAAAATTTTAAAAGTGCTTTAGGATGAGTGGGTTAAGCTGATTTTCTTCTTGCTAGATTTTGCAAAGAATGACCTCCATAACCTGGAAGACAGGACAAGAGGAAGTTTTCATTTTCATCTCCTGGGTCCCAGCTGTGCTGCCCTGAGAGGTGGGGTTCTGCTTCTGTGGTCCTCAATCTCATCTCTCTCAGATGGCTACAGGACAGGTTTCTATTAACATCATCTCCCACCCAGCCCAGCTCAGCCCAGGGGCACCAAGGATTTTCCAATTGCAAAATGCATGAGAACATCCCACCGAGAAGACAGCCAACAGGACTGGAGCAAGGGGAACTTTCCTTCCTCAGCCCAGTGCAGCTAGATGGCCTCAGAGAAAGATTAGGATCAGTGAAATGGTGCAGGAAGGAACCATGAGTCACAGAAATCCAAAATGGGTTGAATTTTGCATAAGAGAGACCTCATCCAATTCACACAGTGCTTGGGCATGAGGGGGATTTTTATTTATTGCTTCCAGCATACGACCTTAATATAGCTCTATCTCGTCTGAAGTCACTCAGAGCCTCCTCCATGTATATTCTTATATACTCTTTCATCCCCCAACATCACCTCCTCTGAGAAGCTTTCCCTGATCACTTTTCCACTCTGCCCACCCTCTACCTGTCCCTCTTTATTCTTCCTAGCTTGTATCATTTGCTGAAATCACTGGACAATCAATTGACTTGTTTTCTGTCTTTTTCTCTCCTCACCTGGGAGAGGCAGGGGCCCTTGTCTGTTTTGTTCACCTTTGTACTTTCAGTACCCAGAACAGTGCCTGGCATGGAAAAGGTGCCCAATAAGTATTTATTAAATGAAAAGCTATTCTATTAGCATTCAAGATTTTAAAAAGCTCTTCGAATTCTTCCAGCTGAAGCCTGTGTAGAAAACAAATTTTCCCCGATGGAGAGTTTCAGTTCTTGTCAACATATTGTTTCTGTTGACATCTTCCTGAAGCCTCATGGTAGGCTTTTAACTAGCCTTGGGATTTTTGTTGCATACAAAAAACTCCTAATGCTGCTGCTGAAATTAAGGAAGTGGAGTCTTCCACACCAGACGGTTACAGGACAGCGCTATGTCCCCCATGGGAAGGAAACCATGGTAAGGAAGATAAGAGGGGAGAAAATTAAACAAAACACAAATTCTTTGCTTCTTTATGATTACCATCAGATGGAAAAGCCATGGGTATTCAAAAAACTAAAGCATCTCAGGCCAAATGTCTTTTCTTATGCCTCATTCTGTGGAGCTAGCCAGCTGAAAGGCAAACAAGCCAATTCTCTCATTTATTTATTTTTTTCCATAAACAGTTTCTGAGAAATGCTGGGAAGGAAACTTAAACCACACACACACACACACACACACACACACACACACACACACACACACACACACACTCCCATACATACATACATGCACATGCATGAAAAAGCCAATTACCTAACATACCTTAGTAATTAGGAATAATAAAGATAAAATATAAAGATTAAGGAGAATTTCTCTTTTCTTTCCCATCTACTTATTTCAGTGCAAGTAGTAAGAGCCTGAACCACAAGTTCTAGATTTGTGGATTATGAAGAAATAACTGTTCCAAATCCAGGAGTCCCCAAACTCGCAAGCTGGAACAAATGAGGTAAACTGAATTTGAAATAAGCTTCACAGGCCATTCTGAACAGTCAGGCATGGAGCTGGCTCTGCATCTTGACACTGCCTGTTGTTTTCACTTTTTGGTCCATTACCTCCCCGCAGCCATCCCTGCCACCCTACTTCCAGCTCCAGGTCCTGTCCCAGGCTCCCCATGACCTCCTTTTCCTTCTTTGCATATTCTGTGAGTTGTTGTTGTTGTTGTTGTTGTTGTTAGGTGCCATCGAGTCGGTATCCGACTCATAGCAACCCTCTGTACAACAGGGGAAACATGATTGTCAGTGCTCCTCTGCTGTTCATAGGGTTTTCAATGGCAGATTGATTTTTGGGAGGGGGTTGTCAGGTCCTTCTCCCAAGCCTACAGCTTCTGGTTTTCCCAGGCAGTCTCCCATCCAGGTACTAACCAGGCCTGACCCTGCTTAGCTTCCGAGATCTGATGGGATCGGATGCCACAGGGCTACAGCTGCAGGCATTCTGTGAAAGTATGACAAAATATTTCATGTTTGTCTTTTCTCTTATGTTCACTTGAAAACCTTAATAACCAGAGTCAAGATAAACTCTTCAGGTTTCTTGTGGTCTGGCTTCGAGCTGAATTCAGGAAGAACTTTCTGGAACAGTTTAATTTCACCCTCTGGTTTTAAAAAATGAAATCCACCCATGGGAATAGAGTCTTGACATCCACACAGGTAGCCAGGCCTGACTCTAAGCATGTGAGAAGTCCCTCTCTGCTGGGCATGGGAACAGGGCATGATAGAGCTTTCTGTGCCCTGAACCCTGCTTCAGTACCCAGGACATTGAGGAAACACTACCCCAATACTATTGCTGGGACCATTCAAAAGACGTCAGCTGGAACACAGAATTCTTACCTTTCATCAAAAGGAGTCCACTGGGGAAAAGGTGGGCTCTAAAGGCGGTCAGAGGCCCCCAGTAGCCACTTGCCTGGGAAGAAAGGGCTCGGCACTCAGCTGCCAGAAGGGCATCCCCAAATAGGAATGAAATAAAACCACAGGAAGCCATGGACCCTTTCCAGGGAAACACATACCCTTGCAAGCTGGGATGAACCCAGATAACCAATATTAGAAAGAAAGTGCCGGGTGCCATGATGCATGCCTGTAATCCCAATGATTTGAGAGGCAGAGGCAGGAGGATTGCAGGTTCGAGGGCAGAAGCAGCCTGTACAACTTAGCAAGACCCTGTCTCAACATAAAATAAAATAAAACAAAAAATGGGCTGGGGGTACAGCCCAGTGGTAGAGCACTTGCAAAGTATACATGAGGCCCTAGGTTCAACCCCCAAGTACAAGAAAGAAAGAAAGAAGGAAAGAAAGAAAGAAAGAAAGAATAAAGAAAACTCTAAAAATCAGTTCTAAGAACTCTACCAAGCCCTACAGACTATATTTTAACTGTTAATGCAGTTCAGTTGGGGGATAAAAGCTTAGGATCTGGGGACAGATTGTTTCAGTTCAAATCACCTAGCGTCAACTACCTAACCTCCCTAAGCCTCAGGATTTTTCATTGATAAAGTGGGGATGGTAATAGTATTAACTCCTAAGGATTAAATGAGTTAACCCATGCAGATGCTGGCTCTAACGCCTGGTGCATAGTAAGAGCTCAGAAGTGTTAGCATTACTATTCCTCACCCACTGCCTTCTTATCTTTTATGCTTACAAGAAAGGTTAATGGGCATGCATAAAGTTACAAATTTCAAATTTCATGCATATTTCCTTATTACTTATTTTACCACCTGGAAAATCTCAAAATATGCCACTCTGCCCTTGAGATAAAGACACTATTCTATATGCAACAGAGCAAGCTCAAAGGATTTCAAAGCACACAATAGGCTGTACCACAACCCAGAGAAAGATACGGCACGTGTTCTTAGAATGGTGTACCCCATGTAACACGTGCAATGTGAATTTCCAAAACCAAGTTCAACGTGGGCATACTTTTCAGCTAATCTCAGAGGAGACGCTGACAACTGAAAAATGTATTGCATGCAATCATGTTTCAGGAAGGAAGTAAAATGGGGAAATCACCAAGGCAGTGGGGAGGAGTGGGCATAACTTGCCTCATGACCATGAGGACCATATGCTGATAAAATTAAGGAGAAGGACCCTTTGAGTTCTAAATTCCTTCAAGTTCTCTAAAATCTTAAAAAGAGAATTAGCAATAAAGGCAGAAGGGCAATACATGTATTAACATACCATACAGTCTGTTTTTCCATGGATTATCACTAAACTCTTACCTTTGGAGGGAGTGTCGTATTCCTTGGGAAAAGTGCATCATTAAGACACTTTAAAAGTGATCCAATAGCTCAGCTCAATTTCAAAATGATGTTCCCACAAAATAGAACACAATAGAGCTATTTAAAAATACTGTTTACAAAGAGTTTGCAGGAGCATTTTAACATAAGCCTCTTGCCTCATTAACTGAAGCAAAGAAGGATGCAAAATTGGATAGTCTGACCTCAACTATGTAAAAAAAGAATCGAAAATGCTGACAGCAGTTGCCTCCACATGACGCAATTAAGGATCATTTTTTCTTTGCCTTCCTCTCATCCTCGCTACTCTGCAATTCCCTACGTGAGCCTACAGTATTTTCACAAAAAGGAAAAATTATTTAAATAGCAGGAGGTTTAAAATGGCACCAAATTATATTAAAACTCCATGAGGTTTGCAGAGATTTAAGAAGTCAGGTTTTTATTGGTGATGGCAAAAACAGCAACTGCTCCTAGTCACTGTCTCCTGCCTTTCGTCCAGCTATGCATATACTACGGTGCCTGGTGCATGTCAAAATGCTGTCGTCTCTTGATCACTCGGAAACTGATGAGTCAGGCAGTGGGTGATCCAAGCCCTCTTTCTTCTCCTCCTCCCACTGTCTGCATTGGACTGGGTTTTGTGTTTTTGCCGCTCATTAGAACCTCCACGCTGTGGCTTAGAAGCCAAGCTGGTGTCTATCAATGTTTGCTTCTTCTAACAGTTCTGGTGACAAGTCTGGCGAGGGAGAAGCACGACGCTTTTGAATAAAGGGATTTGGGATCATCTGTGGGTTCCAAGTCATCTGCACAATGCTGGGTCTTCGGGTCTCACGGTA
>VMDO01001790.1:147654-191303 GCA_007922755.1 Pedetes capensis
GGGTGTTAACTGGGGGAGGGAGTGGTGATTCCTGAGAAGTGATCATGCCGGGGAGGGGGTCCCTCAGTCACATGGTTTGCTTCTTCTCAGGCTGAGATTCTTCCCTGGACCTCTAGGAACCCTGATCCACCCCAGCAGCACTGGGACCCCTATGCGTAGGCCTCCCATTTGTCCCCGAGAGCCCTCAGGGAGAGATAGCTGGGGTCTGGGGCAGAGGTTGCAAAGTCCACGTAGCATGGAGGATATGAGTGAAATCTCTGAAATTGGTCCATGTTCACTTCCCAGCTGTGTCTCTATGTGGCCTTGGGCTAATCTCCCAGCATCTCCTATCTGTAAAATGGGAATGGTAGGTCTACCTCACAGGGTTGTGGAGAGGGCTGAATGAGTATTCAGAGTGACTTGGCATGTAGGAAGCACTGTATAATGTTAGTCACAAAACAAACAAAAGCCAACCTGCCCTTCTTATTTTGAAACCTAAAAATAAGGCCACAGACAGGGCTTCTGAAGGGATGCCCCATACAGATCCAGAAGACAGTGTGACTTCATCCGGACACCTCCTCCTCAGCAGTGAGAGGCTGCAGCTTGATCCCACCTTCTGGTCCCCAACATGACCGAAACCCCACCAGCTGCACCCGAGCGGCTGGAGTGAACCCACAGGACCAGGAAACCAGGCTGTCCCACGGGGCACTATTTATAGCCAGGTGTTCCTTCACCTCCAATTCACCATGTAACAGTCTGGTTGGCTCAGCTTGGGGGAAACAGTGTTCTTGTCAAAACTCTCGTCAAAAATAACCCAAATCTGAAGAGATAATTGGTGAGGAGGGCCCAGAAGGATGGATGGAAGCTTCTTCTGCCAGGTTAATGGATCCAATCAGCCTGACCAGGTTAGTGTGGCTACAGGCATCACAGAGTGATGAGCAACGAGGACAGAAAGACTGATGAGTGTTTACCTTTCCCCAGGAAATGAAGCTAACACAACAGGAAAGATGATCAATGTATATTTTAAAAGAATATGTATACAAACAAACTCCCTCCCATATGGTACTGGGTTTCCTCCAAAGGAAACAGATTTAATCAAATGCCTACCAGGCACTCGGCACTGTGTCAGACTGTGGGAATTCATGGCCCTTTCTTCTCAGGAAGCTTAAAATCAACTTGGAAGGCAAGACAAACATGAGTGATGAGGTTAGGTATCAAAGCAAGACATTGGTGATGAGCCAAAAGAATGATTCAGATCATGGGCATTTCAGGAGACAAGGGGAGAGTAAGGTGAATGGGGCCGGAGATGTCAGCTAAGAGGAGGTGGGGTTTGAACTGAGCCAAAATACAAATACTAAGAACTCAGTAAAGTGGGTGAAAAGAAAGAAAACATTCCAGACTGGGGGTATAGTGTGATCAAAAGTGTGGAAACAGGACTGCACAATACACATTTAGCAAACAGCAGATACAATAGGTTTGGCTGGTGGGTGGGGGGAGATACGTGTACAGAAGACAAAATTAGAGGCCTTCAGTATAAGAAAGAGTCATTCCAGGTTGTCCATCTAGTCTAATCTCATTTTACAACAAATAAGGAAATGTGGGTTCAGAGAAGTTAAGCAATTCAACCTAAAGACACAGCTATTTGTCAGAGGGACATCAGATGGGAAAACAGATCTGTGAGGATTTGATTAAGAATCCAAGCTGAGAGTCAGCTGACTTCAGAGACACCAAGGAATGTCATCAGTAAAGGGTGACCAAAATAGTATCAATGCTAGCCATGTGCGTTGTTGGGGGCCACAGGAGGTGTGCAATAAATGCTCACTCCAGATGTTGACAAGAAGACCACTAGATAATTTCAGATGAGGCATGTGGTACCACTGGTTTTCTTTTCTTTCTTTCTTTCTTTTTTTTTTTTTAAACAGTACCAGGGTTGAACCTGGGGAATTGCACTTGCATGCTTTGCAAGTGCTGTACCACTGAGCTGTACCCCCCAGCCCTGTTTTTTTACTTTTCGAGACACGGTCTTGCTAAATTATGCGGACTGCCTCTGGTCTCCAACTTGCGATCCTCCTTACTCTGCCTCCCGAGTCGCTGGGATTACAGGTGTGCGCCACCGCACCAGGCTTCTGGTTTTATTTTCTCCTCCCTTCTGCCCCTCCCCTAAGTGAACGAGAATCTCAATTTGACCAGGGTGTATCCCTAGGGTGGGAAAAAAATAGTCCTACAAGATAAAAGTCAAGGAGAGTCTCAAAGCATTTCAGATCTCTAACCTCTCTGTGGTGTGTGAGGGTACAAAGGGCAGAAAAGGAACCCCCTCTGTGGGCGGCAAGTGGGCTGGAGGGAAGGAACACCTGTTTTTTCTTCTTTTTAAGCCTTGTAATCTCTCATCTCTTTGAAGTTGTGAGAAATCAGGTGCTTTGTACATTTCCAGTGTAAAGGAGAGGAGACTAAAAGGTTAAATGTCTCAGGAAGGTGAGATAGGGAGGGGGTGGGGGCCAGACCCCCGTTCACCTTGCTCAGCAGCTGTATGTAAGGAGGGAACATATTGTGGCCCAATCCCAAGGAATGAAGTGGCTGGTGCTTCATTACAGGTTAGGGGGCAAAAGGGGAGTTGGTTATTACATATAGACTTCTAGAAAATTCTTCCAGGATGCTTCTGGGGGTCTCTAGAGCACTCACAAAGCAATTGGTAAGTGCAATCTTGTGTACAACTCAGGAGCATTAGGAAAAAGAAAAAGAGATATACAGGCACAAAATGGATCACTATTAAAATAAGACATTTGAAGAAGGCACAGGAAACCAACCTTAAGTAACTGGCCATCTCCAGTCCCCAAGAATAAAACAGTCCTGTTCATTACCACGGTGCCATAAACAGATGTCAGGTCGGAATGGATCAAGGTAGATGATGCGATTGGCTGCACTCTTTCAGGTTGATCCCCTTCTTTCTGAACATGCACACAAACGTACAAATAAGAAAAAAGGATAAATTTTAGCAGCGATACTTCTCGTTATACTGATAAAATGTCACTCATGACCTCTCAGGAAGGCTCCCACTTTTGGATCCCAAGTACATTTTCTCTAAAAAGATCCCCAGGAGCAATCAGCATTTCCTCTATCTGCCAAATCACCATGCTTGCCCAACCCAAGAAAAGCGATGTATTTACTATGTATTAACATGTATTGATTGCCAGCAGCGAGCTGACCATTCATTTAACACTCCCCCCAGCTGATACTAGAAGCTGAGTTCCACTTTATTGCCAAGAGACAGCCCACTGCTGATTTGGGAGGGAGATAATCTTACACTTGGCTCTTTGCAGGATCTTGCCGCAATTCATTTTTAGCTAGACATTGGCGTTGGTGACGTTAAAACAAAAACATCTCCCAAGATGGGACTCGGACGATCCCATTGGATGAGATGGCAGAGATGAGGGATTCTGGGTTATAAGAAAAGTGCCTTGTGAAGTCTAAAGACAAGGTAACTAATTCAGACAGCAAAGAGACGGTCATGGACAGTGAGTAAGACAGAGCAACAGAGCTAAAAAGGAACCAATAGAAGAGCTGGACCCAGAGCTGATGCATTTAAAGAGGAAACAAGAAAGCCAGATTCCCACCTCGGAAGCATTTCAATTGTCTGAGGCGCTAAGCATGTGTAATCACATGCTTGCTCCTGATCATTAAATAAAGCCCCTCTTGAAACCCGGTGCAGAGAGTGTTGACCAAAATGTCTTTTTCCTTTTTGTTTAAAAGGAATGAAGTGTCTCAGGCTGCTTCCTGCCTCCAACGACAGGAAACTGAGTTTGTTACACAAATCTCTGGAAGATACGGAGCTCGAGAGAGTTGCTGCCATCTGTAGCTACTGAACACAGTGTGATAGCATACTTTATCTGCCAGAGCTCGGTTCCCAACTGTACTAAGGTTTGCAAAGGCACATTTAAGTTTCAGTCAATGGGAGAGCCAGCAAACTTCAGCGAGCATCATAGCAACTCCTGAAATCGCCCTGTTTGGGGAGGTGTGCGGGGGGCTAAGACTTATTACGCTCATTATGTTACTGCTGACAGTGTTTATGTCTTTCAATTTATGTCTTATTAAATATTCATTATTTTTAGACCCACCAAGTTTCATTAACATCTAAACTAAATGGATTCATGGACTCAATTGATTTCTGAAGGCTTTAAAATACCATCGATATTTCTTTGTTGAAGTTGCACTGTGAGGAAAAGATAAGCTAGCAAGGATCCTTCCGATACCCTGATCACTTTTCAAGGAAAAGATGTCATAACCTAAGAGAAAGTGGCTCATTTACATAAATGAGTCTATAGTGAACTCACTTTTAAGAAAATTTTTGGAAAGGCCACTAGAAATTTCTTTTTCCTATGAAAGGACAGTACTTCTTGCAGTCAGAGAAGATGAGGAGCTGTCCTGTTAAAACTGAAATTAAGGAAAAAAGAATCTCTGTGGATCTAACTGTTGAACAATAGGTCACTGTTTAGATAAGGAAGCCTTGTGAGTATGAAAAGAGAAATTGGATGACCTTTAAATTAAAAAAAAAAAAACCAGAACATCACATCACATATGTTGCTTTAAAATAAAACTAGAAATGTCAAATGTAAGATTAGCTGACCATGTCTATTATTTTTATTAAATAGTTAAACATCAGAGAGAAGCCAACTTGGGAAATTGGGCATCATCTCTGGTCTTCTAGAATGCCCTAATACCACTATCTTTGGCTGGAGGACTCTATTTCCTGTCATGAGACAGAAAGAATAAAGGTAGTGAATCATGGATTATCCACAAGGGCCAAATGGGACTGTCCTCTCAGGTCTCATATACAGTTGATGCTTAATAACCACACCTAGTTTGTCAAGAACAATGGTGTCATGGGTGGCTTTTGCTAAGATGGGATGAGATACCTGTTTGTGACAGATTGGGTGTAAATCAGATATACCTCAAAAGCTGAAGGAGAACAAAGAGAAAATTGTTCCCAAGTTACCATCTCTTCTGTTCTGGCATCCTCCCCTGACTTCTACATTCTCCTCAGCAGCTACACTTTTCCCAACTAAGTCCTAGACCAACAGTGGACGTAAGCAGTCCAGCCATTCAATCACTATTCTCACACGTGAGAGCCTGGTGGTATCAAACAAACCACTGGGGACAAGTTTGCTTTTGAGCTAGGTTCTCACTCACTGGATGACTTGGGTAATTTATTTAACCCTGGTGAGAGTTGGTTTTCTCAGCTGTCTGATAAGACCCACATGCCTGGTTGGTAGGCTAGCCACGAAGAAGTAATGAGTGATAATAGTAGTAATAATAATATCAGCTGACAGGGATCAATACTCACTGTGTGCTATCTGAAAGGTATTTTATCATCTTATTTGATAGAGGCAATATAGGGCAGCAAGCCTGATGCCTGGACCTGAATCGTGGCTTTGTCACTTTCTAGCTAAGTAATTCTGAGCACATTTGTTAACTTCTTTGCCACACAGTTTCCTCCTCTAAACAAAAGAAGTGATGATAATAGCATTTCTTACAAATGCTTGCTTGCTATGAGGACTGAATGAGCTAGTATACAATCCTCAGTAAAGCTTAGAAGAGTGTCTAGCATGGAGTAACAGGGAATCCACGCTTGCTATCACTACCTCATTTAAAAACAAAACATTTGTTGCCACACCCATGGCAGTTATTCCGGCTTTCTTTGCCTAAAAAACCAACCAACAAACAACAACTACAACAAAAACCATGACTGGTCCAACCCAAGTGGCAAATTCCTTCTCCAGTATCAGATATACACCTTCCTGCTCCACAGAGCTATGGGTGGGCATGGGTCTCAGTTCTGGCCCACAAAATGTCCACTGCAGGGATCTATGAGAATAAGTTTCCTCCTTGATAAGAGAAGGCTCTGGAGGAGAGCTAATCATATCGTCCCTCACTTCCTACTTTGGGTACAGCCATCATGGGCAGACTGGTGGCAGACATTTTGTTTCCATAAAATGCAAGATGGAGGACGAAAATCAACCTGTAAAGACTGGTGCAGGGGAAGGCTAAGAGATCCTTGGTTCTTAAAGACACCATTAAGCCACAGGCCTCCAACCTTTAAATTTTTTACTAAGTTAACAGTAGATGTCATGGTTTAAGCCACTGCCATTTGGGTTTTCTGTTACTTGGAAACAAAACGAGTCATAGTTTAACAAATAAGAATCATGACTTGTTGGAGAAGGCACTGGACAAGCCTGGAGGACCGCAGCCCTGGTCAGGATTTTGTAGCCAATTATCAATGAGCCTGGAAGAAAATAGGAAAGAGGCGGCTTGGACTTTGTGAAAACTCTAGGGGCTGCTCTAGTTGAATAGAAATGGATTCTTTTGTGTTGGAAACACACAGAAATGGACAGGTCTCTGTGAATGGAAAAAGGAGCCCTCTGAATGGCTTTCTTATCCTCATTGCAGCAAATGAAAACAAAAGATTGGCTCCAGAGAAACCTCACAAAAGTGAGGGTAGTACCTAGGGTGCCAAGCAGAAAAAGGGGGAAATCGCGCAGTTGGCCCCCTGTGTCCAGAAATTATTCTTCCACTTCCTGCCCCCCAGGCCTATTTTCCATCTTGCCCTTCTCTCCCTTTAGGGCATAATCACGAGTGTTGCTCTCAGCCTATTCTGTCTAGTTTATTATGTGTAATTTATTTCTGAATCCCAGTCTCTGCTTGTTCGTCTGTGTGTAACAAGTTTAATGCCTTGTAATGACGCTTTTGCCAGTTCTGCCTTTCATGACAAAATCCAATCTCAATTTAACTCTAAACCTTGTCTCCCCTTTGGGCTTTCTTGGTTCCCTCAGAGTTATCATTCTGTTTCTCCTCCCTGCCATGTCTAACCATAAGCGCACCCCCACACTTTAGGCTTTAGGCGGCACCAAGAGGAAAGTTCTCTCAGTTGGAGGAAAAAGCGTCCTTGTCTCAAATGATATTCAGGCGGGGACAGGGAGGGTTTTGGGCCGAAGGTAGCAAATGGGACCAAGGCTATGGGGAAAGGGCATGAGTGGTGGGCATGCGTGTGTGTGTGTGTGTGTGTGTGTGTGTGTGTGTGTGTGCGCGCGCGCGTGCACGCGCATGTGTACCTGCGCATGAGTGAGGAAAACTGCTTGACCTCCTAGCTGCTCCTCACACTATGTATTTTTCATTGGCAATAAACACTCCCCAGTGTGTCCCGCACCTTATGCCCTATGTAGCTCCAGACGGCGCCAGTCATGATTCCTAGAGTGTGAAAGGTGCCCTTAGGCAGCGACACTGCAGCCCTGTCCTGCAGCCTGACAGATGGTCCAAGTGGGGAGGCTCAGGGCAGGTGTTCACAGCCAGCTGCAGCTCGTGTGACAAGACCCACGGGAAGTGTGCATAAAGCACGTCAGCCGGGTCAGTGACCCAGCGAGAGCCAAGTCTCTTGCCGCATGATGCTAGGAGGTCTCCTGTACTTTGGTCTTTCCTTACAAGGCAAGGGCAAATACCAGCGGGGTGCTATTTCTTTTTATTAATTTGCAATACTGGGGGGTTGAACTCAGAGCCTCAGGGACACTAAGCAAGGGCTGTACCGCTGAGCAACACCTCCATTTTCCTTATTTTTATTTATTTGGCGGGTTGAACCCAGGGTCTCACATATACTAGGCAAGTGCTTTACGCTTCAGCTGCACCCTCAGTCTCTTTTATACTTTTTTGAGTCAGGACCTCGCTAAGTTGTGTAGGCTGTGTCTAGCCTTGAACCTGCGATCTTCCTACCTCAGCCTCCTGAGTCACTGGGATTAGAAGCCTGCACCATGGTGCCCGGCATTAATTTCCTACACATTGAAAAAATGCCCCTCTTGGGCAAGTAATTTTGTGTTCTGTTCCCAAGGGATGCACCTGTTTTGAAGTCCCTTCTCTGTCATTTGTTATTATTTACCCAGGGACCTACGTGCAGTTAGGAAAACTCTGCACCCAACTTCTGGTCCCTGCTCTTTCCCTTACAGGCTGCTTGATTTGGGCAAGTTAAGTCCCTGAATGAACCTCCATGACCACATCGGCAAAATGGGCACCGTCTCACCACCAGCCTTACCTATGCATTGTTGTGAGGCCCAACAATGAAATCATGTATGTGAAAGTAATTAGAAAATTATCCTGATCAAGCTAGAAAGATGGAGCGAACAACTATTCACGGAGACTGGAGTGTGACTTTATCAGCCATTAAGGCTCTGCGGCGTTTCTCTTGTTCTCCTGAAGCTTACAGCATTAATGGGGTTCTGACAAAATTTATGGCGTTCTCTCTGGGCATCTGAGGAAAGAATCTACATGCGACACTTGAATGATCAAAAAGAAAAGTCCAAAGCGTGCAGGTAGCATGTAGCAACGAGGGAAGCAGAAGGATAGAGCTGGGTGGCCTCTGCCCAGGCAGCCAGTTGCTGCAGGGAAGACATGAATTTCACACCCTCCATCCTCTTCTTCTCCCCTCCTCCCTCCGAGGACCTCTTGTCCTCTCTGTGTTCTCACAGGTCCTCTTGCCTCCCAGCACTGCCCACCACTAAAGTCCCCTCCCAAGATCTTTATCCGTCCTCATACCTCCAAAACCCCCTTCCTCTCCCCGTGGCTCATTTCAGCCAATGACTTATGAAAAGTCAACTTGAGTCAAATCGTTCACAGAAGCTAGGAATCATTAGCAACTGGTTATCTCAGAGTCTCAGAACTGAAGGAGACTTCGTTCACCAGTTTGTCCACGAGGAAGCTACTGGTGCTCTAGACAGGACAGTTTCCATTATGGGGGATCCTTACGTAGCGCAGGACAGTTGGCCTCCCTGAGACTGCCCACAAAATGCCACTAATGCGCCTGAGTGTTCTGGCTACTGCAAACACCCGCCCCCACCTGATCACATGCCCTCTAATAGCATCAGGCCGTATTGAGAGCCGCTGGAATACAAGACTCGGCTGCTGAAAAAGATTGTCCAGACTCTTCTTCCCCAGCCCATTTCTTCCCTCCTCTTCCTTGTCATGGTCAATGGCACCACCAATCACTCCCGACTCCTCTCTTCCCATTGCTCCACCTGTCTAAAACATGAAAATCTCAGATTTCCCAACAATCTCAAATCCCTCTTTTCCAACTCTACAGGTTCTATGCAATCCAAACCTCCATCATCCCCCTCCTGAGCAACTACCGAGCTTCCTGATATCTCTCTTATAACCACAATCAGTCCAGCAGTCAGGGTGATTTTTTTAAAATATAAAACAAGTCAAGTTACTCCTTTGCTTCAAATTCTTTAATGGCTGCCCATTGCACCTGGAATTAAATCCATATGCCCCTCCAGACTCCACCTGAGGTTGTCCCTGGCTTTCTCCTCAATTCCTTACACCTCTTTTCCTCCTTCATTCTGCTTCAGTTTGCACAGCGGCTTTCTTTCAGAACTATATTTCTTTAACATATTATCATCTTTCTGCCTCAGGGCCTTTGCATAGGCTATTTAGTCTATCATTCCTCCTGTTCACTTCTTTGTGGGCTGGCTCTTTTTAATCGTTCAGGTTTTGAGTTAATTTTCACCTACATGTAAGGATAGCTCTCCTTATCTGTACCTCAGTTGTTATTCTGAATAACACTCCACTTATTTCTCTCAGAATATGTATTATAATTGTTTTTAAACTTTTATTCCTTGTCTATCTCCCAGTAGGCTCTAAGTTCTAAAACAGTTTATCTTATTTTATACTTTGAAGGCAGTATCCACCACAGTATCTGGCATGTAGTAGGCATGCTTATTAAATGAATACATGGATCAATGTTTGCATACTTTCAATCAATATCTCATCAGGCAACCATGAGCCATTGCTAAGCAGACCTAATCATTACAGTTCTTCAGTTGACCCAAGATTTGTCCCTTGTAAACACTGGGCCTTGGTTCTGCCTTGGGGAGTAACAGTGAGCTCCTCCACACATCCCACTACGTGTATCTTGGCCTTCTTTAAATTTCACATTCCTCGTCTGTTGACAGCTTGAAATAGTCGATTTCTGGATCTCTCACCTTCTGAGTCCATAGGCTGCCCACAGATTCAGTGTACTTAAGATGTGGCTCTGAAAAGTAAACCAAGTATTTGACATTTGCTCTGACCAGAGCAAGGAATAATAGGATTCTTCTTTCTCGTGATAGAATAACATAATTTTATGAACATGCCTGGTATTTTTTTGGGTGGTGGTGGTGGCACTGGGGGATTGAATCCGGGGCCTTGCACGTACTTTGCAAGCACTACCATGGAACTGCACCCTCAGATGCGTTTTTACTGTTTTCTCTTGAGACAAGATCTCACTAAGTTATGCAGGCTGCCTCTGGCCTCGAACTTGCAATCCTCCTGCCTCTGCCTCCTGAGTCACTGGAATTGCAGGTATGCACCATTGTGACTGGCTTAGTACAATTTTACCTCTTTAAAATAAAAATTCCTGATGGTAGCATGGAAGATAAGAAATAATAAGAGATTCTGAGTAAAAACTATATAGGCTCAAGTTCAGACTCTGTTAGCTACAAGTTGTGAGTCATTTCCTCTGAGTTTTCTTCAACCTTCTGTCTGCCCATCCACTCATCCACCCACCCGTCCACCCAACCATCCATCCATCCATCATCTATGGAGCACTTGCTCTAGGCCAAGCTCTTGATCTATAAATACACATCTATAAAATACAGATGGGAATAAACTGGCTATTGTCAAAATAAGCCAATCAAGTGAGTTTTGAAACAAAATGAAACACTTTACATTTCTTGTCATGGTTTCTCAAACACTTGGTTACTGAAACACATGGTTAAGGTGGGGGCTCCACTCACACCCACAGCTCAGGCACAGAATTCAGGGAATCCATGAAATGAGATGAGAAAAACAGGACATCTTTATTTTAGTAAGCTCTAACAGAAACGTAGGCTTCCCTTTAATTTTGGATTCAGGCTACAGTAGTATTAAGTGAACCTGTGGCTCTGTCACCAAAAGAAATCAGATATTTTCGTATCGTTTTCTACTTGCTGTAGATATCTCAAAATATCATTTAAGCTCATCTCGACTTTGAAATTACAGCAGTTACCGCTGCTAGATCTAGCTATTGAATGTGTTAAGATATATTGCTATATCTCAAATTGGAAAAAGTTGATATATTTGTATATCAGCATAATTGGTTCACTTTGCAAGTCTAGTTTAAAAATTATTTTGTGCATTAAAAAGACGCTGGGAAGGGATCGAAAGGCTGCGTGAGAGGTCCAAACAGCACAAGAGCTCTGCAAGGCTAGGAAAAGAAATATTATGAAGCCCAGGCGTCTGACGCCAGATGACACCCAAGGCCAGCAGCTGCTCTGCATCCCCTCCTCCCAGTGTGCCAGACAAGCAAGGGTCAACACATGGAATCCAATTTTTAAAAGGGGTCACCCAGAGAGAAGGGGGCCTCAGAAAGAAGCCAATGAGTAACGATCAGGAACAGCTGGTGTTGATAGATAATACGCTTCTTCAGCAGGTTGGGGGAAGGTGGGGGGATGACAAGGGATCCTGCCTCGCTGGGAAGACAGTCACAGGAAACGTCCTTCCCTCTCTGGCTACCCACATCTACTCTTCGTTTAAACACAGCTCTGGCGCTGATACCTCTTGGAAGCTCTTATTTCCCTGTGCTATAATCAGGGTCTCCTCCACTAGAGGAAGAGAGCCGCCTTCCCAGTTCTACCATCATTTGGTGAGGGCTGACTGACAGAGCAGCAGGTCGCCCCATGGATGCCTGCGCAACAAAGATGAGGCGACCTGGCCACTCTCCTTGCTGTGGCTTGAACATGTCGCACAAGTGTTTACACGTTGGAAACTTAACCCCCAAATTCCTATGGTAATGGTATTGAATGTGGGACCTTTGGGAGGTGATTAGGATTAGATGAAGTCATAGGGGTGGGCTCCTATCATGGCACTGGGGGCTTTATAGGAAGAGGGGGACCTGAGTTACCACTCTTGCTATGCCTTGCCAGGTCATGCTCTCTACCATGTCAGGATGCAGCAAGAAGACCCTCTTGCCAGGTGCCAGGACCGTGCTCTTGGACTTCCCAGCCTCCAGAACCATGAGCCAAATAAAATTCTATTCTTTATAAATTACCTGGTTTCAGGGATTTTCTCATAGCAGCAGCAAACAGACGAAGATGCCCCTTAAGGTGTATATAGTCCAAACAGGGCTGTGTGGACCCAACATAGAGCCTGACACACTCCAAGTCTTGCGGAGTAGGTCCTTGCTTCCTAAATAATTGCCAGCTGCCTATTTAGCAGTTCTTTCTAGGGATCCCAAAGTCATTTTAAAATTAAGAAAAATTAAACTCATCTTCTAATGGGTCCCCAAGACTTTTTGATACTATGCCTTAAACAGTTCTCTCATTCCATCCCTCCTCCCCACCCACACTGCCAATGACTGCAGTTTTGGTCTCCAATACCCCTCAGTTGCATTAAATATACACAATACATCTGTGTGCCTCTTTGTCACCACTCTCAACCAAGGTGACATTATTTCTTGGGCCACTGTCAGAGCCTCTTGGAGGCTTTCCTGCTTCCACTGCCGCCAGTCTGTATGCATTCCCCATAAGGCAGCCATTATTTACAAATTCAAATCCAATCATTTCACTTCCCTTCAAAGGCTCTCGAGTGCTTTGAGAATAAAATCTAGAGGGCCTGTAGGACTGGGCTGCTGCCGCCTTTTCCAGCCCCCTTCTTTAGCATTCTGCCCTCACTGCCTCCGTATCCCCAACCACACTCATCTTTTGCTTTTCACCTTGACCACCTCACTGTCCCATGAGCTCCTCCCCTCACCCATTGGTCTACTAGGAGTGCTCACTCCCAGCTTGCCATTGTGGACCCCACAACTATCCTTTCTCATCATCCTTAGAGAGAACTTTTCCCAGTACCCCAACTAAAATAGGTCTTTCATCACTCACTTAGTGCTGTGCCTCAGTTTCCCCATGTGTAAAACAAGAGTAACAATATTACTCACCTATAAAGTTATGATGAGAATTTAAAAAGCTAATGTTGGAAAAATGCTTAGAATAACGATATACAGGAGGTGGTCTTAAAGTGTTAGTTGTCATTTTAATATAAAAATAACCATTTGCTAAATGTCTATTAGCCTGCAGCCATAGCATTGTGGCATTCGATCCTATTAGATCTCAGAACCTAAGCAGGGTTAGGCATGGTTAGTATGTAGATGGGAGACTGCCTGGAAACACCAGGTCCTGTAGGCTTGGGAGAAGGACTCAGCAACCCACTCCCAAAAATCAATCTCCTATTGAAAACCCTATGAATAGCAGAGAAGCATGAAAGTAGTGTTTCATCTGTTGTAGGTAAGGTCGCTATGAGTTGGACACTGACTTGATGGCATCTAACAACAACAACAGTTTGTCTGCCATATTTAAGGTTGATGTAAATATTTTTATCCACTGCTTGGCACAGAATAGAAAACTCAAGAAATGACTGGTGGGAACAAATGATTGTCCTAATCAGTTGCTTTGCTTCTTGTCTTGCCTCACCCACTTTATCTTCTGAGTAATCTTTCTAGAACCCACTTAAATTGTGTACGCTTATAAGCCTTTTGTTGTCTCCCAATAGCTATATCCATGGCCTTCCCACTCTGCTGAGCAGAAGTTCCTTTGAGATGACTAAGGGACAGGCAGGGGTCAGAGTAGGGCAGGCTGCAGAGTCTGCAAACCTTTCAACTGTTTCACCCTGTGTCCCTGTATTTGGCAATGGTCTCACTCGGAGCAGCAGGTCAATGGTGATTTGCTATTCTTTTGCACATATGGAGCTTCTGGGTAAGTATTTACCATATATTCTCGAGTTCAATCTGCACACTTGCTACAGTTTTAGAGAGTTAAAAAATCAGATATGGATCAGAACAGCTTGCAGATTAGATTTGCGGTGGAGACCTGGTTTGGGGAAAAATTACAGAACCTATGTACATGTCATAAAAACAATACAACATTACTATAATTGACCTGTTATTTATCATACTCGTCACCACTAGTATCTGAAGCATTATCAGTGCTCTCCGTCACTTCACTGAGCTGGGATTTGGCTCAGTTGGTAGAGCGCCACTCTGCAGTCTCTGAGGTCCTGAGTTTGATTCCCAGCACCACAAGAATGGGAGAAGGAAGTGGCAATCCATTCCTGAGGCAATCCCGAAACAGCCATTGAAAACCCTATGAGGGTCGCTATGAGTCAGATACGACTCAACAACACCTAACGACAACAACAACCATCACTTCACTATCATATTTATTCAGTTGCCCAGTGGACAAGGAGCAGTTGAAGGAAAGCAGCGGACTAGAATGGCAAACTAACATTTTTCCATTTAAGGAACTGCCAAAACCTGAGTGCGGATTAGATTCAGGTGTAGATTAGATTCGAGCATATGTGGCTTTTTTTTTTTTTTTTTTTTTATTGGGTACTGGGGTTTGAACCCAGGGCCTTGCGCTTGCATGCTCTGCAAGTGCTGGACCACTGAGCTGCACCCTCAGCCCAGTTTTTTACTTTTTTGAGACAGGGTCTCGCTAAATTATGCAGACTGCCTCTGGTCTCAAATTTGTGATCCTCCTGCCTCCGCCTCCCAAGCCGCTGGGATTACAGGCGTGAGCCACCTTGCCCGGCCATATGCGGCATTTTAAAGCCAAGGTGTGGATAAAATCTAACTACCTTTTTCCACCTCATTAAGCCCTTTGCCATCAGGACCTGTGCACACATTTTTGGACACTCCCCAATGAGGGCCAGTGGCTTGTAGCTCACAAGCTTATTCAACATGAGCTTGTGCATGGCTGGCCCACTCTCCAGAATTCTCTTCTCTGCCTTCTCCACTCAGCTTCAAGATACAGCTCAATTCCACTCCAGAGGCTCCAGTCACTATTCCAGAGGCTCCTGGGTCCTTCTAGGCTAACAGTGATGCTCCCTCTTGGGTCTTCCAGACACCTCTCTGTTAAATCTCTCCTACCATGAGTGCCAGAATACAGGGGGAAAGCTGACTTTCTTCTCACTCTTCCTGTGGTGCCTGGAATCAGCAAGCCACCACCTGTGGGCCACATCTGGCCTGCTGCCTGTATTTTGAATGGCTTGTGAGCTAAGAATAGCTTTTACATTTTTAAATGGTTGGGAAATGTTTTTAAAAAAGAATAATTCATGACAAGTGAAAATTATGAGGAATTCTGGTTTCAGTGTCCATAAAGTTTTATGGGAACATAGCCCTGCAGGTTCATTTATGTATCATCTATGGCTGTGTTCACAGGACAATGTAGAGTTCAGGAAGTGTGACAGAGGCTGTGCCCTGTGGTTGCAAAGACTAAAATATTGATGATCTGGCCTTTCACAGAAAAGTTTGTTAATCCCTGCATAGCAGCATTGGCCAGGGCATTGGGATAGGAATAGAATAGGAACTAACTTCTCCCAGGAAAACACTCAGTGCAACTACTAAGTAGACCATCAACCCAATATGAAAATCAACTATGGGAACTGAAATGTAGGTTATAATTCTAGTGTGCGTGTGTGTGTGTGTGTGTGTGTGTGTGTGTCCATAGAAAAATCAGTATTTCATCAAGAGAGAAAATTAAAACTAAGAAAAACTATGAGGACAAAAAAAGCCCAACCTGCCCCTACCATGCCCTGTTCAGCTGAATAGGCTGGACACATGATGCCTACAGATTGTTCCCAATGTGACTTGGGGATTTCTTGAGGAAGCTGTGGTCATCAAGAAACATTAAGGAGGTAGAGGTGACACCATGCTATTGTAGTCAAGATATCAGTCACAGGGTGGGTATGGCTCCTTCTGTTCTAAGGGAATCCACACACAGCACCTGCTCAGTGCCATCATATATGGGACCCTCTTCTTCTGAGTGGATCAGAAGTTAGCACTGCCCCAAGGCCCACATATCCATACACTGATCAATCTGGGGTAAAAAGGTGAACTGGACCAAATTCTATCTCTTTCCCGGCAATTTGGACTAAATAATAGAGCAAGCCAGTGAGTAGCCAAACAGAAGAAGAAAGGATATTAAGATGCAGATGGGGGAATCAAGCAGGCTGAGGCATATGCAGATGGAGGCAGTGAGGGGTGGAGGTTTGAGGAAACAGAGGAGGCCGCCTGGTAGCAACATGGTGCAAAGCTGCCAGGCTGTCACATTAACAACAAAACCTCAGAATGAGAATCAGTCACATCAGAATGAGAATCAGTCACATCCTGACGCAGAATTCCTTCCATCTGCCTTGAATTCAGAACCACCCGCCAACTCCATATCATGGAGTCCTGTCCTATTACTATCACTGATCATGATGGCAGTGATAGTCAACTCACACACAGCATTTATTGTGGGTCAAGTAGCATTCATTCTCTGCGTGTTAACTCATGAATCCAGACAATAATCCTATGAAGCAAATGAGACTCCTACTTAGAGATGAAGAAACCAAACCATAGAAAGGTTAAACACTGTGTCCAAGGTTACAGACCTTGGTAAGTGGTAGCTCTGGTCCCATGTGACCTGGCTCCAGGGACTGTGCATATAGCTAGTACATAGTATTGCTCTTACTCCTAGATTACCATATAATTCTGCCTGGTTCCACAAAACCCTTCATTGCCTTATTTAAGCTTATTCAAGTATAGCTTTGCAATCAATTGGACCTGAACAGGCTAGAAATTCATATTGGGATGGATGCTGTAAATTATAAGCCCTTAGACAGAATGTCTGGTATATGGAATTGGTCTTGGTCTACAACAGAGTAGAATACCACAGAAATTCCCTCACATTCTAGAATGAAATGCAAATAAACTGTTGTTACGCAAGAGTGAAAGAGTAGTACTGTTAAGCAATTAGGTGGGAATAGGGATAATGGAATGAACTGGTTACTTTTTATGGTATTTCATGGTAAAATGCAATGGAAAAAAATGGGACAAGCCCCTATCCCAATCAGAATACAAGGAAATTTTCTCTACAATTACCTGAGCATGAATTTGAATGCCCTGTTAAAACCAAAGTCTTGTTAAAACACAGATTGCCAGTCCCATTCCCACTCCTGGAGTCCCTGATTTAGTAAGAGTGATGGGGGGCCCAAGAATTTACATATCTAGTGAGTTCCTGGGTTATATGGATGCTGCTGGTCCAAACACTACACTTTATGAGCCACTGCCCTACAGTACACAAGCTCTTTCCACTCATATTTGAAAGCCATGACTATATGTGTTATTAATCATAGAAATTCCAATGCTGCTGGATTTCTATGATTAAAGTTAACTCTCAGATTGCCAATACCAGAAGCCTGGCTGTTGCAATGAGCAGAAAGATCTGGGAAGAGCCAGAAGAAGAGAGGATGATATATAACCGAGGACTAGGGGAGAAATGCCATTGAAAACCCTATGATTGAGATCAACTTTAGCTTCCACACTCAGTGTTTGTCTTTCAGCGCTTGACCTATTCACTTCACCTAAAGTGAGTTCCACCCATGTTGCTACAAATGACAGAATTTTGTCCTTTTAATGGCTGAATAATATTCCATTGTGTACATATATCAAGACAAACAACAAAAATCCCCTATGAATAGCAGAGAAGCACTGACATAGTGTAGGGCATGGCACAGTGTCAGGGAGTGTTTCATTCTGTTGTATGTAGGGTTGCTATGAGTCAGATCCAATGTGACTGCAGCAGCAGCAACAACAACAACAACAACAGGGGAGAAAAGGGTCCTGGCACATCAGACATTAAGGAAAAGAGAAGGGTTAAGGGTTAACAGAATATAAGGTGACCAGGTACAAGAAAGTATTGCTGTTAAGTACAGAAAACATCAAGTTCCAACATCATGCTCCAAAATACTTATATATTCAACAGATATTTCTTAAGCCCTAGCTATATACCAGATGCCTGCACCCATACCACTGTGGTGTCTGATCCCATCAGATCTCAGACAGTAAGGAGGGTTGGGCCTGGTTAGTACTTGGATCACCTGGGGACACCAGGTGCTGTAGGCTTGTGAGAAGGACCCAACAACCCACTTCCAGAAAACACTCAGCCATTGAAAACCCTATGAATAGCAGAGAAGCACTAACAATACTGTTTCACCTGTTGTATGTAGGGTCGCTATGAGTTGGACACCAACTAGATGTCACCTAACAATAACAGCAGTATATACCAGATACGATGCAAGGTACTAGGGGTCTGACAACGAACATCCTAGGCATCATTTATGGGCTGGAATGCCAAGAACATGGATGCTGACTAGACCTCAATGGCTGAGGTACTACACCCCTAACCCCACCATCAGAACTTCACAGAGTTGTCACAGAGGCAATTCTAGGAACTCAGTTCACAGCCAAGGATTCTCTGTCCTAGCCCATGTCATGTGTCCATAGACAGCTGGTCTCATCCTAGCAGGTGCAGGGGACTTGCTTGCTCCACACAGCATGGGATGGACACAGAACTCAATGTCTGTGGGGCCATACTGTCCACGGCAGTGGTTAAAACCTCAGGTCCTAGAACCAGACCACCCAGGTTCTTAATTCTTTGCTATTTTCCAGCTAAGCCCCAACCAAAGCTCTCTGGGTTTCAATGTTCTCATCTATAATCACCATAATAATGACAGTCCTTGCCTCATATGATGACTGAGAATCAACAGAAAATAAGGCATGTAAATTGCTTCTCTTACATCCTGGCCATAATAACTACTCAGTAGATAGTAGCTATGATTGCTTTTCCCTCTTTCTAAGTGGGCGCTGCCACCACATTTGTCCTTTTTGAATCTATCGTTGCACATCAGACATGTGGATGAAGGTAACATTCACTGTCTAACCTACAGACAGTAAAATGGCTCAACAGAATCCTAACAGAAACCAGAAGAGGAATAAACATTGTAGGAAGACTGGATTTTGAGGTCAGGAGGCCACATTACCAAGTGGAGCTGGGATAGCACTTTACGCCCAGTAACTAGATGTGCCTAGGGCTACTGTCGGCAGTAAGCAAGTGAGCCTTCTGTGGTTGTCTGCCTGAGAGTCAGGGTTTAGAATTCTTTGAGGGTGGAAGAAGGGGGTGTGCCCTCCTGCGAGGGATAGAATGAACTAAAGGAGTCAGTCCTGTGGGCTGAACTACAAGAAAACATACCACCTGCTGTGTCTACAGAGGGGAAGCCCCCTTGTCCAAACCTCAGCAACCCTAGGACCCCACTATGGCAGCCAAACAAGTCTGGAACAATCTGTCTTCACAAACCAGAACATGAGCTCTTTTCTCTGGGTTGCACTGGTACACCAGGGGTAGTGAGAGTTCAGAGACAGAGAAAGTTAAATTAACAAGTACATAATTTAAAACATTCATTTTATATTAATCGAAGCACAGATTATGTTATGAAATAGAATGGAAAAAAGAAAACAAGCCGCACCAAATTTTAAAACCCAACTTGCCATTCCAGATATGTATTGCCTTCAGGTGGTACCACCCTCTACCCTCAAGGCCATATCCTACGGAAGCTACTTGTTGCCTTTTTTTTTTTTTTTTTTTTGGTACTGGGGGTTGAACCCAAGGTCTTGCGCTTGCCCATTTTGTTTTTTACTTTTGGAGACAGGGCTTTGCTAAATTACACAGACTGCCTCTGGTCTCGAACTTGCGATCCTCCTGCCTCGGCCTCCCGAGCCACTGGGATTACAGTTATGTGCCACCAGTGCCCGGCTTCACTTGTTGCCTTTTTAACTAGGAGGTTTTCAAGGGAAAGTTGGAGAAATACCAGGCTGGTGGGAAAAATACAGAAGTTGATACTAGAAGACCTGGGTTTAAGCTGCAGGGCTCTGGTACTTATTTTTGTTATCTTGAGCAAGTTGTCTCACCCATCTTGAGCTTCCTTATCTAGAATGGGACACTCCTACCCAAACCAACCTCAGACTTGATGAGACTGAAAGACATGATAGAAGAGGAAGAGCTGCAGAAATAAGCAGGAGTATTAGAGAAAAGGTCTGTGGAGGTCAGCTGCCTTAGCACACGAGGGGGTGGCAGTTAACCATAGGTATAGCTATGACAGTGGGGCCGGGGTTTAGCTCAGTTGGTATAGAACCTGAGGTTCCAGGTTTGATCCCCAGCACCACAAAATAGAAGGATGTGGCAGTCCACTCCTGAAAACAATCCCAAAACAATCAGCCATTGAAAACCCTATGAGGGTCCACATGAGTTGGATATAACTCGACAGCACCTAATAACAACAACAAAGCTATGACAGTGTGTTCAAAGTTGGTGGCAAGGCAGAAAAAGGAACAGCCCAATGTGTAAGTGGCTGAGGACACACACTCATTACACAAGCATCACAGAAACTAATCCTTAGCAGGAAATGCTCAGGGGAGGAGAATTAGTGGATCGGAGATAAGAAGAAAGCCAAGAGAGAGGAAAATACAACCCAGTCAGTTCTGTCACTACCCATGGTTGACTTAAGGGGGAAAATACAGGAGCTAGCTAGGAGGAGAAGGAGAAGGCAAGCAAATCTAGCTGCTCGTGCCTCACTGCCTGTGGATTACCGGTAAAATGACTGTTTGCTCGGAAGAACTCACTGTTGGAAGCTATTGAGACTCCCTCTAAAGTGTTTCAGTTCTGACTCCTGTTTTGGGTACCTATAATTCAACATGCTTTTCAAAAACACACCCAAGACCTGAAGATCAAATACAGAACAAATGCAATCAAATGACATCATTCTCCTGAATGACAACTGAGGGCACACTGATCCCGTGACCCCATTAAGTGGGGTTGCAACCTGCTATTGTCCCTTCAGTAGCAAAATCGGTGGCACCCAGCACAGAGCATTGCTCACACTTGCAGGCATCAAAGAAATATTTGTTGAATTAAGTATTTTGTTGGCCTATTTAAATAGGTTAGAAAATTGTTAGCTTGTTCATCGAGACTACCATCTTTTATTTTTTTTATTCAAACTCCTCTTATAATTCAATTCCATTAAGGCTTTTTAATACATACTAGCAGCAAGAAATTTACTTAAATGAAAAAAAAAATGCAAAACTCCCAGCTCCCACCTGTGCAGCCATGACATACTATTGTTTGAGCCAGAGTGTATTATTTAACTTGGATGACAAGCTTAGAGGGTAGAGACCCCATCTTTCAGAACACACGGCTCTGAGCTCACTGGGAGTTCTTGATAATAACAGCAGCGAGAAACGCTATGGGGGACCTGTTTAAATTATTTATTTTTCCCATTCCAGGTTTTTGGCAGCATGTGTTTATCCCTTGCTTGATTTCCAAGGGGCAGCTCTCTCCCTGGAGCACCAGCTCTGTGACTTCTCCCACCCCTGACTCTTTTCATCCTAGCACAAGTAGGAACACCTGATTGAGCCAAAACATGGATTCGGAGTGCATTCAGGATGCTTGCTGGGTTTGGAAGGGAACTAAGTCCTCCAGGAACCAATAGGTAGATGCAGTCAAGAGAAATGTTTTGGCTCTGTGCATCAACACAGCTGTCAGATGGCAAAGCTTGGACCTCCACCATTATTACCTGCTGAGGGGCTCTGAGCTGTCTTGTCATTAACCCCAGAGACCAAGTGTGCCTAAAGCTTGATGCAAAGTAATATTTGGGGGGGGGTATTTTTAAGTCTTTCAAGAGAAGTAGAAACAATGATTTACCAAACTTGAGCCATTAGGTTATAAAGATGTACAATGATAAACATTAAATATTAAATCATATGTGTATAACAACACTAAATCATTCAGGGGTAATGCATGTTCTTTATATATTTTTTAAAAAATTATCCCAGTAATGAAATGAAGATACTATGTACTTGTTCCAGCACATAGCTGACAGGCAAAGAAGAAGAAGCAAGTGACTGTTCTAAAGAGCCTTTTTCTCCCTGGATGTTGTTGTTGTTGTTAGGTGCCGTAGAGTTGCTTGGACTCATAGCAACCCTCGCAGGGTTTTCAATGGCTGATTGTTTCCGGATTGTTTTCAGGGAGTAGACTGCCACATCCTTCTCCCATCTCCCTGGATAATAGGACTAATATTTGGTGAGATGTGTTTTGCAAAGAAAAGGGTGGGTGGGGGTGCCCCCTACCCACATATTAATATACCTTAGAGCCAATGCTTCCAGGGACCTCGATTCGAAACAAATGTACCAACACATTTTCCAAGTGGAGACTTCTCCCCTTCCTCTCTGATTCATTTTATACCAAAACAATGGCAACACCTGTAGCCGTTAATTTCTGCTCTTTGATTTCTGTCCAGTTATAAAGGAGGCTCTCAGCAGGCTTCCCTCTCAGGAGCCATATGTGGAGTTGATGTGCCAGCAGCCTTGGAAGGGAAACAGCCTCCGGAGAAGTGCACAATGGCTCCATAATCCCCATCAACTGGACCCTCTTGAACTGCCGCTTTATTTTCCAGTCAAAGAACTGCCAATCTCAAGATTCAAGCTGTGGCTTCCCTGGGAGCCCGGGGGAAACCCGTGTCGTTTGCCTGGTTCAAGCGCAGCCCAAGGGGGTACCAGTAAGTCCGGCAATTTAGTCCAGTGATCCGCAGCCCAGAAACTGCCTAGAGCACCCCAACACTTTGCCTAGCTCTTCCCTCCAGGGTGAGGCATTTTACCCACAAAGCCACCTCCCGCCTCCTCGTCTCTCCCCCCCAGCTGGGGACCACAGCAACCCTCCACTGAGCCACGGCCCCGCCCCCTCGCGCTGGGTCCTGCTGGGGGTTCTGCGAGCAGCTTTCGCAGGCTAACGTTTATTCACCCCTTGCTGAACAGGTAGCAACTCTTCAGACCACATTATGTGGGTTGCCAGCGGGGGGCGGGGTAGGGGCACAAAGGCTGGGGTGTGGCAGCGAGCCCTTGAGGCTCAATGGCTTCTCTGCTGAGGGTACTGCTTGGTAACTGTTGATCAAGAGAGTCAAACCCACCTGCAGGCTGAGACTACACATAAGAGACGAGTCTGGAGAAGTGATCGGGGAAAGAGGGGCTGCGCTGGGAGGCGCAGCCCCCCAAAGCGCCTGCGTTTGGACAGAGAAGGATGGAACTGGGAGGTAGCACTAGAGTTTTGAGCCTTCCTCCAACCTTCCCTGCCGACCTTTTCATTCTCTTCCTTTGGGAACCTCAGGCGGTGCTGTAGAGTAGCCCGAGGTTTTAGGTGGCTCAGAGGCGTTGAGAACCTGAGAGGTGGTAAATGTCATACCCACTCCCTTCCCCGCTCTGCCTCCGCGGCGGCTCCCCGGCCGCAGCGCTCCCCATGGGACCCCGGGGTCAGGACTTACACAGTTGTGCTGGGTCGTCTCGAAGTCCCAGCTGCAGTTTTTGGCGCGCGCCTGGATCTCACTCATCCTGAAGAGGCAAAGCGCCGTGGTGGCAGGGGAGCGCCTCTTCTGGCCCTGGCCGGTGGCCGCGCTGAACACGCCAGCCCAGACGTCCAGGGCCTCTACCAGGCTAGAGGAAAGGAGCAGGCGGCGGCCGTCCGGGTGGCCATGACCGCAGTCGAGGGCCGCCTGGCCCTGGAACAGCACCTCGGTGCTCTGCGCGATGCGCGCCATGCTTGGCCAGCCGGTGGCGTCGCCGCTCGTGTAGTTGTAGGGGTAGTAGGGGAAGTAGACGCTGCCGTTCCAGAGAAAGGCGTCCACGAAGTGCAGGCTGCCCGCGCCACCGCGCAGTTTAAGGAGGCCCAGCTCCTGAGTGGGCAGGCTGCGCCCCTCTGTGTTTTTGAGCGCGATGGCCGTGTCGTGATCGGACGCCGCGGGGTTGCAGCGGTTCGCTGTCTCCGGCTCCGGCAACACGTAGGTAGCAGCCACCGCCAGGTACCAGAGGTTGTTGTCGCCCGCGCGGTACACCACGCCGGCCGTCGAGCCTTGCGGGTGACAGGACACCACCTCGGTGCCGTTGCGCAGGGAGCTGCGGCTCAGGTTGCCCAGGGGCCGCACCTCGCAGGCGCCCCTGTCGAAGGTCCAGCCGGTGAGCAGCAGCCCCTCGCTGCCGGCCGCCCCCTCGCGGTAGGGCAGCAGCAGCTTGCTGAAGCTGCTCCCGGGCCGGGGCCGCTCCGGGGGCGCCAGCGAGACGGGCTCCGTGCAGTTGCCGGCTTGGTCCCGGTACAGGCGCGAGAGGCTGTGCTTCAGGCTGTAGTCCAGCTGATCCAGGCAGCTACCGCTCGCCACGAACACGCCGTCCGCCCGGCTCGCCGCGATGGCTCCGATGGCTTGCTCCGATCGCCACACCGGCTCGTCCGCACCCCGGGCAGGAGCCGCCAGAGCCAACAGATAGGCTAGCAGTGGCAGAGGCAGAGGCACGGCGGGGCGCGGGGGGCGCGGCGGCGCCTTCCTCCGGGAGATCTCCATGGGGCTGGGGGGGCCGCCCCCGGGCAGGGCGCGAGGCGGCGACGGCGGCTCAGGCGCGCGGCGACGGAGACGCGGGCGGCGGCAGCGGCGGCGGCTCCTGCGCGCGCTCGGGCTCCCGCGGCCGCCCCATCCCCGCGGCTCGCCCGGGAAGGAGAGCGGAGAGGACGGCGCGCGGCGGGCTCGCCCCGGCAGCCTGGGCAGCGGCGACCGCGGTGGTGGCGGGGGTAAGCCCTGCGCGCTCCGGCGCCGCTTCCTCTTCGCCCTCCTTCGCCAGAGAGTTCCTCTGTGCGGCGCGGGCGCTCGCGGGGAGGCGCGGAGGGGAAGGGAGGGGACGGGCGGAGGGGAGCGAGGCGGGCTGGGAAGGCTGGAGAGGTTGGGTGCGCTTATGCGCTTCACTTTCCCATTGTGAAAGTGGGATGCCACTGGCCCCCTTCCTCATCCTCTTCCTCCTCCGCCCTCCGCCTCCTGCCCGCCCTCCCTCCACGCCCATCTCCCCTCCCCTCTTGATTCGGTGAGATTGGGAGGAGGGAGGTCTCGTAATTTGGGTTACTGTGTAGGTGGCCTCTTTCATCTATTCATAACAAAGCTGAGTCGCCTGCCACTGCCGCCACCATCGCCCCTTGGCTCGCTTGGGGTTCCCGGGGCGCGCTAACGGCGCGCGAAGCTGGCTCCCGCGCTCGGCTGCCTGCGGGGCTGCTCCAACGCCCGGGTTTTGTTTATGAGAGCAGCTGGGGGGCTACTCAAGGCGCGGGGAGCGCGGACCCAGGGTCGAAGGGGTTGCAGCAGAGGCCCGAGGTTCAGGCCACTGCGAGGCTTGCGAGGGCGGTTGACAGGTGTGGAGCGGCGGGTGGGAGGCCCCAGGGAGGCGCGCGGGAGACGTGGCCAAGACAGAGGCTTTGGGGACCAAGGCGCCCTTGTAACAGGGGGTGGGTTTTCCCAGGTCAGAGTGAGGTGGGGGGAAAGACAGGCGCCACGCTTTCGTTCTGGACAATCCCCAGGGCCAGGGCTGGAGCTTGCATATTTGAAAAGGCTCTCTGATCTCCCTTGGCAACGGAGTCCCAGGCTCTCCAACCTAGCACTTAGAAAGTTCTGCCAGATATCTAACCCCAGTGATCATGGCTAACATTTATTGAGCACTTAGGATGTGCTGGACGCTGTTCTAAACGCACCATATGGATTAAGATTCACTTAATGCTCAAAACAACCATCTTAATTAGTGACTGTTACCACCTCTACTAAGCAATGGAAGGGAATGATCACGGAGAGACTAGGGAATTTGCCAAGGGCCTACTGTTAATACACAGCAGAGCCGAGGTTCGAACCCGTATCTAGCTCCAGCGCTTTTTAGGCATACCAAAGTGTTGTGCTAGTCAACTGCCACCTGTGGCCATTACAACAATCCCCAGAGATCATTCTTTGAGGAGGAACTAGAAAGTTCCCCAAGTTCAATGCACCAACTGACACCCCCCCACCCCCCCCCCCCATGCCCCAGGCCAGGCTTCTAATCTCCGGCCTAGGAACTTTTGTGTCTCTAGAGCCAACCCCGCTGGATTCACACTTCTTTCATTTGAACCTCCTGAGATCTCACCACCTCACGCAGGGAGCAGCTATCAGCTGGGTTGCCCCAAGCCACCAAGTATTTCCAGAACACAGCAAATCATTGTGCACAGGGGATCGGGCTCATGATTTCTCAGAAGGGGCTTCCCTGAGGCAAACTGGGGCAGCTGCTCCAACAGCATGGCAGGTGTGTGTGGGGGGGCTTAGCCATTTCCAATCCTTGGGAAATGACCTGTGTTCCTTCTCAGGCTTTTTCCAAGCCTGCAGAGGGCAACTGGTGGCTGTCCTCTTACTTCCTTTCCAAGTCCCTCTGCTCAGTGGAATCTATTTGGGAGGGAATGGGTGGAGCTTCCTTAGAGACCAAGACCTGTGGAAGGAGACATCTGTTGCAGGTTTTACACTAACACAAGTGTTTCAGGGGCTCCCCCGGGCTCAGGGATAAAGTAGAAACTCTGGAAGGCAGAAGGAAGCAGAGTGAGGTGGCCAGGGAAGCATGAGTTTCTGCCCTAGGTGTGCGGTTGAAATATCCTATCAGGGCTGGGGATGTCGCTAAGTGGTAAAGAGCTTGCCTAGCATGAGCCAAACTGTGTGATCCATCCCCAGCATACCCCACCCTCAAAATGATAATATCACTTCAGCAGTGGCTGTTGAATGTTGAATTCAGAGTGGTCATCTTTCCATTCATAATCTCCTCATTTGAAATTGGATAACATTATCTTTGCCTGCCAGTAGGCAGCGAATGCTTTCCAGAGACACAAGGTCGCCCCTTCTGTTATGGTGATGGTGGTTGGGGTGTGGGAGAGTGGAGGAAGGAGGGGGAAAAACTGGAGTTCCTGTTGATGTTAATTGGATGGTTTACCTTCTCCAAAACAATCAGCCTTTACTCCCCATTCCCCACCACCTAGAATGTCCTAGGAATTATTACATTGCTGAAAATGGAAAAGTAGCAAGGAATAAACCTCTTCCAAAGCTCACAGACACACAGCATAGTAGGGGATTTATGTGCTAGTGCTTTGACAGTTTTCCCTGGGAATGAGGAAAAACACAATGATCTTCAGTGGCTTCCTGAACAGGCTGTGGCAATGTTGTTACGTGCTGAGCAGCAGCATTCAATTTCATTTCAGAGATAGTTTTACTTCACTGGTAACCAACTCATTTCTCTAAGTCCTGTAGGTTTAGTACAATCAGTTGCAGACCATCTTGGGAGCTATTTGGATTAAACATACTCCATGGTGTGGCATTTTGATCACTACTCACTTCATTGCTGCCTCATTTTGAAAAAGAAACATCTTAAAAATAATACCAGCAAGAAGTATAAATGGCACTTATGGCTACAGTTTCTCCTCTTTCTATGGAGACCATAAGCCCCATGGGTGTGAGCAGGCTTCTTTTTCCTCCAATCTAATTATATGCAGATTCCTACAGAGGGAGAAATCAGAATCCTTGCTAACTTTTTTGCATGAAAATCATAGGCAACTGGGAAGCACAGAAATGCCTTCTTTGCTGATTCTACCCCATTTTGAACAAACGCCTTTGCCCCTTCCCAATTTTCTTGTGTACTAAAGCTCCACCTTCAGGACACACAAGTTCACATTTGAAAAGTGTGGGAAATATGAACAACTGAAATAAATATTTAGGCATGCGGGTTCCATATCTCTTTGATCGCTTTCTCTTGGACACTGCTGTCTGGCCCGAGGGTACACATCGCCTCAGTGACAAAGCTTCTCTCTCCAACTGGCTGAGCCTGTCTTGTTGGGTGTCACTTATAGCACATTTTGGAACTCCTTGTAAAACAACTGGCTGAAACCCAAACAAAAGAAGATGGTGCAGATCGATCCTCCAGACCGAGGCCTGCTACCACGGAAACAGGCAGTTCAGAAGGATTCAAACAGTTTTATGTGCAGCGTTCACTAGATAGGAAAGTCTTCATAATGAGAAAATATCCACTCCCTCAGGCACTAAAGGCAATCTGGGTTAACCAGGCCATCCACAATCAGACTCATTTCTGCTGGACAGGACTTTATAGATTCCGTGGTTTCCTGCTGAGGCACAAGACATTAGGAACCATTCAGTGGGCAATTGGTCACAGTCACAAGATGGTTATCATGGGCACTTCTCTTTTCTGACTTTTTAAAAAATCTGACCATGGTCTGTAGGGCTGGCTGGGCTGGAGACTGAACACAACTAAGAATATTAGTTCTGGTGGTCACTAAATTCTCTCTATGCCTTGTCTATGCAGCTACAACCCCATGGGCAGAATTTGGGAAATAACCACCCAATGGGTTGAAGAGTATCCATGTTGTCCTTCTGGGATTTAAGACAGGCCACTTCTGCCTCCACAGCTTTGCTCATATCTGTGTGGTCTTCCACACTGAGGACCTTATCTAAGCACCTAGCCCCTTATGGTGAGTGACAAGAAAAAGAAATGACCTAACCTTCTCCCTAGTCTGCTGATGAGGAGAAAGTAGAAAGTAGATTAGAAGAAGCACTGTTTGAATTGATACTGAGAGAGGAGTTGAATGCAGTTCAGCCAACATGAGGAGTCTGGCAAACACAGTTAAGATGTGGCTGAGGGAGCTCAGGGCTTCATCCTCTGCCCACCCAACATGGTCCAGGATGGATGGTGTGCATCCCTGCACTTGTGGATAGGGCCCCATGCTTTTGGTTCCAGTGACGGTTTAATGGTGTTCCTTCAGCAGGTACGACCTGAGGTTGCCCCAATATTCCAGTTGTTACCTTTCCCTACATCATGACTCAGCAGTTCATGATCTTTCACCAGCAGAGTTATGATTATAGACAAGACAAGGGAGGGAGGCATACCTAAAAACAAATCTTTACTTAAGGTCCCACCAATGACCTCCTTTAAGACACAGAAGGGCCTTCCTTTGGCTTTAGGAATGGATGAGCTGTTACCTATGGAAAGAATGTGAAATGTCAGATGTTGTTCAGAGACTATGGCCACCAAGACATCATGATGGTGGTCACTTTTGAAGTAGCATGCTCAATGTCATGAAGTTTCTCTGGGGTCTTTTCTCTCAAACATCCACTAAAACCATCAGTGCTTAAGACTCTGAGACCATCCCCGATTGACACTAAATATGGTAAGTCATCACCTGTTTTCCAGATCTGCTGGAGCTCACCTTGCAAGAAGTAGGCAAACTCCTCAGTTAATTGCTTCTTCAGATTTGGAGAATCTCCATAACTTGAGCAGTCTCTTGGAAAATCAAGCCTTTTCTCTGATTTTGACAAGATTCAGGTCTATCCTTGCTTGTATTCTTCTCACTGTACCTCTGAAATAAGGAGCCAAAAGGGCATTGGGAACTAGATACAAAATGCTGATCCCTCTTTAATACGCCATCATTTCCCATGTCTCTGCTCAGCCATCACATCTCTGAGACTCCCCGTCAGCGTAATCCTAGGCTATGAGTCCCCTGATAAATGGAAGCTTGGCACAAACCCATTCAAAGAGAAGAGCTGCCAGAAAGCAGGCCTTCATATTAATAATAACTCAAACTCTTAAAATGAATAGCAGAAGATAAGATTAACGGGCAGATAACTCCACAGTCACTTGTACTTCCGCTTCCTTGAGATTCTGGTAGGGAGATGCTCTGAGCTGACAATAAAGTTGCTAGACTTTGCAGCGAGCGGTCTGGTGCTCTCTGCCAAGCTGATGCTGCTTCTTATTCTGATGCCCTTGCCCTCTTGAGAAAATAGTTCCACTAAGGCTGGGAGGAAGCAACCAGTACCAGTTCTGAGCAGGGGCAGTTTCTGTCAGGCAGCTGGGCGTGTGGTTTCATGGGACAGGCCGTCCCTTTCTTCACCCATGCTGGGGAAGCTGATGAGAACCTGATGGTCCTACCAGTATCTCACAGACACTCTCAGCCTCATGCCTAGAAGCCCAAAGGCAAAGCCCAATGACAGTCTGAGCATGTGCCTCACTCTTTTGCCACTGATCTTAAAAAAAAAAAGAAAGAAAACAAAAAACAAACCCTTTACTGACATATGATTGAATAAGTACAAGAATCTGCACCTGTCTAAATGTATATGACCTGATGAGTTTGCAGAAAACCAGATATCCATGAAAGTACCAGTACAACCTATTCTTCCCCCTTTTTAAATCCTTCTTATTTATTTCTTCTTGCCCACCTGTGCTACAGTCTCCATTTCTCCCAACAGACCATTTTCCCACTCTTCCCACCCTGTTTTTTCTACCCAGAAGTTCAGCATTTGTGGACATAACCCTGGCCTTTTGGCTTCTCATTGGATTCAGCCAGAGGGAAGCCCCATTGGGAGATCAAGGGGTGGATAGCTAGGATGAAGTTCAGAAAATTATTCCCTTAGCTTCCCACCTCTGGTCTGGGCTTGGGCTGTGGCTATGTCCCTCTCAAAGGCCAAAAGACCTATGGGACCATCCTCTCTCACAGTTGTAACTATGGCTGTCACCACAGTCTGTTCTGAGTTTCATCACCGCTCCTTTGCCCGGCTCCTCACACCTGCAGTGTTCAGTGGCTCCTACTACTGCTGGCCTTAGCGCTTCTTCCTTCATCTTGCCCACACCTCAGCCCTGGTTCCTTCACTGATGCTTCTGTTTGCACGTGTCACGTGTTTCCTGCCACAGTCATAACTAACCAACCAACCTACCTCCAAACATGGATCCAGAAGTAACCCAAGATGGTGGTTAAGCCTGTCCAGTTTTAGTTTGTCCACTGCGGAAAGTCTGGAGGACTACTAGATAAAATGGAACTCTTTCATTTCCAAATGGTTTCCCCAGATCTGGCAATGGAAAAAGCTACATTTTTATTCCCTTTGCACAGGCTCTCCTAAGCTAAACTCAACCCATTGATAGAAACAAATGGAAACCCTACTGAGTTAAGATTATTTTTTTTCCAGTTAATACATAAAACTAAAAGAATCTTAAAAGGAAACCAGAACTACTGGGGGCCAAGGGTTCAGAAGGTGGTGGGGGCACAGGGTGGTTATGATCTCTATAATACTGCTGAATGTTTGAAGCATATTTTCAAATAAGATACAAACCGAATAGACTGCTTTTTCCTTTTTAGACATTTCTCCTTAAGTCTGAGCTCTAGCAGTCACCTCAATAAAACCTAGAAATTCCATTTATATTCATTATTACCAAAACAGGATTAGGAAAAGCTTGCCATACTTTCTCACCTCCAGACCCTACCCTTTCCCACCCCCCACTAATACTTAAAAGATAAATTGGATATTCTTGGTTCCTTCATTGCTCAAGCAATACTTATGTGGTAGAAATAGAAACCATCTTAAGTTCTAAAGGTGGTATCTTTTTAGAGGGTACTTTATTTTTACCCTGCTATGACTTCTGCGCTTTCATCATCCAAACCTGCCGATTTGAAACACAAATCTCCTCATTTATTGGACATTCTTAATGGTGATTAAATATTTACACTGTCAGAGGCCTTTCTCCCCATTATAAAAGCTGCAAATTTGGAACATTTAGGAGCTTTCATGGGGAGGAAAGGCACTCTTTACATTCAGAGTCAAATAGTCAGAGACACCTTTCTCAGTCTGTTTGATTTCGTGGGGGTGAAAGAAGGGGTCAGGATGGGAATGATGATGAAAGGATAGGGTGCCGTCCTAGGGGTGTGATCCTGGCAAACTGGATTTCTTGCTGGCTGAAGCCTGAAGGTCAGAGCTGTGCTGGTGTCAAGGAGTAGAACTGAGCTGAGTCAAGGCTACCTATGGTTCTCCTGCAGGACCACCTGGTACCTGTCACTCATGGACCCAGACTCCCACCTGCCTTATCCTCACCTGCGCGGTAGGTAGGGTTTGCATTCCAGAACTCACAGTCCCTGTGTGCTCACCTGCTCCTGCTTTGTGGTGCTACCCTCAGCCACCTCAGCCCCATAGGCAGTCCAGTATAAAGATGAAGGTGTGGGGCTGCAGAATAGGCCACTGTGAAGGGTGAGACTTGCCCAAGGACACTTGGCCATTTCTCTGCTCACAAGGCCCTGCACCCTGCCACCAGATTAACTGTGTGCAAAGGAAGAGGGGCCTTTGTTTTTTGTACCAAGATTCTGCTGGCCAGCAGTGGCCCTAAACAGCCCCTCATTCCAGACCCATTGTCACCACTTAATAACTAGGCAGGCTTGGGTTCTCTGAGCCTCAATACCTCATCACAGATTAGAAATAATGGCACGTTATCTTGTGAGTTTTTCATGTATATTAAATGAGATAATATTTGTAAAGCATTCAGCACATACCTGGCACACTGAAAATGCTCAATAAATATTATTACTATTATTTGTGTTGTTATTTTTACCATTATTTTATGCCAGGACTCCAGTGCTATATTAAATCCCTGTTAGTTTCCTAGGGCTTCTATAACAAAGCACCACAGACTGGATTGCATAAACAACAGAACTTTTTTCCTCCTAGTTCTGGAGGCTAAAAGTCCGAGATCATGCTGTAGGCTGGGTTAGTTTCATCTGAGGCCTCTCACCTCTACTCTTGGCACCTTTACATGGTATTCTTTATCTTCCTATGGAAAAGTCTTATTTCAGCTACACTCTCAGCCTCTGGGAGTAGACTGTTTGTGTTAGTAACAATATTAGGATCATGAGATCATTTGATTAAAAATGGAAGGGTGTTCAAAAACACCGCTGGATGGTTGTGAATGAGAGTAATCAAGCAAAACTGAAACCAAAAACACAAAACCTAGTTGATAACATCACGTTTTACCAAGTCCCAGAGAAACCTGCAGAGCTGAAGAGTCAAATGCTTGTAGGAAGCGTGCAGTTAGCACCCAGGCGCGTGAACAGGGGCCTCAAAAAAACAGGCATTAAGGGGATGGAAGGGACCCTGAGCCCAACACTTCCCTTATTATTTTGCCATTAAATAGGCTGTGTAGATGAAACAAAACAGCTCATGGCAACAGATTGGTGGTGGAGGATCCTCTAGCTTTTGTGTGTAGGGGGTTCCACAGCCTCAGCACACAAATCTCAAGATGTTGGCCTGATGAACAGAACCCAGCACAGATAGCTCTTCCAGCTTTAGACTTCGCCAGGACTTAAGACTTATGCTCATCTTTTGACTCTGACCACAACTGAAAACAGCAAGTATATAGGAAGAGGCTTCCATATATAGAGCTAAGAGCTCTTTGGTAGGAACTAGGGATATGGTTGACACTCTTCCATTTTTAGCAATGAGATGCTCTCATTTCTTTAAACGAGCCAATCCTTTTTGTGCCTGTATGCCTTTGTATTTGTTGTACTTTTCACTGAAAACATCCTTCCTTCTTCTCCAATTTGCAAATTCTTACTCATCTGTGAGGGCCTAGTTAAAGCCACTTTCTCTTGGGAGTCCTTCTTGAAATCATACCAGAAGTTCTCTATTATAAAAGTAAAGTAAATAAGAAAACCAAGGAACCAAGTGCTAGCTCCTCTTTCTGTCCCCAGCAAGCAGCAGGGGGCCTCCTGTGTGGTGAGTGTTCATTCCTTCATTCCAAAGTAGTAACAAGAGTCTTCCCTGCCTGCCTCCACCCTAGCACTGTAGTCCACCTTGCCTGTTGAATTTGTTTAACCGAATGGATTCCTCCACTTGGTTATGAATTCCCTCCTCTGAACTTGAATAGCACTTTACTTGTAAGTCTACAATAGCATCTAAATCTTGTGATTCATGTATTATGCATTAGTTGTGTGTATACCTCATTGTAATTTCTCTGAGGTCAGGGATGGTGTGTTATTCACTTTCTCTCTGTAGTTCTCTTTATGACTCAAACATCCTGTTAATTTACTCACTTATATCTTTAGCAAGTACTCCCTGAGACCGTCACATGCTAAGCATGTATTGGGGGCTGAGGGTATATGTGTCAAGGAGCAGTGATGGTTCCATCCTTGTGCAGCTTACTGGGCCTTGCATAGGGTCAATATTGAATAGACAGTGGTTGAACCATTCTGCAAAGACTGAAAGCTCCTTAGGGAAAATTATCGTTCTGTGGGGTACCCACAGCTCCCAATACAATGACTTGGCATATGCTCAGATATGCACATATTTACCAATACATGAGCTGATTATCTCTGCAGAAAAAGAGGATATAAAAGAAAAAAGCAATACCCAGCCACACACACACAAACACACACACACACACACACACAAATAATATTGGTAATATGGAAGAGCAACCACGGAATACAAGTTTGAGCATTGCATTTGTATTATTTGTTAATTTACAGCACCTTTCGAACTTTGTTTGAAAATGGCTTTGTGTTGAAAAGGAAAGAGTATTATACTGTAATTATGTTAGACAAGCTTATAATAATTATAATAATTATCAACTGAGTGCCAATAATACTTTAAGAACTCTGCTGAGCATAAAGATCATACTAGTGTCTAACAGGTATTTAAAATTAAGCTCTTCAAAATTAAAAGGGCACAGATTCAACATCTTCTATTTTTTAATGAGCAAAGATTCTGGCAAATAATAACCTCCTTTTCCTAATAGAAACTTCGGTTTATAATAAAAACTTTCACTAAGACTGTTGGTGAATCCCTTCTAAATCCATTGAAAATTTAAGTATTGTATTTGCTTTAACATAGCTTGAATGATATTCTCTCATTTGTCTGAAAAATACGACAACCTGCCAGATCTCTGAACTCTTACAGAGTGGAGGACATACCCACCATCAAACAAGTTTTTGTGGCTGTATCGTTGTATCACATGCAGAAAAAGCCAAGCTTTGATGCACGCTAGGATTCCCCCTAGTGGATGTAAAAGGTACTTGATAAGAAAAACACTACCTGAGGGGAGTTGGTGGGTACTGTGGTTTACAAGGCTTCATTCCTCCTTAGCATCTGTTCCTGAAAGTTGGAAGTATGTCACCAATTAATAAAGGTTTGATTAGCACTCTTCTTTCAATCTGGCATCCAGAGTAATTAAGGTATCTCCCTGCAGGCTTGCAAATGCAGCATGAAATTACAGTCAGCCCTAGAACACTGCAATAAAACGAATACTGTTTAAAACACCACCACTTAATTTCCATAAGATACTCCCATAATCACATTCTCATCTGGAACTATTTTGGCCCAAACTGATATAGTGCCTTCATCCAAATCATGAAAAAGATTAGCTATTTTTAGAGAATCTATTATATCTATGTCAGTGGTAGCCAACTACTGGAAAAAAAAAAAAGGCCCATGCTTTTGCATATTGTACAAATCAGATTTCTGGGTGTTAGTCTTTGTCATATGTTTTGAAAAGTCCCTACAACTTATGTGTAGTGTCTGTGAGTTCATTCCACATGTTTTTGTTGATTTAGGCACCGCACCCAGTACTAGATGCTGAGGGACAGAGGAAACACAAATAAGGCACAGAGCTTGGCTTCTGAAAAGCTGATGATCTACTCTGACATATTAACCTTCTCTCTCCCTTTCTCCTCTTGTTTTTCTGGGTGTTGATGGGTATGGGACCATGATAACTATTTTTTTCTGCCCAGAAAGTTTTACCAACTCTGTTCCACTGGCAACAGAACTTGCACCCCTCCTCCTAATCAGGTGTGGACACATGACCCAGAGCTGGCCAATCCAAATGCCCAGATCTGATAGCAGTGGTTGGTCTAAGTATAGGTCATGTGATCCAAGCAAAGCCAATCAGAGTTCTTCCCAGGGATTGTTCCATGGGTGGTGGGAGAAATAAAGTCTTTTACCTGGGGTGGAGGACTAAACTGGGCCCACCAGTGACATTGTTTTCTGCCTAGTAGAAAAGTTCTGTCTAAAGTAAGCAATGAGGCAAATGCTCAAAGAAGCAGAGGTGAGACATACACACAGATACACCTATATCCACTTACACACACACACACACACACACACACACACACACACACACACACTCCTTGGTTGAGCCTCACCAGGACTTAGTCATTCAACTTGAGTCATTTACTCTGTCTTTGGCATCCTTCATGTCAATGTTGTATTCTCCCTGGCCAATATCACTGATGCCCACGGCCTTCTACTATTATGGCCTCCTAATGCCTTTAAAACTTCTACACCTGAATGACTTTGATTAGATCTATTTGTCTAAATGCTTTCTGGCCATCTCCCTTGGACATTGCACATGTGCCTGAAAGCAGTTTTCTTCTACGCCTTTTCCCTATAGGTTCCCAGGCTCCTTGGAGCACACTACATTATGTCCTGGCTCTCAAAACAGAAGGTGGAAGTCATCCTAGATACTTCCCTCACTCTCAATGTCTAATCAGTAAGAAGCCCATTGATTTGTATCCTGGGCTTGATAAGATTTCTCACATTCTAGATCTTTCTATTTTCTCATTCTTACTCCTTAGTTAGATCCCTCCTCACTTCACAACAAGGCTATTTTAGGTGAGACTGGTATTCCTGGTCCCAGGTTCCTTACCCATAGTATTTGCATTGCTCTTTCACTGTCTTCCAAAATGGAAAGTGGATCAGATTACTTCCTATTAAAAAATCCTTTAATGACTCCCCATTGCTTTCCAATTGTTTTACATCATGGCCCCATCAGGACCCTACTCTGCTTGGTAACACCCTCCTATACCCAGTCAAGTCCACTAGCTACTGGAGATGATCAGTGGAGGATTTCTGTCTGCCAGGCTCTGCCCAGCAGACCCAAGGACTGAGAAGTCAGGGTATTATCTCCATGCACCATGTGGCACACTTGTTGGGAAGCTCTGGCTTAGATTTCTTAGCTTGATATTCAAGACCTCTGCCTATCTTCGCAATATTATGTTCTCTGTTTCTCCACGTGTGCATGCATCAGGGATCTGTGCTGAGTTAGCTGGAGAGTGGCTGTGTGGACCAACAAATCTGCACTCGGAGGACTCTGCCAGCCTGGGGTGACAGGCCTGGGGCTGTTTTGTTTCATTATGCTTTGAGACAAGGTCTCACTATGTAACCCTGGCTGGCTTGACCTCGATATATAGCCCAGGCCCTGGAACCCTTGATCCCCCAGCCTTGCCTCCGCCACCCTGGTGCTGGGATTACAGGCTTGTGCCACCACACCTGGCTGCCTGAAGGCTTTTGTTGCTATTTTGTTCTATCCAAAGGACAAAATGGATGCTGGGCTTCTATGGAAACTTACAAATAAAAATAGATAAAACAGTGAGGGTGGTCGGGAGCCAGAAGGTATACTTTAACCAAAGCTTAGGACATTTAGGGCATTTGCACCACCATGGGGACTAGTGACAAAGTGAAACACAGAGTCAGAGAGGACTTTCACCCTATCTTTACATCAAAGGGGGTAACTGCATTCCCAGAGATGTTCACCTGGGAACTTCCCAAAATGACTAGAGAGACTGAAGGAAGAAGTTGAATCCTAGATTTGTGCATGCTCGGGATAATCAGCCAGCAAATCTCAGGGGTATGTGTGGTGATCTCATTAATACCCACCAGGGAGATCTGTGAAAAATTGTCTATGGAAGCTATACAAATCAATTATGGTGTGTTTAGCTGGAAGGAAAAAAGTCTAAGTGCTTATAGCATAGGCAAGGAGGGGTTAATCTTTTTCTTGCATAAGGAGTCCAGTTGCCAGTATTGGTTGCTATTCAGTGTTACTATCCAAGAGCCCCCCAGGCTCTTATTATCTTTCTGCTGTCACAAGATAGCTGCCACAGCTGCAAACATCATCTGAATTTTCAAGACAAGAAGAAGGCTAGCTTTCTCCTGGCAAGATTCTGTCTTTCCATGTCTGGAAGGAAGTCTCTGTGCCAACTTCTCCTCACATCTCATCGACTAAAACATAGGCACCTGTCCACCTGATGTCAGTCATTGGCAAAGAGAAAGGGAATGACCATAATTGGCTCATGGGGAGGAGCTTCCCTTCCTGGGCATCAGCCCAGATACAAACTAGGGTCTTCTTAGCAGGGAAGGAGGAGAGAAAGGGAAGAATTGAGTATGAACTCTGTATGCTGCCCCAGTACTGACAGATTTGAAGTCCTCTGGCTCTGGCAGGTGTCCATCTCCCTATTCCCACTGGCTAAGCCCTATTTATCCTTTGGGATCCCCCTCTAGCATCTTCTTTGACACTCATTCTTGAGTTGACCAAACCTTCCTGGGAGCCACAGCATAACTATTTCACACCCCTGTGTTTGCTTTCCTTATATGCCATTGCAATATTTATTTGTCTGGTGTCCCTATGGTCCCAGAACTCCTTGAAGGAAGTGATTATATTATATTCATCTTAGTCTCTAACATCTAGCATGAAACCTGGCACACAGTAAGTGTTCTGTATTTGTGGAATAGATGTTGCATAAACAAATCCAGGATCGAAAATGATCATGTTTCCATGGGCATTTCAAGCATGAAGGCCCACTAAATGTGCACAATAGACAGCTATTAAATTCAGCCACACCTATTTACAGGGGATCTATTGTCTGCCAAGCACCAGAGGCAACACAAGAGAGGGATAATACAGGTTCCAAGAACATTTGCACCACAAAGATTAACAATACATAATAGCATCTGATAAGTGTCTCATTAGAGCTATAGGAGTGCAGTGACAGAGAGAAGACACAGGACATGGAGACATGGATGGACTGGTAATTAAAAGCCACAGGTAACCCAAATCTTAATTTAACCAACACTTTAGATTTCCACACATCCCCAAATACTTAGTGATGTAGGAAAATGATTAGATTTGAATGTCATTTCCTCAGCATGCCCTGCCTATCTGTCAGGACACCTGTGACCCAATAGTAAAAGAACTACATGGTAAACAGCCAAAGAGATACCATGGAGAAAAGAGGACCTTGTTAATTCATAGCTTAAATAGGCAGCTCTAGAATAGCTGAAAGCTGATGCCATTTTAACCAGCCATTTGAAGATCAAATGATTCCATATTTCACAATTGTACTGCATTTGAGATTTGTTAAGGTGCGTTATTGGAAAAGACATAACTAAAACCAAGTGAATGAGACAGTGAAATGTACTAAATAGGTAATTTTTTAGGACCTTTGCTGCATTGTTGTTTGTTGTTAGGTGCCATCAAGTCAGGTCCAACTCATAGCAACCCTCATAGGGTTTTCAATGGCTGATTGTTTCAGGATTGCTTTGGGAGTGGATTGCCATGTCTTTATCCCATTTTTGCCATTCTGGGACTCAAACCTGGGTCCTCAGAGTATGTATAGCAGCTCTCTACCAACTGAGCTAAACCCCAGCCCTTTGCTGCATAGAAGCTGCGATCTTGCAGTGGTATAATACTGAAAGTCTCCTAAAGTAATGGAGGTGACACTGAGAGTCTCTTAAGGGGTACTTCACATTTAGGGGAGCAGGAGCCCTTCTAACTGTCCAGTGAAATGTATGTACTTTCCTCAGAATGTGTTAAGATGTATAAAATAAAATGACTAGGACTACAAAGGAAGCCAGCTATATCGAAGTACAGCTATAAAAACATTTTTAGAAAAATTTTGACAAGGTAACATATGTGTTTCTCTAGTGACAGTGTATATAACAAGATCTAGCAGCACCTCTAATACTTCATGCTGATCTGAAGTAGTAACAAGTATCCATTGAGATATGGGCACCAACTGTCATGTGAGCTGAAAAGATCTGTGATTTCTCTTGGTGACAGTCACAGGTGCTATTACTATTCCAGTTTGTTGCTACATTTGTAACTGAAGGAAATGTTAAATTTCAGCTAGAGGTTAGAGAAAATGAAGATGTACTTTATTTTACCATCCAAGTTCACAGAGCCAAATTAACAACTGCTGTTCTGAGGTCTAGCTACCACAAGGTGATCATATTGAGAACTAGGGCCAGCCTGTGTTTCCTTTCATTGATGGGCACGGGCCAAGGATGTCATATCGTACCTACTCAAATAATTATGTCATTACTTATATTCTACTCCTTAAAGAAACCTATTCTGAGACAGGCATGGTGACACACATCCTAGCAAGAAGATGGTGAATTTGAGGCCGGCCTAGGTGACATGGCAAGCCCCTGTCTTAAAAAAGAAGAAGAGGGCCGGGCGCAGTGGCACACACCTGTAATCCCAGCAACTCAGGAGGCAAAGGTAGGAGGACCACAAATTCGAGACCAGGGGCAGTCTGTGTAATTTAGCCAAACCTTGTCTCAAAGAGTAAAAAAAATGGGCTCGGGGTGCAGCTCAGTGGTCCAGCACTTGGAAAGCATGCAAGTGTGAGGCCCTGGGTTCAACCCCTTTGTTGTTGTTGTTAGGTGCCCTCGAGTCGGTATCCAACTCATAGAGACCCTCATAGGGTCTCTCAATGGCTGACTGTTTCGGGATTGCCTTGGAAGTGGATTGCCAGGTCCTTCTCCCAGGGGTTCAGCCCCTAGTACTGCAAAAAAAAAAAAAAAAAGGAACTTTGAGGATGTTTGTTTAAAGGAGAGTTCTGGAGCAGACAGTTTGGAAATATAGGCCACTGTGGGGAGAAGGGAGACAGAAAAGATGGAGAGAGAGAAAGTTATACTTTCTGACATAGAAATCAGAAAGTGGCCAGGTCCAGCAGTGAAGATCCGAGCTACAAACATCTGCAGGCTCCCGCTGCGGACTTCTGTAGGTTGTTCTGGATATTTCTGCAAACTGTAAATATTGCTGAGAGCTGTGAGCACTGCAAAGTATGGACACCATGGATTTCTGGGTGCTGTGGATTCTGTGAACTCTATGGACTCTGCATTGAGGGGTGGGACTTTTAGGGTTTAAAAAAATCTTTATCTTAAGGGGACAGATATTCCTCACCTCTTTTTGGTCTTATCCTCAGCCCACCCCTCAGCCTAGGCTGGCCTGGTCAGACTGTAAAACATCCCTTTTGCAGGAGGGGTCCTGTCTCAAGTGAGGATCCCTCTGCCTACGCCAGACATGGAGGTGCCTGTTGTCTTTATGTGTCAACAGAGTTCTGCTTATAGATTAGGCCACTTGTAAAGGTGCTACAGGTTAGAGACCAGGCCATTTGTAAGAAGGTGTTATCTCCTAGCAACCACGCTATTTGCAAGGATATTATCCACCAAGAAAGTACTGACCATTTTGTCTCAGAGGAAGTTCACATCGACATTCATGTTTTAAAAGATGCCTGGAAATAGATGATTGCTGAGCCCCTATTATTTTCTTTCTTCCTGCCCACCATCCTCTGTCAGGATCAACCAGAGGAAGAGAGAAAGAGCCCTACCAGGAGTGTGGTGAGAAAAGACCTTTATGGATTCATTCTCATGAGCTCTCCTTGGACTGTAGTTCTCTAACCTGTACGACTGAGTTTTCTGCTGATTTACAAGTTGCTGGATCCTTCAAATTCTCTCATGGCATCCTTGCCTTCTAAGATGTGGAGATTCCAGAGAGAAGAATGATTCAGAAAGAGGAAATTCAAATTCTCTGGCTGGAGAAGCTGCCTGCTCACTGCATGAAATGTCTCTGGCAATAGATGAGGGATACAACCAAAATTCTCTTGCAGGGGAATTTTGTTCCCATTAAAATTCAAATGAGGAACTCCTGTAATTTTTTATATTTTTTTAAAATGCAAAGCTATGTTCATAATTGACTGGGTTGCTCCTGGCCGTGGCATAGAGTTCCCCTTTCCTGTTTTCTTTAGTACCTACCTAAATGAGAAAGGGATGAGGGAGGACAAGGGAAAGTGTCCTAACACTGTTGAGAATGGCAGATCACTATTTCATTGTAAAACTTAGGCTCCTTTTCAACTTACAGTTAAATACACCAGGCAGTAATTCTCCTTCAACATTGTTCTGCTTATAAGGTGTTTCTTCAAAAATTAGCTTCTATACCACAACTTTTTTTTTTTTTAAAAAGGTAAAAACCTATTTGATGATAGAAAAATATACATCTAAATGGTAAGTAATTAGGGACAACACAAGTTATTTGGGAACAAAATTCTGAGACATATTAGATTTATGAGGGCAACCAATTCCAAAATTAGAATTGTTAACATCTTCATTTTGAAAAGGCTTTTGACCAGTGACACTCTTATACTTTAGAAAACAAGAAAGTGAACTAAAGTTAAGAACACACCTTCTGGGTAGTTATCTATTTGACTGAGGATCATATTTCCTCCAATCAGCATTTGTCAACTGCTGATCAAATTTTCCCAAATATGTATTTGTATTTCAGTAGCACAGCATTTATCCATTCTATCACAGGTATTTGTGTGGCCCTTTCCCTTGAATTTTTTGATTTTGAATTTGTGGAGCTTGTCTTGGCATCTCTAGGGCCATGCTGGGCAATTAGTAGGTTCTCAATAACATTTACTAAAAGGAATGGAATTCAAAGAAGCGCTGGTAGCTAGGGAAGATACAGCAAGTGATTTTTCTATACAACTTGATCGCAGTGTTAAAAGTTTCTTCACTGATAACATAAACAGTGGACTAAAAAACTAAGGCCTTCAACTCTGCAAATCACAAAAAGAAGAGGGTCTAGGAAGAAGATTATAACTGGACAGTGGAAAGGTCAGAAATAAAATGAAGTCAGCCAGAATGCTATTATTCAATATGTCACTAATATCAACAATAATAGTGAGCAATATTGCGTAATGATTTGCATAGCTTCCACATATATAAAATGGACAAACCTGAACAGGTCCTCTTTTGTGGTATGGTTCTGAGAATTAAATAAATTAACACATATAAAATACTGAGCCAAAAACCTAACACGCAGCATATGTTGGTTTAGTTATTACCTATGTCAGGGATGCCTGCAGCCCTAGCACTGTGGCATCCGATTCCATCAGATCTTGGAAGCTAAGCACGGTCGAGCCTGGTTAGTACTTGGATGGGAGACCGCCTGGAAACACCAGATCCTGTAGGCTTGGGAGAAGCACCCAGCAATCCACTCCCAAAAATCAATCCACCATTGAAAATCCTATGAACAGCAGAGAGGCACTGACAACAGTGTTTCGTCTATCGTACGTAGGGTTGGTATGAGTCAGTCAGACACCAACTTGGTGGCAGCTAACAACAACACATCAGGGATGGTACTCAGTGCTTCTACTTTGCTAGCAAAAGTAACAAAGGAGCCAGGATGAAAAGAAACCTTAGGAGGTGGGAAAAAGGAGGAGGGCAGACACTTACATGCTTGCGTTTTCAGTTTACAGTCTTTGTGTGGCTTTCTGCTCCCCCAATCTCTTTTTGGGGTGGCTGCTGCTCATCCCTCAGTACTCAGCTTAAGGATCCGGCTCAGACCTGCCTTCCCTCACTCACGTTCTAAAGCGGTTTCCCCCATGCCATTCTCCTCTAGCGTAGCATTCATTCCCTAGAGAGTATTTCATACCATATGGAACTGTTTGCTTGCCTAGCTAGTGAGCTAGGCCTGATCACGCCAGGAAGGCAGGATATTGGTTGTGTTCACTGATTCACTGCAACTCCTGGAAAAATGCCTGGTGCATACTACACACTCAGTGAACGAATGTGCAGCTGTTGTATATAAATGGAGTGAAAGAATACATCAGCATTCCTGTTATAGACAAGGTCTTTTCCAGTGAGCATGACATCTACCTGGTCTATAAGATGCATGCCTTTCAAAAGCCCACCAGGCAGGAAAGCTACCCTGTCCCCAACAGACTCAACTGTGTGTCTTCATAACATCTTTCGGGATCCTAGGGTTTTTAAAAAAATGATTATTTTATTTTTTCCCGTAACTTTATTAGTAGTTTTTAGTGTACAACTTAGTGAGTCTCCTTATGGCATTTCCGTACATGCATTTCATTGTACATTGCTCATATTCACCTCCCCTATTATGCTCTTATTACCCCTCCTCCTCCCCTTCACCCCACCCATGGTTCCCATTCTACTTTTATGTCTTGTTTGCATATCTATCTATCTATCTATCTATCTATCTATCTATCTATCTA